>JAESUZ010001389.1:600000-1064613 GCA_017311185.1 Proteles cristata cristata
GATGATGACAGCTTTGTAGTAGAGGCTAAAGTCTGGGATGGTGATGCCTCCCGTTTTGGTTTTATTCTTCAATATTACTTTGGCTATTTGGGGTTTTTTGTGGTTCCATGCAAATTTTAGGATAGTTCTAGTTTTGAGAAGTATGCTGGTGCAATTTTGATTGGGATTGCATTGAATGAATGTGTAGATTGCTTTGTGTAGTAATTACATTTTAACCTATTTTTATTTTTCCAATCCATGAGCATGGAATGCTTTTCTATTTCTTTGTGTCTTCTTCAATTTCCTTCATAATTTTTCTATTGTTTTCATCATACAGATCTCTTATATCTTTGGTTAGGTTTATTCTTAGGTATTTTATGGTTTTTTGTGCAATTGTGAATGGGATCAATTTCTTGATTTCTGTTTCTGTTGCTTCACTGTTGGTGTATAAAAATGCAACCGATTTCTGTACGTTGATTTTGTCTCCTGCAACTTTGCTGAATTCATGGATCAGTTCTAGTAGGCTTCTGGTGGAGTCTGTTGGGTTTTCTATATAGAGTATCATGTCATCTGAGAAAAGTGAAAGTTTGACTTCCTCTTTTCCAATTCTGATGCCTTTGATTTCCTTTTGTTTTCTGATGGCTGATGCTAGGACTTCCAGCATTATGTTAAACAGCAGTGGTGAGAGTGGACATCCCTGTTGTATTCCTGATTTCAGGGGGAAAACTCTCAAGTTTTTCCCCGTTGAGGATGGTGTTAGCTGAGGGCTGCTCATAGATGGCTTTTATGATGTGTAAGTAAGTTCCTTCTATCCCCACTTTCTCAAGGGTCTTTATTAAGACGGGATGCTGTATTTTGTCAAATGCCTTTTCTGCACCTATTGACAGGATCATATGGTTTTTATATTTTCTTTTGTTAATGTGATGTATCACATTGATTTTGTGAATATTGAACCAGCCCTTAACCCAGGAATGAATCCCTCTTGATCATGACAGCTAATTCTTTTTATGTGCTGTTGAATTCGATTTGCAAGTATCTTGTTGAGTATTTTTGCATCTGTATTCACCAAGGATATTGGCCTGTAGTTTTTTTGTTTGTTTGTTTTGTTTTGTTTTTTGCTGGGTCTCTGGCTTGGGAATCAGAGTGATGCTGGCTTCATAAAATTAGTCCGGAAGTTTTCCTTCGATTTCTATTTTTTGGAATAGCTTGAAAAGAATGGGTATTAATTGTCTGGTAGAGGGGCACCTGGGTGGCTTAGTCGGTTAAGCATCCGACTTTCGCTTGGGTCATGATCTCGTGGTTCGTGGGTTCGAGCCCCGCGTCGGGCTCTGTGCTGACTGCCAGCTCGGAGCCTGGAGCCTGTTTCAGTCTGTGACTCCCTCTCTCTCTGACCCTCCCCTGCTCATGCTCTCACTCTCTCTCTCTCCTAGAAATAAATAAAAAATATTAAAAAAAAAATTTAAATGTCTGGTAGAATTCCCCAGGGAAGCCATCCGGCCCTGGGCTCTTATTTGTTGGGAGATTTTTGATAACTGATTCAGTTTCTTCCCTAGTTATGGGTCTGTTCAGATTTTCTCTCTTCCTGTGTGAATTTTGGTAGTGAGTGTGTGTTTAGGAATTTGTCCATTTCTTCTAAGTTGTCTAATGTGTTGGCATATAATATTTATAGTATTCCCTGATAATTGCTTGTATTTCTGAGGGGTTGGTTGTAATAAGTCCATTTTCATTCATGATTTTCACTCTGTTTGAGTGCACTCTCTTTTCTTTTCTTTTTTTTTTTTTTTTTAAATGTTTTATTTATTTTTAGGAGAGAGAGAGAGAGAGAGACAGCGTGAGCAGGGGAGGGTCAGAGAGAGAGGGAGTCACAGACTGAAACAGGCTCCAGGCTCCAGGCTCTGAGTCAGCACAGAGCCCGACGCGGGGCTCGAACCCACGAACCGCGAGATCATGACCTAAGCGAAAGTCGGACGCTTAACCGACTAAGCCACTCAGGCGCCCCAGAGTGCACTCTCTTTTCTTTTTGATAAGTCTGGCTAGAGGTTTGTCAATTTTGTTTATTTTTTCAGAAAAACAACTCTTGGTTTTATTGATTTGTTCAACTGTTTCTTTGGTTTCTATATTATTTATTTCTTCTCTGATTTTTATTATTTCTCTTCTCCTACTGGGTTTAGGGTGCTCTTGTTGCTCTCCTTCTAGTTTCTTTAGGTGCAGTGTTAGATATTGTACTTGCACTTTTTCTAATTTCTTGAAATAGGCCTGGAGTGCAATGTACATTCCTCTTAGGACTGTCTTTGCCGCATCCCATAGAGTTTGGATTGTATTTTCATTTTCATTTGTTTCCATACATTTTTAAATTTCTTCTCTAAGTGCCTGATTGGCCCATTCGTTCTTTAGTAGTGTGTTCTTTAACCTCCATGTTTTTGGAGGTTTTCCAGACTTCTTCCTGTGATTGATTTCAAGTTTCATAGCATTGTGATCTGAAAGTGTGCATGGTATGATCTCAACTCTTTTACATTTATTGAGGGCTGCTTTATGTCCCAGTATGTGATCTGTCTTGGAGGATGTGCCATGTGCACTTGAGGAGGAAGTGAATTCCATGGCCTCAGGATGTAGAGTTCTAAATATATCTGTCAAATCCATCTAGTCCAATGTGTCATTCAAGTCCGTTGTTTCTTAAGTGATTTTCTGTCTAGTTAATCTATCCATTGCTCTAAGTGGAGTATTAAAGCCCCCTGCAATTAGCACATTCTTATCCATAAGATTGTTTCTGTTTGTGATTGTTTTATACTTTTAGATGCTTCCATATTTGGTGCATAGACATTTATAATTGTTAGCTCTTCCTGATGGATAGACCCTGTAATTATTATATAATGCCCTTCTTCATCTCTTGTTGCTGTCTTTAAAGTCCAGTTTGTCTGATGTCAGTATGGCTACTCCAGCTTTCTTTTGATTTCCAGTAGCATGATAGTATTTCTCCATTCCCTTACTTTCAATCTGAAGGTGTCCTCCAGTCTAAAATGCATTTCTTGTAGACAGCAAATAGATGGATTTTGTTTTTTTATCCATTCTGCTACCCTATGTTTTTGTTTGGAGCATTTAGTCCATTTACATTCAGTGTTGTTATTATTGAAAAATATGGGTTTAGACTCATTGTGTCCTTTGTGGGATTCATGCTTGTGGAGGTGTCTCTGGTATCTTGGGTTCCTTGCAACATTTTCCTCATAGAGTCCCCCTCAGGATTTCTTGTAGAGCTGGTTTAGTGGTGACAAATTCTTTCAATTTGTGTTTATTTGGAAAGACTCTCCTTCTATTCTGAATGACATGCTTGCTGGATAGAGGATTCTTGGCTGCATATTTTTTCTGTTCATCACATTGAAGATTTCCTGCCATTCCTTTCTGGCATGCCAAGTTTCAGTAGATAGGTCCGTCACCACTCTGATAGGTTTCCCTTTGTATGCTAGGGCTCCTTTCTCCCTAGCTGCTTTCAGAATTGTCTCTTTGTCTCTTTGTCCTTATAGTTTGCTAGTTTCACTATGATATGTTGTGCAGAAGATCGACTCAAGTTACATCTGAGGGGAATTCTCTGTGCCTCTTGGATTTCAGCGTCTGTGTCCTTCCTCAGATTGGGGAAGTTCTCTGCTATAATGTGTTCAAGGACTCCTTCAGCAACTTCCCTCTGTCTTCCTCTTCTGGAATTCCTATGATACGTATATTATTCCATTTGATTAGGAGGTCTCGAACTCTCCTTTCATGTTCCTGGATCAGTTTATCTCTCTTATTCTCAGCTTCCTCTTTTTCTATAATTGTGTTTCTAATCACTTATTCTCCTTTCTGCCTCATCAGTCCATGCATTGGATGCCTCCATTTTATTTTGAATCTCATTTATAGAATTTTTAAATTCATCACAACTGTTTTTAAGCCCCATAGTCTTTGTAGCAATAGTTTCTCTGATGTCTTCCATACCTTTTTCAAGCCCAGCGATTAATTTTATGACCATTGTTCTAAATTCTTGTTCAGTTAGTTTGCTTATATCTGTTTTGAGCAGTGTTTTAGTTGTCAATTCTTCCTGGAATTTCTTTGGAGGAGAGTTCTTCCATTTCATCATTTTGGTTAGCTTTCTATCTCTTGTTAGTTTTTAAAGCTTGTTATGCACTCTGGCCCTGCGAGTACTGCTGTACCAAAGAAGGCTCTTTGACTGTCCAGGGCCTGTCCGTTCAGATAGTGTTCTTTGAATGGTGTCTCTTGGTCTCTCTTGTTGAGATCTTGCTTATTTTATTTTCTGACTCATAGTGGTATTTGGGACTCTCCACCATGTATTCTTTGGCTTGTTTCTTGAGGTAGCCCTGGAAAATAAAACAAACAGACAAACACACAGGGAACCAAAGGCACACAAACGCACAGACAAATCCCAACAAACACGGAAACTGAAAGGGAAAAAGAAAAAAAGGAAGGGACACATACAAAAAAAAGAAAAGAAAAGAGGAAGGATGGAAGATGAATAATAAAACAAAAATACATTAAAAAAAAGGAAAAACAAAAAAACCCAATAGACAAAGGACAGTCTAAAGCATAAAACCAGAATTCCCAGCTACAAATAAAGAGCCGGATGTATGCAGTGCTGGTGGAAAAGCATATGCAAAGAGAGAAATGACAGGGCAGGGAGCAAGGGAAATTGTAAACGAAATTAGCAGGCAGAAAGACTAAAAGGCTTAATTCAGAGAGAGAAAGAGGGGAATATGGTTGGAGAGGAAGCAAAAGAAATGACAATAATGCTATATAGAAAAACTATATAGTCTGATTACTCCAGAGAGAGAGACATTAAAAAGGTAGTGGTGGAGGTGTAGAATTTACATCTAGAGAATGGATTAAACGTGACTATTTAAGCAAGCCAGTGACCAGAATTAATCAGGGCACTGCATCCATGTTGGTCTTGCCCCGGCTTTGGTAAAAACAAAAACAAAAACAGAAAAGAAGAGGGCAGCTCTCTAGAGGGGATGGGCATGGTTTGGTCCAGTGCACCCATGGGGGTCCTGACTTGGTGGTTGTGGGGAGTAAAGTAGCGGTGCCCCAGTCTCTTCTTGAACCAAGTGTTACAGCTCACTCTTTTGGGTGTGATCTCCCTGTGCCAGGGGTGTTGCCAAGGTGGGCAATGCTATATATCCCAAGCCAGGCCTCGTTTCCAGGTCTCAGTCCGTGTGCCCCATTGATACTGCCCAAAATATAAACTCGCAGGTGAGTCCCTCAGAGCAGTTTCAAGCCTCTCACCTCCCCCCTGGGGATCCAGCCGAGCCAGAAGCACAGCCAGAAGCACAAAGGCATGGCTTCAGGGGCCGCTGAGGCCCCCTCCAGGTCGAGCTTGCCAGCGAGGAGCAGTTTCTCCAGGGGTCCCCTGGGACCAGTGCATCCACCTAGGGTCAGCTGGACAGCAGGAAACCGGATCCCTCTGTGTCCTGAGCGGAGTTTTTTCTCTTCTCCAGCGATAGGGAGTGTCTTGAGCAGTTTTAGCCACTCTTTCTTTTTTCTCTTAGACTCACTGTGGCTCCCCGCAAAGAGGGATGTCTCTCTCCCTCCGTGTCTCTGGTCCCGGCTGATTTTATCTTCCCCAGTTCTCACTCACGCTATAAGGTTTTCTCAGCAGACTCTGTCTCCTTTTCCTCCCAAACTCCTGGATTCTGTAAGGGTTCCTATGGCTTCATCCTTCTCTGTTTGAGAGATGGGGGTGAGTGAAATGTATGGAGCTCCCTACTTCTCCACCATCTTGCCTCTTCTATAGCTGTATACATTTCTTATCTATGACTTCTTACTATGTAACTTTATTTTTTCAAATTGGAACTCTCATGAATGCTTTATTTGGGAAACTAGAATTTGCCATGAGTTTACTTCACTCTGTTGATCATCATAGCACTCTAATGCTTTATTAAAAGTCCAGATTTGCTGCTCGAAGGGACTGTTTAGTCAAAGACTGTACCAAGATGGAAGTTTCCCACTTTATTGTGAATTAGGTCTATGTAAATATGAATCTTGCACAGAAATGACCAGTAACCAGTTCCTGGGGAATATGTCCCTGATGCTCCTGACTGTTTTTCATTCAGGCACATGCCTTCGTTAGATGCCTTAGATCTGTCTTCTTAAATTCATACCACACTTCTCCCTGAGTCAGCAGTTAAAGATTTTATAGCACCGAACCAAACCAACAGCCTAGAATAGTTATGGCTGAGAGAACTATTGTCAGGGATCTTTACTTTAGGCATGAATGTAAAGAGTCCTGTATACTTTTGAGACATCTGGTCCAAGAACATGGCATATGTAACAAACAGGAAACTTTTAGTTACAAGTTACAAACTCCCAACCTAAATAATAAAAAATTGGCTTAAGCAATAAGCATATGACCTTGCTTTACTAGCAGAATAACACTGGCTGCTGCAGCAGGCAGAGCCCAACATCTGATAAGCCTGATAGAGTAAAAGCTTGTTGATTGGCCCTACAAAGTTTGCTGTGGGTTGGTGACTCTTCTGGATAGAGTTGGTGATTTTGACATCCCAGTGCTTTCATCTTGTCATTATACTAACTGAGACACATGGCTGCTGCTACTGCTTCTTCTTCTTTTTTTTTTTTTCAAGAAATAGTGTTAAAGTATATTTAAAAGGCAAAAGTCCCATGCTCTTCAGAACTTGTTCTAAATATAAAATGTTATCATGAAATGAACATAGAAAAACATTTACAATTGGTTGGTCTCCTGCTATTTAGATCAGTCTTGCACATTTGGGTAAGAACACATGGCTTCTCCTAAGGTCACTTTAGTAAGGGAAAAGGGCTGGTCTATTGCCCAAGCCTTTTTGTTGTTATATACTCAGGCACTACAGTTTCCAGCTCCTTTTTTTTTTTTTTAATTTTTATTTTTACTGAAATATGGTAGATACACAATGTTACTTTAGCTTCCGGTGTACCACATTGTGTCTGATAAGTCTGTACATTTTTCCGTGCCCATCACAAATGGGTTTACCATCTATCACCATACAGTGCTGTTACAATACCATTGACTGTATTTCTTATGCTGTTCTTCTATCCCCATGATCTATTCATTCCACTACTGGAAGCCTGTATCTCCCACTCCCCTTCATGCATTTTGCCCATTTCCCCACACCACTCCCCTATTGAAACCGTCACTTTTCTGTGTTTATGGATTTGTTCTGCTTTTTATTTCTAGATTTCACCTATAAGTGAGATCATATGGCATTTGTCTCTCTCAGTCTGACTTATTTCACATAGCCCTGTACCTTCTTGGTCCATCCATGTTGTCACAAATGGTAAGATTTAATTCTTTCTTATGGCTGAGTAATAATCACATCTAATCACATAATGTATAAACCACGTCTTTATCCATTCATTTACTGATGGTTACTTGGGTTGCTTCTGCATCTTGGCTTTTGTAAACTGCAGTATACATAGGGGGTGCATATTATCTTTTCAAATTAGTGTTTTCATTTTCTTTGAAATACCCAATAGTGGAATTACTGGATCATACGGTGTTTCTATTTTTAAGTTTTTAAGCAACTTTTATACTGTTTTTCATATGGCTGTACTAATTTACATGGTTACCAACACTGCTTGATGGTTTCCTTTTCTCCATATCCTCAGCAACACTTGTTATTTTTTGTCTTTTTGATTCTAGCCATTCTGATGAATATGAGGTGATATCTCATTTACATCTCTCCAATGGTTAGTGATATTGAGCATTTTTTTCATGTGTCTGTTTCCCATCTGTATGTCTTCTTTGGAAAAATGTCTGTTCAGGTCCTTTGACCATTCTTTTTTAATATTTTTTATTTATTTCTGAGAGAGAGAGAGAGAGAGAGAGAGAGAAACAGCATGAACAGGGGAGGGTGAGAGAGAGAGGGAGACACAGAATCAGAAGCAGCCTCCAGGCTCTGAGCTAGCTGTCAGCACAGAGCCCGACGCAGGGCTCGAACTCACAAACCATGTGATCATGACCTGAGCTGAAGTCAGACGCTTAACCGACTGAGCCACCCAGGTGCCCCTGACCATTTTTTAATTGGATTGTTTGTTCTTTTGGTGTTGAGTTGTATGAGTTCTTTATATACTTTGGATATCAGCCCCTTATTAGATATATCATTTGCAATATCTTCTCCCATTTGCTAGGTTGCCTTTTTGTTTTGTTGATGGTTTCCTTGCTGATAGAAACTTTTTATTCTGGTGTAGTCCCAATAGTTTATTTTTGCTTTTGTTTCCCTTGCCTAAGGAGGCCAATCTAGACCAATGTTGCTATGGCTGATGTCAAAGAGATTACTGTTTATGTTTTCTTTTAGCAGTTTTATAGTTTCAAGTCTCACATTTAAGTCTGTAATCCATCTTGAGTTTATCTTTGCATATAGTGTTAAGAAAGTTATTTAGTTTTGGGGCGCCTGGGTGGCTTAGTCGGATAAGCGTCTGACTTTCGCTTAGGTCATGATCTCACGGATCGTGGGTTCGAGCCCCGCGTCGGGCTCTGTGCTGACTGCCAGCTCAGAGCCTGGAGCCTGTTTCAGTCTGTGACTCCCTCTCTCTGACCCTCCCCTGCTCACGCTGTCTCTCTCTCTCTCTCTCCTAAAAAAAAAAAAAAAAAAAAAATTTAAGAAGGTTGTTTAGTTTCATTCTTTTGCAAATAGCTGTCCAGTTTTCCCAACACCATTTGTTTCAGAGAATGTCTTTTCCACATTGTATATTCTTGCCTCCTTTGTCATAGATTAATTTACCATTTAGGTATAGGTTTGTTTTGGGCTCTGCACTCTATTCCATTGATTTATGTGTTTGTTTTTGTGCCATTACCACACTGTTTTGATTACTAAAGCTTTGTAGTATAGTTTGAAATATGGAATTGTGATAGTAACAACTTTGGTCTTTCTAAGATTATTTTGGCTATTTGTGGTTTTTTGTGGTCCCATACAAATTTTACAAAAATATTTTTTAACTTTTTATTTTGAGAGACAGAAAGAACACAAGTGGGGGAGGAGCAGAGAGAGAGAGAGGGAGACACAGAATCTGAAGCAGGCTCCAGGCTCTGAGCTGTCAGCACAGAGACTGACATTGGGCTCAAACCCACAAACTGTGAGATCATGACCTGAGCTGAAGTCAGAAGCTTAACTGACTGAGCCATCCAGGCACTATACAAATTTTAGTGCTATGTGTTCTAGTTCTGTGAAAAATACTGTTGGTAATTTTGATAGGGATTGCATTGAATCTACAGATTACTATGGGTAATACAAATATTTCAACAATATTCTTCCAATCCATAAGCATGGAATATCTTTCAGCTTGTGTCCTCTTCAATATCTTTCATTGATGTTTTATAGTTTTCATAGTATAGGTCTTTTATCTCCTTGGTTACATTTATTTCTAATTATATTACTATTTATGGTGCAATTTTAAGTGGAACTGTTTTTTTAAAATTTCTCTTTCTGCTTCTTAATTATTAATGTATAGAGGTGCAACAGATTTCTGTGTATTAGTTTTATATCCTGTAACTTTACTGAATTTACTTATTCTTATGGTTTTTTGGTAGTCTTCAGAGTTTTCTATATATACTATCATGTCATCTACAAATAGTGACGATATTCCTTACTATTTTTTTCTTGCTTTCTTCTTTTCCTTTTCCCTTTCCTTCTCTCTTTCTCTCTCACTTTCTCACTCTGGAGCCTGTCAGTATGGAGCCTCATGCAGGGCTTGAACTCACAAACAGTGAGATCATGACCTGAACCAAAACCAAGAGTCTGGACACTTAACCGACTGAGCCACCCAGGTGCCTTTTTTTTCCCCAATGCCTTCATTACAAATTTCATTGCCTTTTTTTTTTTCTTTCCTGATTGCTATGGTTATGACTTCCAGTTCTATGTTGAATAAAAGTGGTAAGTATGGACATCTTTGTCTTGTTCCTAATCTTAGAGGAAAATCTTTTAGTTTTCCACTACTGAGTATGATGTTATTGTTGGGTTTTTCATGTATGGTCTTTAGTATGTTGAACATATGTTCCCTTTATACCCATTTTGTTGAGAGTTTTTATCATGAACAGATGCTGAATTTTGTCAAATAGTGTTGCTACTTCTATTGAGATGATCATATAAATTTTATGCTTCTTTGTGTTAATGTGGTAAATTATGTTGACTTTGTGGATATTGAACAATCCTTGCATCCTTGGTATAAATCTCACTGGAGTGTGATGGATGATGTATTGTTGAGTATGTATTGTTGAATGCCATTTGCCAGTATTTTTTGGTAGACTTTTGCACCTATGTTCAGCAGGAATGTTTACCTGTAGTTTTCTTCTTTCTTTTTTTTTGTATTTTTCCAATTTTGATATGGTAATGCTGGCCTCACACCTTTCATTCCTGCCTCAATGTTTTTTTAATAGTTTGAGAAAAACCAGTATTAACTCTTCTTTAAATGTATGGTAGAATTCATCTACACTGGTTGTTTCTAAGGACCAGACTTGGATCTGACTTATATGAGTTCTGTGTGTGTTTCACAGTCCAAAATCTGCCATATGACTCCATCCTAACTGTAAGGAGTACTGAGGCCTGGATTCTTCAAGTATGCCTAGGAAGAGGACAGGCTGTAGTGAATAAGGAGCCACATTCTCCTATCAGGAAGTCTAGATTTAAAGCAGGTTTCAGGGTTGTCTGACTTAGTAACTCCATGATGTCCTCAAGGGTCTGGAATCTTTTCCATCTAGGTTCTCGCTGCCTTCCTTAGACTGTCAAGCTTATTTTTTATTTTTGAGAGAGAGAGGAAGAGGAAGAGAGAGACAGAGAAAGAGGGAGAGAGAGAAGCCCAAGCAGGCTCAGCACAGAGCCTGACACTGGACTCAATCCCATGACCCTGGAATCATGACCTGAGCCAAAACTGAGATTTGGATGCTCAACTGACTGAGCCACCCAGGTGCTCCCACAATGTTAGTTTTGTCTTCAGGCTGTCCTTCTCTTGGTTGCAAAATGATTGCTACATTTACCACCATCACATCTAAACATGGTTATATGCTGAGGTTGAAAGGGAACTTAGGCCCTTAGGAGTGAGGGAACCCTTCCCAGAAGCAGTGAAGCACAGTTCCTCTAACCAGAACTTCTAGTACTCAAACTAATCACTGACAAATGAGAATTTACCCCTGGGGTAGAACAGGGTCACCATCTTCTCAGTCATGTCAGCTGGTCACCATCTAAACCAAACTGAAGCTCAGCCATCAAGGAAGAGGAGAGTGGATGTTGAGTAGGCAGCCAACAGTATCTGCCACAGTCATTCTCTGCACTCACATTCACATCGTTTCTGTTCCCTAATAAAGTTTTTTTTTTAAATTTTCTTCATATGGTTCCTGCATTATTCTCAGTAAGTTTATGCCTAACATTCCATATTTGCTCTTGGTGTAATAATGCCAGTTTCCATGATATTTGATGTATAGGAAAGCTATTGATTATCAAACATCTCTGTTTAATTTTCTTTTGTGTATCTCTATAAATATCTTTAAATCCTTTTTTGAAGTAATATTAGATATTAAACACTGGGAAAGACACTTTGAGGTAGAAGGATCTTAAATGGAAAAGGGGACAAGGCGACAGGGTTGAAGAGTAATAAAGCAAAAAGTATTTTATTATTTCCCACTTCTATGAAAATAGAGGTTATATCTTATTACCTGGGAAAGAAACGGGAATATGTGTTTTTCTCAAAACTTGTCTTAAAGGAGTAATGTGTGTGTGTGTGTGTGTGTGTGTGTATAGGGGAGAGATATCTCTTTAATGTCCCAGAACATACTTAATGCTGAAATTGGATAACCAATAAGTGGCATCTTTTAAGAATACCTTAGTACTTTGGGGTGCCTGAGTGACTCAGTCAATTGAGCACCTTACTCTTGGTTTTCAGCTAAGGTCATGATCTTAGTTTGTGAGATCAAGCCCCATATTTGGCTCTGTGCTGATGGTGCAAAGCCTACTTGGGATTCTCTCTCTCCCTCTCTCTTTACTCTTCCCTGCTCACATGTTCTCTCAAAATTAATGTATAAACTTTAAAAAATCCCAGTACTTTGATGACCTTCCCCCTCCACCACAGCTATTTTCCCCAAGTATAATGGGCGATGGGTAGTTGGTTTTCATGTGGAGAAATTAAGACATAAAAGTGAAGGAATTGGAGAGGGAGGGAGGGAGAGAGAGAGAGAGAGAGAGAGAACAAGCAGGGACAGGACAGAGAGAGAGGGAGACAGAGGATCTGAAGTGGGCTCCCAGCTGACAGCAGAGAACCCAGTGTGGGGCTCCAACTCATGAACCTTGAGATCATGATCTAAACTGAAATCAAGAGTCGGAGGCTTACCAGCTGAGCCACCCAGGCTCCCCAAGTGCAGGTTTTTATATGGACATACAATTTCCTTTCCTTACATAAATACCTAGAAATGCAATTGCTGGGTCATATGATAAGTATATTTTTTAACTTTGTAAGAAACTGCTAATTTGGTTTCCAAAGTAGTCATACAATTTTATTCTCTCACCAGGAATGTATAAGAAGCCCAGTTACTCTACATCTTTGTCATCGCTTGGTATTGTCAGCTTTTAATTTTAACTATCCAAGTGGGCATATATTGGTATCTTATTGTGATTTTAATTGCTAGCTTTAATTTGCTGATTTTACTTTTTTCTTTTCCTAATATTTAATGTTTATTTATTGTTGAGAGACAGAGACAGAACGTAAGCATAGGACGGGCAGAGAGAGAGGGAGACACAGAATCTGAAGCAGGCTCCAGTCTCTGAGCTGTCAGCACAGAAATCAATGTGGGGCTCGAACCCACAGACTGTGAGATCATGACCTGAGCTGAAGTCGGACACTTAACTGACTGAGCCACCCGTGTGCCCCTGCTGATTTTATTTTTAATGACTGATTAAACTGATAGAACATCTTTTCATGTGCTATTTGGTCATTCATTTTTCTTTGATGAAATGTCTGTTCAAACCTTTTGACCCATTTTTTAATCATTTAATATTAATAATGGTTGATGCTATTCATCCCTTGGGCTTTTTTATTGAACTGTAAGAATTCTGTATATCCTGAATCTAAGTCTTTTTGTCAGGTATATGTATTGGGTTATTTTCTTCCCGTCTGTGACTTGCTTTAAAAAATATTAAGTGTATCTTTTCAGAGAATAGAAAATTTTAATTTTGATTTTTAAAAAGTCAGAAATTGAACTTCAATTTCATATTTTTAGGTACTACCTGAGGAATCTTTGCCTACCCTTAGACTTCAAAGATTTTCTCTTGTATTTAGTTTTGTATTTAGGTCTATGATTCAATTTTTTTGAGTTAATTAATTTTTTTTTAATTTTTATTTTTGAGAGAGAGTGAGCAGGGGAGGGGCAGGGAGAGAGACACACACAGAATCTGAAGCAGGCTCCAGGCTCTGAGCTGTCAGCACAGAGCCTGACACAGGGCTTGAACTCATGAACTACAAGATCATGACCTGAGCTGACGTCAGACACTTAACCCACTATGCCATCTAGGCACCCCTGAGTTAATGTTATGAATCTGTGGGACATGGGAATTGAAGTTCTAATATCCTTCTGCTCCCTCCCCTCCCCTTCCCTCTTTCAACATAGATGCTCAATTCTTCAAGCATTATGTGTTAAAAAAAAAAAAAAGTGACCTCTCCCCCATTGAATTGCCTTGGCATCTTAGTGAAAAAACAAAAAAATTCCCCCAGCCATGTGTGGGAATATCTTCTTCTGAACTCTGATCTCTTTCATTTATCTGCATGCCTGTCTTTATACTAATATCACATTGTCTTGATTAGTGTAGCTTTATTTTTTTTAGTGTTTATTTACGTTTTTTGAGAGAGAGACCATGTGAGTAGGGGATGGGCAGAGAGGGAGAGAGAGAGAGAGAGAGAGAGAGAGAGAGAGAGAGAATCCCAAGTAGGCTCCATGCTGCCAGCACAGAGTGCAACAAGGGGCTTGTACACACAAAACTGCGAAATCATGACCCAAGCCAAAATCAAGAGTCAGACGGTTAACTAATTGAACCATCCAGGCACCTGATGATTAATGTAGCTTTATAATAAGCAGAGCCCAAGCTAGCTATTCCCAGACAGTCCATACCAGGATTCACTAACTCATATGTTTTCAAGCACGTAGTATACTTAAGCTGGCCATGTGTAAGCAGTTACTTAATTTGTATTAAAACTTAAAGGGCTGAAACTACAACCTGGTTTTATGTATTAAAGTTTTTAATTATGTTCCTGTTTCATGTATTTCTTTGTTTATTTTTTGAGAGAGAGAGAGACAGAGAGAGACAGAGCATGAACAGGGGAGGGTCAGAGAGAGGAGACACAGAATCAGAAGCAGGCTCCAGGCTCTGAGCAGTCAAGCACAGAGCCCGATATGGGGCTCAAACTCACAAACTATGAGATCATGACCTGAGCTGAAGTCAGGTGCTTACCTGACTGAGCCACTCAGATGCCCCTCATGTATTTCTTGTGGTACCTATATTTCTAATGGTGACTTTTATATACATACTTTGCATATTAAACATACAGGAACATTTCTCAATTTCATGCATACAACTGGTAATAATGATGATTGACCTTGAGACACTCACCATTGAGGAGGTGATGGCAGTGGGGAGGAGGGACTGTGGATAACCGGGGAGGGCTGGCACTGCTGAAGGGACCCCTTGGTGCCACTGTTGGCATATATAATACTAACCCAGTTTGCCACATTTTTAGAGAGTCCAGAAATCTTTGGATTTGAACATGTCTTAATTTTAACACACAAAATCTCTGTGCAAGCCAAACTAAACTTTCCTGCAAGACCACATTTGGCCACATGCTCCCCTGGTCTGCACAATAAATAAGAGTACAAAAAGGGAGAGAAAAATTGACCCCAACCTAGAGAGTAAGTCTGCACCATATCTGACAGGGGTGGATGGAAAGGAATGATTGCCTTAGAAACTCTTGAAAAACCTATTTTTAAATAGACTTTATTAGTAGATCAGTTTTGTTTATTTTTAATTTTAATTGAACTATAGTTGATAATAGATCAATAGTTGATAATAGATCAGTTCCAGGTATACAGCATAGTTATTCAAAAACTATAAACATAAAAGGCTCACCATGTTAAGTGTAATTATCATCTGTTACAATTCAGTGTTGATACAGTATTATTGACTCTATTCCTTATGCTATATTTTTCATTTTTGTGACTTATTTATTTTGTAACTGGGAGTTTACATCTCTTAATCCCCTTCACCTATGTCACCCATCTCCCTACTCCTTTGCCTCTAGAACCTACCAGTTTTTTCTTTGTATTTATGAGTCTGTGATTTTTATTAGGTTGAGTGGTTTTTAGAGTACATATATAAGTGAAATCCTAAGGTATTTGTCTTTCTCTGACTTACTTCATTTAGATATTACCTGATAGGTCCATCCAGATTGGATGGCAAGAAATGGCAAGATTTCTTTTTTTCCCATTGGCTGGGTGATGTTCTGTTGTGTATATATACCACATCTTCTTTATCTATTCATCTACTGATGGGCACTTAGGTTGCTTCCATATCTTGGCTATTGTAATTAATGCTGCAGTAAATATAGAGATACATACATCTTTCCTAAAAAGTCTTTAGTTTTATTCAACTAAATATAGAAGTGGAATTACTAGATTCTGTGGTACTTATTTTTAGTTTTTTGAGGAACCTCTGTGCTATTTTCCACAGTGGCTGCACCAATTTACATTCCCACCAACAGTACACAAGGGTTCCTTTTCTCCACATCCTCACCAAAACTTGTTATTTCTTGGGGTGCCTGGGTGGCTTAGTCGGTTAAGCATCCGACTTTCGCTTAGGTCATGATCTCGCCAGCTCGGAGCCTGGAGCCTGTTTCAGTCTGTGACTCCCTCTCTCTCTGACCCTCCCCTGTTCACGCTGTCTCTTTCTCTCTTAGAAATAAATAAAACATTTAAAAAAAAACTTGTTATTTCTTGTCTTTTTGATACTAGCCATTCTGACTGTGAGGTAATATCTCCTTGTGGTTTTGATTTGCATATCCCTGATGATTAATGATGTTGAGCATCTTTCATGTATCTTCCATCTGTGTTGACTTTAGAAAAATGACTATTCAGAGCCTCTGCTCATTTTTAAATGAGATTGTTCAGTTTATTTTTGGTATTGTAGGCGTTCTTTATATATTTTAGATATTAACCCCTTATTGGATATATCATTTGCAGATATCTTGTCCCATGTGCTAGGTTGCCTTTTCATCTTGTCTAGGGTTTCCTTCACTGTGCAAAAGCTTTTTCGCTTGATGTAGTCTCTACTGTTTATTTTTGTTTTTGATTTTGTCACTTGGGTAGCCAGAAAAGTGTTATAAGGGTGATGTCCACTGGATTACCACCTGTGTTTTCTTTTAGCAGTTTTATGTTTTCAAGTCTCACATTTAGGTATTTAATCCATTTTTAGTATTATTTATGATTTAAAAATTGATCTACTTTTGTTCCTTTCCTTGTAGCTGTCCAGTTTTCCCAGCACCATCTGTTGAAGAGACTGTCTTTTCCTCATTCTATATTATTGCTTCCTTTGTTAAATTGACAGTATAAATGTGAGTTTATTTCTGAGCTCTTTATTATATTCCATTAATCAGTGTGTCTTCTTTTGCTAGTACTATACTGTTTTGATTACTGTAATTTTTTAGCATGGTGTGAAATCTGATATTGTGATGCATTTAACTTTGTTATTCTTTCTTAAGATTGCTTTGACAATTTGGAAACACAATGTGGTCTGTCTTTCCATACAGATTTTAGGTTTATTTTTTCTAGTTCTGTGAAAACTACTATTGTTTTGATGGGGATCACATGAATCTATAGATTGTTTTGGATCAAATGGACATTTTAACGGTTCCTCCAGCCCATGAACATGGCATATCTTTCCATTTGTTTATGCCATTTTTTTTTTCAAGAATATCCTAGTTTTCAGACTACAGGTCTTTCAGCTCTTTGGTTAAGTTTATTCCTAGGTATTTTATTCTTGTTGATGCAATTGTGAATGGTATGGTTTTCTTAATTTCTTTTTCTGCTACTTTATTATTACTGTATAGAAATGCAACAGATTTCCATCAGTTGATTTTTATGTCCGGCAACTTTACTGAATTTATTTGTTCTAACAGTTTTTTAAATAAGTCTTTAGGGTTTTCTACATATAGTATCATGTTATCCACAAATAGTGATGGTTTTACTTTTTCCTTACCAGTTCAGATTCTTTTTATTTCATCTGATTGCTGTGGTAGGGACTTCCAGCACTATATTGAATAAAGTGAAGAGAATGGGAGTCCTTGTCTTGTTCCTGATCTTAGAGGAAAAGCTTTCATCTTTTCACCCTTCATTTTGATGTCAGCTGTGGGTTTGTAATGTATGGTCTTTATGATCTTGAAGTATGTTTCTTCTGTACCCACTTTGTTGGGAGTTTTTGTCATGAAGAGATGTTGAATTTTGTCAAATGGTTTTTCTCCATCTGTATGATTTTTCATTTTGTTTATGTGGTGTATCATGTTTATTAGTTTGCATATATTGAAACCTCTTTGCATCCTCTAATAAATATCACTTAATTGTGATGAATGATACTTTTAAGGTACTTTTTAAATATTTGTTTATTTTTGGGGCGCCTGTGTGGCTTAGTCGGTTAAGCGTCCGACTTTTACTTAGGTCATGATCTCGCGGTTCGTGGGTTCGAGCCCCGCGTCGGGCTCTGTGCTGACTGCCAGCTCAGAGCCTGGAGCCTGTTTCAGTCTGTGACTCCCTCTCTCTCTGACCCTCCCTTGCTCACGCTGTCTCTCTCTCTCTGTCTCTTAGAAATAAATAAAACATTTGAAAAAAATTTTAAAAAAATTTAAAAAATAAATAAATATTTGTTTATTTTTTGAGACAGAGAGCAAAGCATGAGAGGGGGAGGGACAGAGAGAGAGAGAGAGAGAGAGAGAGAGAGGAGACACAGAATCTGTAGTAGACTCCAGGCTCTGAGCTGTCAGCATAGAGCCCATGTAGGGCTTGAACTCCTGAACTGCGAGATCATGACCTGAGCCAAAGTTGGATGCTTAACTGCTGGAGTCACTCAGGCGCCCCACTTTTAATGTATTTTTAAATTTGTTTTGTCAACATTTTGTTGATGATTTTTGCATCTAAGTTTATCAGAGATACTGGCCTCTAATTTCCTTTTTTTTTTTTTTTTTTTTTGTAGTGTCTTTTTCTGGTTTTGGTATCTGGGTAATGCTGATCTCATAGAGTGAATTTGGAAGCATTTCTTCCTCTTCTGTTTTCTGGAATAATTTGAGTTGGATGGTTATTAAGTCATCTTCAGTTTTGTGAAGCCATCTGGTCTTGGACTTTTGGGAGTTTATTGATTTAATTTTATTACTAGTAATTGGTCTTTTCAGATTTTCTATTTTTTCCTGATTATGGATTATCATGGACTATTGCGTGTGTCTAGAAGTTTATCCATGTCTTCTAGGTTGTTTAATTTGTTGGCATATAATTTGTAGTAGTCTGATAATTCTTTGTTTTTCTTTGGTGTGTTTGGAGTGTGTTTATTTTCCTTCATTTGTGATTTCATTTGAGTTTTTTTTCCCCGAGTCTGGCTCAAGGTTTATCAATTTTATATTTTCAAAGAACTACCTCTTAGTTTCACTGATCTTTTCTATGTTTTTATCCCCATTTATTTCTTCTTTGATCTTTATTATTTCTTTCCTTCTACCAACTTTGGGCTTTGTTCTTTCTCTAGCTCCTTTTAGTGGTAAGTTTAGATTGTTAATTTAAGATTTTGTTTGTTTCTTAAAATAGGCCTGCATTGCTGTAAATTTTCTCTAGAACTGCTTTTGCTATGTCCCAAAGATTTAGAAGTGATATGTTTCCATTTCCATTTGTCCCAGGTATTTTTTATTTTTCTCTATGACTTCTTTGTTGATCCATTGGTTGTTTAGTATCATGCTGTTTAGTCTCCACATTTTATGTTTCTTCTAGTTCGTTTATTATAATTTCCGGTTTTATACCACTGTGGTTGGAAAAGATGAACAACATAATTTCAGTCTTCTTAAATTTATTGAGACTTGATTTGTGGCTTAACGTGTGGTCTATCCTGAGGAATGTTACATGCACACTATTTAATAAGAATGTATATTCTGCTCTTTTGGGATAGAATGTCCTTTCTAAAATTTTGTTTTGGATGTTGAATTTCTTTTTCTTTTTTTTTCCTTTTTAAACATGTATTTATTTAAGTTTTAGTTAGTTAACTTACAGTGTAGTATTGGTTTCAGGAGTAGAACCCAGTGATTCATTGCTTGCATGTAACACCTGGTGCTCGTTGCAACACGTGCCCTTCTTAATGCCCATCATCCATTTAGCCCTTCCCTCCACCTGCCTCCCCTCTAGCAACCCTCAGTTTGTTCTCTTTATCTGAGAGTCTCTTATGGTTTGTCTCCCTCTCTGTTTATCTTATTTTTCCTTCTCTTCTCCTATGTTCATCTGTTGTGTTTCTTAAATTCCACATATGATTGAAATCATACTAGATTTTAAAACAAAGACTGTAACAAGAGATGAAGAAGGGCATTGTATCATAACTAAGGGGGTTATCCATCAAGAAGATATAAGAATTATAAATATTTATGCCCCCAATAGAATAACCCAAGTATATAAATCAATTAATTACAAACATAAATCAATTCATCAATAATAATAGCATAATAGTAGGAGATTCTAATACCCTATGGACAGCAATGGACAGATCATCTAAGCAGAAAGTCAATAAGGAAATAGTGGCTTTGAATGATACACTGGACCAGATGAACCTAATAAATATATTCAGAACATTTCATCCTGAAGCAGTAGAATACACATTTTTCTTGAATGCACATGGAACATTCTCCAGGATAGATCACATACTAGGTCACAAATTAGCTCTCATCAGGTACAAAAAGATCAAGATTATACCATGCATATTTTCAGATCACAACACTATGAAACTTGAAATCAGCCCAAGAAAAAATTTGGATGGGATATTCTTTATATATCTGTTAAGTCCATCTGGTTTAATGTGTTATTCAAAGCCACCTTACTTTCCCCCAAAAAATTAACAATAGAACTCCCCTATGACCCAGCAATGGCACTGCTAGGAATTTACCCAAGGGATACAGAAGTGCTGATGCATAGGGGCACATGTACCCCAATGTTCATAGCAGCACTCTCCACAATAGCTAAAACATGGAAAGAGCCTAAGTGTCCATCAACGGACGAATGGATCAAGAAGATGTGGTTTATCTATACCATGGAATACTACATGGCAGTGAGAAAGAATGAAATCTGGCAGTTTGTAGCAATGTGATGGAACTCAAGGGTGTTATGCTAAGTGAAATAAGTCAGGCAGAGAAGGACAGATACCATATGTTTTCACTCATAGGTGAAACATGAGAATCTTAACAGAGGACCATGGAGGAGTGGAAGGGGAAAAAAATAGTTAAGGAGAGGGAGGGAGGCAAACCATAATAGACTTAAGTACTGAGAACAAACTGAGGGTTGATGGGCATGGAGGAGGACACCGGTTGGGATGAGTACTGGGTGTTATATGGAAACCAACTTGACAGTAAACTATAAAAGAAAAAAAAAAAAAAGAATTTGCTTTTGCTGGTGTCAAAGAAAAAAAACAAAAACAAAGCCACCTCACTTATCTTTTGTCTGGGTGATCTATTGATAAGGATTTGGTATTAAAGTCTCCTACTATTACTGTATGACTGCCAATTTCGCCTAAGTCTGTTAATATTTGCTTTATATTTTTGTGTGCTTCTGTGTTGGACATATAGATATTTATGAATGTTGTATCTTCTCATTGGGTTGGTCTTTTTATCATTACATAATACCCTTCTTTTTCTCTAGTTACAGTTTTGTTTTAAAGTCTGTTTGATATAAGCATTGCTACCTCAGCTTTTTTTTTTTTTTTTGCTTCTATTTGCATGGGTAATCTTTTTCCTCTTTTTTTTTCTTTCAGTTTTATGTACGTTCAGATTTAAAGTGAGTCTCGTAGGCAGCATATAGAGAGGTCTTGTTTTGTTATCCAGTCACCCATTGTTTGATTGGGGCATTTAGTCTATTTACCTTTATAGTAAGGATTGATAGGTATGTACTTATTGCCATTTTTTTTTCATTTCTTTTTTAAATGTTTTTTTTTGTTTGTTTGTTTTTTGAGAGAGGGACAGAGACAGCATGAGCAGGGGAGGGGCAGAGAGAAGGAGAGAGAGGATCCCAAACAGACTTGTCTCAGCTTGCTGAGAGGCCCAGCTGCAGACACTGTGTGTGTGCTGTTGCATGGGGATTAGCTACTCCCCATTCTGGGGCAGTAGTTGTTTGGGGAGATACCGGTCCCATCTGAGGGTGTTTTCTGGGTGTGGTGTGGTGGGAGCTGCTTTGAGGGGTACCTGCCTGGGTAGGCAGATTGAGTGAAGTGGGTCTGAAGGGGAGTGCCAGAGCAGGGCACGTGGTGCTAGCATGGTAGGTAATGTCAGGACTGGCTCCCACAAGCGTTGGCTTATATGGGCTGAAGGAAGGCAAGAAAATGATGCCCACCAGCACTTTTGTTCCTGGAGAAAGTTCCTGAAGATCCCCACCTCTGTGGCACAGGTACTAAAATTCGACAGTAAATCTCCTTCATATGTAACCCAGATGCTTTCAAGCTTCTACTTCTGTGCTGGGTCTCCAGCAGGGTGATACAGTCTGCTGGCTCTTTAAAGCAGAGACTTGGTTTCCTTTAGCCCCTCTGTCTCTCCTGGAGGTCAGCCCTGCTGATTTTTAAAATATTTCAATATTTGTTTACCTTTGAGAGAGAGAGAGAGAGAGAGAGAGAGAGAGAGAGAGACAGAGCGTAAACGGGAAAGGGCAGGGAGAGGGAGACACAGAATCTGAAACAGGCTCTAGGCTCTGAGCTGACACGGTGCTTGAACTCATGAACTGTGAGATCATGATCTAAGCCAAAGTCAGACACTTAACCAACTGAGGCAACCAGGCACTCTGAGCCCTGATGATTTTTAAAGCCAGACTTTATGATGACTTATCTTCCCAGGGCAGGTCCTCAGGACCAGGCATCCCTGGTGCAGGGCTTGATCCCTTTGCTGCTCCCTCCTGCTTGTGGGTAGCCATGCTGGGGGTTTGGTCCCCGGATGCATCTCTGCTCCTCCTCTGCTATTCAGTATGGCCTTCTTCTTATGACTTTAGGTGTGGGAAGTCTGTTCTCTCAGTCTTCAGGTCATTTTCAGAGTGAGTTGTGGTATATTTTGTTGCCTTGGCTTGTCCCTGAAAGGTGATGAGCTCAGAATGCTCCTACTCCCTCACCTTTCCTCTTTCTCCAAAACAAAACAAAACAACCCAGAGCAGTTTTCAGTTTTTTAAAAAATTTTTATAGGTTGTTTTTTGTTTGTTTTTTGAGACAGAGAGGGACAGAGCGTGAGTGGGGGAGGGGCTGAGAGAGAGGGAGACACAGAATCTGAAACAGGCTCCAGGCTCTGAGCTGCCAGCATAGAACCCAGTGCAGGGCTCGAACCCACAAATTGTAAGATCATGACCTGAGCCGAAGTTGGACAAAACCGACTGAGCCCTTCAGTTTTTGATTAACAGAAAAACTGAGGAGATACTAGAAAGTTCCCCTATACTACATACCCAGTTTCCTCTTTTATTAAGGTTTTAGATTAATGTAGAACAGGTATTACAACTAATGAACTAGTATTAACTACAGTATAATCTTTGTTTAGATGTTCTTGGTTCTTATCTAGTGGCCTTTTTCTGTTTTAGGGTCCCATCCTAGATACCACATTACATTTAATTGTCCTGTCTTTCTAGATTCTTCTTGACTATGACAGTTGCTCAGATTTCCCTTGTTATTGATGACCCTGACAGTTTTGAGGAGCACTAGCTAGGTGTGGTATACCATGTCTCTCTATTGGAATTTGACTGATTTTTAAAAAGTTCATGATTAGATTGAGGGGTTATGGGGTTTTGGGAAGAAGGCCCCAAGGTGGAAGTGATGTTTTGTTAACATCATGTCAAGTGTACAGAGAATCAACATTATAACACAAGTTGTTCTGGTTCTAGCCATTGGGTGCTCTTTCATTTGGCTATGTCCTTTCAACATACCTCCATCAGTGTGAGTTTGCTTGAAGTTTTTGTATACTTAGTTTCTGGTGCTTCCAGATGCTCAGGCTCACCTTGTGTATATTCTGCCCCACTCCTAGAATCGGCTATTTCTCCAAGGAGCCCTGTTTCCTTCTATTGGAGAGTGGTATAAGAAAAGACCACACATGTAAAGTCCTTCTCAGTACATCTTAAGGATACATAATTTATCATACATAATTTATTAGTGGTGATGTTAACTTTAATCATTCAGCTGAGGTAGGTTTTATCAGACCTCTTTACTGTAAAGCATGCCCCCCACTCCAACCTTCCAGACTGTTCTTTTGGGAGGAAGTTTCTGGGTGCAGCCCATACCTAAGGAGTGGGGAGTTTTGTTCCACCTCCTTGGAGAGTTATCTACATAAATTATTTTGGAATGCTTCTGAATGGGAGATTTATCTATTGCCCATTTACTTACTCAATCATTTATATACTTCAAGTTATATTAGCATTTAGTATTTATACTTTAGGGTATAATCCAGTACTCCTTAATTTGTTGCTCACATTGTTTTCAGCTTTGACCAATAAGAACTTTTTCAGTTGACTGTGTGCCTTTTATATGGACCCATCAGTGTACAGCTTTTATTTGTTTTTGTTTTGGGGCACTTCCTTAGTTTTTGGCTCGAAAGATACCCTGGAATATGTCTTGTATATTTTCTGCCCCAGACCTAGAATCAGCTACTTCTCCAAGTACTTTTATTTTATGGTTGCTTTTATTAAAGTATAGTATTAGAAGCCAAGGTTGATCTGGGCACCAGGTGGGCTCATTGTTACTGGGGTGTCATTGTTTCTGGGCCCTGTCAGCTAATAGAGCAAGGAAATGTATATCTGGTACTAACCCATGTGTACATACATATCTGTATATGTATAACCATCTCAATGTACAATTAAACATGAGTTCATATTGATGTCCCCAGCTCTAATCCATAATCACGTGGATCATTCTAGACTTCTCTTCTGCTTATCTGTAAATTCTTTCTTCTACAGTAAGAAACTCGACTCCTTTCATCCACCATCCCTAATAGATCCTTATATTCATTTAGAAAAAAAATGTTCATTTTTGAGCGAGAGAGCTCAAGCAGCAGAGGGGCAGAGAGAGCACGAGACACAGAATCCAAAGCAGGCTCCAGGCTCTGAGCTGTCAGCACAGAGCCTGATGCAGGGCTCGAACCCATGAGCCATAAGATCATCACCTGAGCTGAAGTCAGATGCTTAACTGACTGAGCCACCCAGGTGTCCCTATCTTTTTTTTTTTTTTTTTTTTTACAGAATGCAGTGGAACGTTCCTCTCAGGGACATGTACCCCAGTTACCTTCCCCCTGGAACATTTTTGGTATTTCTTTCCACTGTGGTTAATGCTTCATGCTTTAGGCTTGGCTCATGCTGATGTCCTCAAAGAAACTTCAGCAGCTCCCAGATCATGTGAGATCATCTGCAGCATGCTCCCGTGGCACTGGACACTTCCTTACCGCCCTCATCAGCGTGGAAATTAAGTAACTAAATTTCCAGTTCGATGCATCATTGCCTTTTCTCTTCTGGAATGTTGGCTTGGTAGGCAGGGAGCTTGTCAGTCTTGCTCAGGGCCTAGCACAGCACTGGACATACATTATGTGATAAGTATGCAGTGAAAAAATACAGCAGGTATGGAAGAAATGTTAGATTTGATCTTCAACCCAGTGACATAGGAGATGGGTTTAGAATGTAACATAAGAACATTTCTGCTTTCTAGAATTCTTATATACATGAAGTAATTAGCTATGCACCTTAAAACTTCATGCTGTGGAAATGGGGGTTTATGGAAATCAAAATAGGCAAACAAACGTTCAAGGCAATATAAAGTTATGTGAGGGATACTGTGGAATTAATACCATCGAGCCAAGTATCAGTTAGTTAGAAATAGTCATCAGGGCACATGCAAGAAGGAGAAAGTACAAATACAACATTAATTTTCTAAGTTGTTACAAAGTAAATTTATGGGTATTTTGGATTATGTAATACAGTTTCTGTGTTATCAGATGGTTATGGACAGTGAAATTGGAAAGGACCCTTGGCTCCAGGTTGTCATTTCTGTATCCTTTCCTTACATTTGCTCTGTTCTTTCCTTTGTGTCTTTAGTTCATTGGATCGTGATAGATTTTGGGGGTGTTTTTCTCTCCCATTGAAATTGTTAGTTTAAAAAAAGCAGGATACAGCCTGTAACATTCATTATTGTAATTCTATTCTTTGAGGTTGCCTATAGCGTTTTAAATTTCAGAAGATCAAGAACTTTATTCATTTCCCTTTGGACAAAATAAGACAAGATTTCACCTTAGTGGTATGTCTTGAAGCTAAAGGCATTTGTTTTTCTGTTTTACTCTAAGGACATTTTGATGATCACCTACGTGTGATCTTCTGAAGTGTTCCAGTTCCTATAGCTGACCTTCAGCCATACCCCAAGGAGGGACCAAAAGGATGCAGCTTAAAGCTGCAGAAAAAATAGTTGGCAAAAAAACCACCAGTGGATTGTTGGTAAGGGTCATGAGACACAGGCATGGGCAGTAGTTACCTGCCTCCCTGCTTTCCTGGAGAAGATGAAGATAAACAAGCACCAGCTGCCCTGGGATAGTTTAACGGGCATTTAGCCTAGAAGAGTATGAAGATGTACCAGATGTATCTTTTGTGTCCTTTGTAGCCATTGGGTCTATGGAAATTACTCTGCCCACAATTTTGGCTGGTTAACGTTGCTTTGCGAGTCCTATTTTATTGGGGTCGTGGTGGGAAGAATAAATGACAAATTATGACTTTGGCACTGAATAAAAATTCAGAGAATGTTTTGGGGACCAGACCTATTAGTCATAGTGTAACTGTTATAAATATGTGAATTGCTTCCTCTTTATCTTAATATCTAGTGCTGTAGTCCTCTGTTTGGAGCTTATACCAGGCACTTGAAGTTGTGTCTATTATGTAACCACTATTTTGTGTTAAGGAAGTAACAAAGCTTTTAAATACTGAGAATATTCTGGTTCTAGGAAGTGCTTTTGGGGTGGGTGGCTCAGTTGGTTGGTGTCTGACTGGCTCAGGCCATGATCTCGTAGTTTGAGTTCAAGCCCCACATTGAACTCTGTGCAGTTTCTGAGTTCAAGCTGAGCTCCCGTCGGGTTCTGTGCTGACAGCTCAGAGCCTGAGCTTGCTTAGGACTCTGTCTCCCTTTCTCTGCCCCTCCCCCACACATTCCCTCCCTGCCTCCCTCCCTTCCTCCTTCTCTCTCTCTCTCAAAAATAAATAAACATTAAAAAAAAATAAAAAAAGGAAGTGCTTTTACTTTTAATAGTAATAGTCATTGTTACATTTCCCTTCCTTCTCAGAAAAGAAGGTGGCTGCCAAGGAATCATTAAAGAGCATAGACTGAGTGAAAAGGACACGGAACAAAGGATAGATCCCAGGGGTGGGATGAAGAAGTTCTGTAAATAGCTTTGCTATTTTCCTTTGAAATGTCTGGCACACTCTATGTAGTACAGTGGTGGTGTGCCGAGGGGCTGCGTGTATAACTCTGATGAAGCATTTCACGTTGACTCAGAGAGCAGTGCCCATGTGACAAGGCCCTCTGGATCTTTCCAAAGTATTATACTCAAATGACAAAGTTTTATTTAATTTAGCATACTTGGCAGTATAATCCTGCCATTTCACCTGCGTTCAAATAGTTACCCCTTCACCTTTTAACACCCCAGTTCTCTGAAAAAAAGTCAAACACAAGTAAGTGTTAGCTTGGAATGTGCTAAGCTAAACCTTCATTTTCTAGCAAGAAACTGGCACAGAAATGTGAACTTTTGCTTCTTTGATTCATCTCATTACTTGGAACTCGACGCTATTCTGCAGTCTATGGGCCAAATCCTACACGTCTTCCGTGGCCCAGTGGAAGTGAAAAGCCTGCTACAAAACGTGCTCAGCCGTGTTTAATCCCCTTACTACTGGTCTCATGGTTATGGTTTATTCTCTGTAATGGTGATTTCTCTCTTCCTATTTTACTTTTATTTGAGAGAGAGAAAAGGGGAGAGGAGCAGAGGGGGAGAGAATCCTAAGCAGACTCCACACTCGGCACAGAGCCCAGTGGATAGGGGTATGGTGGGGCTTGATCTCACACCCCTGGGATCAAGACCTGAGCCGATAACAAGAGTCAGATGCTTAACTGACTGAGCCACCCAGGCACCTTCTTCCCATTTTAAAAACAGTTTTGACTTCTGTTCTTTCATTGTCTGTCCTCCTCTCTTGATGGTGAGTTTGTCCCCTGCCCTGCACAAGCACATACTGCTTACTTGTTATGCGTGGTCCACATTTCAGTTAAGTGCTTATGCACTTAAGAAATCTTTGTCACCTGATGTATGTAGGGCACAACCTATGCATTTTTAAAAAAAATTTTAAATGTTTATTTTTGAGAGACAAAGAGAGACAGAGTGCAAGCTGGGGAGGGGCAGAGAGAGAAAGAGACACACAGTCCAAAGCAGACTCCAGGCTCTGAGCTGTCAGCATAGCTCAGAGTTCAACACAGGGCTCAAACTCACAAACACTGAGATCATGATCTGAGCCAAATCAGATGCTCAGTCAACTGAGCCACCCAGGTGCCCCTCAATGTATGCATTTTCAAGAGGACACACAAGTCTGAGATAGGGTCTGTTTCCCAATGTGTAACAAATTTGAAAATTTACTGCTCTGGGCAAGAGCAGTTTAGGTGCTGAAAAATCATAAACATTTTAAGGAACTATCAAAAAAGAACAGTACTGTTTTTAGTACCTTAAAGATATAAGGCCATTGTGTCAATTGAAGAAAAACACGTTAGATTTAATTAGATTTCTTTGTATGTTTGGGTGTTTGATATATAAAACAAATAATCAAAATGTTTACATTTTCTGCAGTGGGTGAGAGAACAGGAGTTTGAAAGTGGAGTGATTTGGAGAAAGGGCTGTATTTTGTGAAAATTTTAGCAAATTTTCTGGATTTTTCCCCTCATCTATGGAGAAGATCTAGGACACAAAAGCATTAAATGTTAATATTGATTCATGAATTAAATCATGAAAACATCACTGAGAAAATTAAAGATCTGGAGCTCCTGGGTGGCTCAGTCAGTTAAATGTCTCACTCTTGATTTCAGCTCAGGTACCATCTTATGCTTTGTGAGTCTGAGCCCTGGCATTGGGCTCTGCACTGACAGCACAGAGTCTGCTTGGGATTTTCTGTCTCCTTCTCTCTCTCTGTCCCTCCCCCACTCACGTGCATGTGTGTGCACACTCTCACAAAATAAATAAACTTAAAATTTTTTAATGAAAAATTAAAGATTTAAGTAAATGAAAAGCTATATCATGTTCGTGGGTTAGAAGACTCCATTCTGTTAAGCTGCTTTCACCAAATTGATCTATAGATTTAATGCAATACTAATCAAAATTTGCTGAAATGAACAAGGTGCCTGTGAAACTCCTATGGAAAGGAAAAGGACATAGAACAGTCAAAACTTTGATGAAGAACAACAAAGAGAGCTAATGCTACCTGATTACCAGAGGTACTATAAAGCCACAGTAAATCACAGCAGTATGTTAGCATCCGGATCACCAAGCAGACAAGTGGATCAGAGGAGAAGGTCCATAAATAAGCCCACCCACATACAGCAACTTACTTTTGACAAAGGTGCAACTTACTTTTGACAGTGGAGTTGTTCCGGGACAGTCACACATCCATGTGCACATTCCAGTTGGAATGATTGGACATCTTCTGCAAGAAGGAGAAGGAAAATCGCTTCAGTCTGTCATACCATACACACAAATTAACTCAAAATCATAAATTAAATGTTAAAACCTACAACTATAATACTTGCAGAGAGCTTAAGTTAGGCAAAGATGTTTTACATACAGCATCAAAAGCATGATCTGTGAACAAATTGATGGATTGGACTTCATCAACATTAAAGGTTCTGTTTTTCAAAACATTATTATGAGAGTGAACATTATGATAAACCACAGACCGGGATAAAGTGTTTGTAAATCAGGTATCTATGAAGGGATTTGTATGGAGAATATATTAATCTCAAAACTCAATAGTAAGGAAATAAATAATTTTAAAAATAGACAAAATATTTGCACAAATATTTCATCAAAGAAGAGATTATGGATGGCAACTAAGCACATGAAAAGATAGTCAACATACTTAGTCAGAAAAACGCAGATTGGAAGCACAATGAGATACTACTAATCCCTGTTAAAGTGGCTAACACGAAACATTGACCACACCAAGTGTTGCTAAGCATGTGCAGTAAGGGGGACTCTCATACATGGCTAATGAGTATGTAAAATGGCACAACTAGTTTGGAAAATAATTTGGCCGTTTCTTAAGAAGTTAAATGTACGTGTACCATGTGATCCAGCCATTCCACTCAGATATCTATGAAAACAAACAAACAAACAAACAAAAAACTAAATGGGGGCTCCTGGTGGCTTAGTTGGTTAAGCATCCAACTTCAGCTCAGGTCATGATCTCACAGTTGATGACTTCAAGTCCCATGTCAGGGTCTGTCCTGACAGCTTGGAACCTGGAGTCTGCTTCAGATTCTGTGTCTCCCTTTTTCTGTGCTCCTCCCCCACTCATTCATGTTCTCTCTCTCTCTCTCTCAAATAAACATTTTTGAAAAATGAAAGACAAATGAAGTGCATATAGACTTGTACACAGATGTTCATAGCAGCTTCATCTGTAATAGCCAGACATTTGAAACAACTCAACTGTCCATCCACAGGCAAATGGAAAAACAAAGCAAAACAAAACTGGCACATCCATACACAAAATACTCTAGTAATACAAAGAATTAACTATTGACACACATTATAGCATGGATGAATTGTTATATAGGTTCATGGAGCCCAAGAAACTAAATAAAGAAGAGTATATGCTGGCCGCACCTGGGTGGCTGACTTCAGTTCAGGTCAGGATCTCTGAGTTCGTGTATAAATTCAAGCCCCGTATGGGGCTCACTGCTGTTAGCTCAGAGCCCTGTTTGGATCCTCTGTCCTTCTTTTTGCCCCTTCCCCACTCACACTCTCTCAAAAGTGAATAAACATTTTTTAAAGATTATTTTTTAAAAAATATATGCTGTATGATTCAATTCATACATGGCTCTGTGAGATGCAAACTAATGCTTAGTGACAGGAGGCCATTGGTTTGGGAAATGCACAAATAGGGGGACGGGAATGTGGAGAGCAATGGTAGGGATGCATTTAAAAATGAGCACAAGAGGGGCGACTGGGTGGCTTAGTCGGTTAAGCGTCCGACTTTCGCTTAGGTCATGATCTCACGGTTCGTGGGTTCGAGCCCTGCGTCAGGCTCTGTGCTGACTGCCAGCTCAGAGCCTGGAGCCTATTTCAGATTCTGTGCCTCCCTCTCTCTCTGACCCTCCCCTGCTCATGCTGTCTCGCTCTCTCTCTCCTAGAAATAAATAAATAAAAAATAAATAAATAAATAAAATAAATAAAAATGAGCACAAGGGAACTCTGTGGGATGATGGATATCACTGCGGTGATGGTTTTGTGACTATATACACGTATCAAAATACATCAAGTTTTACACTTTAAAATTACATTTTAGTGTGGAAACTAATTTGACAATAAACTATTTGTAAAATTTCAAAATAAATAAATAAATAAAATTACATTTTAGGGGTGCCTGGGTGGCTCAGTTGGTTAAGTGTCTGACTTTGGCTCAGGTAACAGTCTCGCAGTTCCTGGGTTCAAGCCCCACACTGGGCTCTGTGCTAATAGCTTAGAACCTGGAGCCTGCTTTGGATTTTGTGTCTCTCTCTTTCTCCCTCTCTTTCTGCCCCTCCCCCACTCATTCTCTTTCTCACTCTCTTTCTTGCTCTCTCTCAACAATAAACATCTTAAAAAATTACATCTTATTCTTTCAGGGGTCCCCCAAGACCACCCCCATGTCTGGTGATCTACTAGGTCTGGTAGCATCCAGCATATAGTTGTACTTGTGGCTTGGACTTGTTACAGTGATGCAGTATGGATACGTAGCCAGATCAGCAAGGGAGAAAGATTCCAGGAAGAAGGATCTGGAGGAATCCACGTGCAGACTTCCTATGTTCTCTCCCTCCCATGAGGAATCCCATAAGCACTTCTTCCCTCTAGCAGCAAAAACTGTAACCACAGGTGTACAACATTAATACCCTGGGAAATCCATGTGTAATGTTCAGGGTTTTTAATGGGGACTGGTCACATAAGCACCTCTTGCCCTCCAGTGTTTCAAGGTCCCCAGAGGAAAACAGGTGCTCAGTGCCCAGGCAGGCAAAACAACTTAATCAGCATAAGGACCATTTCAAAAGCCAGGTTCCCAGATGCCAGCCAAGGGCCAGTCTTATAAGCAGTCTCTTAGTAATCTCAGAACTATTCACTCTTTTCTGCACTCACTTCTACCTCAGTAGAATTTTTATAAGCACAAGGCAATGGTGATTAATTTATTGAGAAAGTAATAAACTGTAAAACGAATTCCAGATTTGTGGAAGCCTGATATGATGAGATCTTTATTACTTGGAATGTTTCATGCTCTTAAATCTTTTTTTTTTGAAGTGAGGTGAAAGATTAATACATAAGTAAACATGGAATTCCTGGCAAATGGGAGCTTTTGGTTACTTTTATTCTTTAACAATATGGCTTTCATTTGAATTGTATTTGAAAATATTTCGCAAGTATATAATTTTTCTAAAAAAATCCTTGATTGATAATCCTTATTTTAACCATTGGTTAACTGATCAGGACCCAGTTTTTATAGTACATAAAAGATAAAGCTCTGGTGTTGAAATTGTAATTACAACAGGCCCACCAAATGCAGCTGTGTACCTCACACCCAAGGACAAACCCAGCTGAGAGAATGAGTGAGCTGAAACCAGCCTGGACTTTAATGACTAAGCCACAGGCCCCTGCACATGTGTGTGCTTGAGAAATGGAAACCTTCTGGTTTGTGCAAAGGTGCCATGTGGGCTGCCTATGGCCATCGTCAACACATGTCCTGGAAGGTGGTGGTGGTGGTGGTGGTGGTTTTCTCAAAAATGCTGCCTGCCCAGTATCAGGAGGCTTTGTTGCAAACATGTCTTTCCCCTTAAAGAAACCCAGCAAACAAGTTTGAGTTGAACATGGTCTGATCAGAACTTCACTGGATACAACAAGGTGTGTGGGAAGAAGTGCATGAGGCACTTTCCTCTCTATTTGAACTCAGTTTCCCTGGAAAGGGAGAATGTAGGGTATGTTTTTCTTTTTGTCACTCTGGAGAATGCCTAGTATCTGTTCTGTATCTGGACGCCATTATTATTATTTATTTACTTTTGAGAGAGAGAGAGTGCTGGAGGCCGAGCCGGCTCCGGCAGGTCCAGGGGTCCCTGAAGGATAGACGGTGTCAGTGAGAGAGAGAGAGTGAGAGAGAGCCCAGTGCGGCTCCCGGCAAGAGAGAGACAGTGAGATGGGGCGCCTGGGTGGCTTAGTTGGTTAAGCGTCCGACTTTCGCTTAGGTCATGATCTCGCGGTTTGTGGGTTGGAGCCCCGCGTCGGGCTCTGTGCTGACTGCCAGCTCAGAGCCTGGAGCCTGTTTCGGAGTCTGTATCTCCCTCTCTCTCTGACCCTCCCCTGCTCACGCTGTCTCTCTCTCTCTCCTAGAAATAAATAAAAAACATTAAAAAAATTTAAAAAAAAAAAAAGAGAGAGACAGTGAGAGGGGGAAAGGGACAGAGAGAGAGCGAGTCTCAGAATCCAAAGCAGGCTCCAGGTTCGGAGCTGTCAGTACAGAGCCTAACGTGGGGCTTGAACCCACTAACTCTGAGATCATGACCTGAGCCATAGTCAGATGCTCAACCAACTGAGCCACCTAGGCACCCCTGGATGCCATTGTTAATGCCCTTGGCCAAGATTTCTGTGTCGATAACAATAAAAAATTCATAGAAAGGCAACTCCTCTGGCTTCTCCGAGTAAAATATTTGCTGTTACTGAGTTTCCTAAAGGGAAGTCAACCTTCTCACTTATGAAGATGCAAGGTACCCAGATCCAACTTTGAAACAAATAGAAAATACTTTTGATAGTACAGCTTAGCTTCAAATAAGTGCTGTTCTGATATTGACACCCATTTTATTTCTCTAAAGCCTTGAGCCGCCTGCTAAGCTTGTGACTGAGGACAGCGGATGGTGCCAAGCAGCCCAGCAGCAGCGAATCGGGCAGCAATCTGCCAACGTCAGGGTTCTTTCTGGAAACCTTCAACTTTTGAAAATCTACACTCCCTGCCCCTCCCCCACCCCATTTTTCCATGTGGCTCACATTCTTTTCCTCCCTTCAAGGTATTTTCCCTAAGGAAATTTAAACCACATCTCTTTCCCCTTCTTATAGATGCGAACTACACGCAAGGTTTCTGTGTGGCCAGTTGGCCTGGTTGGTGGGCGACGCTATGAACGTCCGTTGGTGGAAAATGGCAAAGTCGTTGGTTGGTACACCGGCTGGAGAGCAGACAGGCCCTTTGCCATCGACATGGCAGGTGAGGAGTGTGAATGGTGATGCTTGCTCCTCCCTGATCGTTCTTGCCGGTGCTGCTGTTTGTAACCATGTACTGGAGGGAGGAAGCTTTGAAGGACCACTTTGGTTAAAACCCTAGATCATATTCTGTTCAGCAGATGACCTATCTGAGTAAACTTTCAAAATAGGCTTTTTGATTAATTGAAGCAGAAATAGATTTTGTGGGTGATTAGAAAATGCTTATTGTGAAAATGCTTAAGGTGCCTGTACCTTTTGGTGCCCTCTTCTCTTGGAAGGTTGGTTGGTTTTGGTATGTCACGTGCTTATTGATAAATTTAATAGTGATGTGAAATTGACAAGCTAATCCTTTTAATGCTTATTAATAAATTTGGTAGTTACTGACACATTTAATAGCTGGAACATAAAATTGGATTACTGGTTTTTCATACACTTATTAACTGAGTATAACTGTCTTTTAAAGTTTTTATTCTCTGACTGGCCAACTGAATTAAGACCCATAGTAGTCGACAAGTCCTAAAGTGCTACGTTATCATAAAGTGACTCATTTTCTGTAGGTTATATAAAATGATGCCCCTGGCAACTGGAAGAATGCAGTTTAAAACATGAGGCTCAGAGGCAAGATTAATCACTGACATCTATAACCTAGAAGATGGAGGCAGAAAAGCTTCACATCAATTTTCAGCTTTGGAACACAGCTCTGTGTGTCTATCATCCTGTGCTTGGCCAGTCTTTTGTGTGTATTTCCCAACTGTAGTCAAAACCTCTACAGTCAAAATGCTGATGGGATGAGAGCTGTGTTCTGAACGGGATTCATCATTTTTAGTCTGACAATACTATAAATTTGAAGGAGCAAGATTATGAAGGATACCAGGAGGAAGAGTTGTTAGGGGAAGTTCTTGCATGCAGCACGGTGGCATCTGCATCACGGGAGGTGACAAACTAGGATATTTTTACTCCACATTTAACAGATATTTCCCGAGTGCCAGTTTTGTGGAAATGTGTGTCATAGTCTCAGACCCCAAGGACAGAGTGGAGCTCTTCCCCCTCCCTGGTCGCCCTGTCCTGGGCTCCCCTCTCCAACCTTGGCCTTGGCCTTTGGTCTTCAGTTCCTGCTGCCTTGGAGCTGAGCTGGCCTCTCAGCCAAAGCATTTTCCTGAAGGCAGACAGAGAGTAGGTCAGCCATATTTGGAAACCCTGAGAATTCCCATAAGAGGCCTTTCCTCAATCAAGTGTGAGTTCATGGCTCTGAAAATAGAAGGCTGACCATAATATGTCTTTTGAGAATCTGGTTTCTTATTGATAAGAAGTGTGACTTTGACCAAAACTTAGAGAACACTAGGCAAAGTCTTTTGCTTCCCTGGGACTTAGTTTCCCTGTGTCTGGAATGAGATTGTAGCATGAATGACCACTGAGGTCTTCTTTAATGTACTCTTCCTTTTCCTGGCTTCCATCAAAGAACTCAAAAAGAAGCCAGGGCCCGTGAATTTTAAGTGCAGGTTCATGGCTGCTAAAGCAGTCTGCTAACAAGTGTTTGGTCTTTACCTTTCCCAGAGTCTTGCTTCACCACAGGCTGGGCAGACCTTATCTCCTTACACACAAGATCTCTGCCTAAACCCTGCATGGTAACTTCATGGTGAGGGCAACTTGGATAAGTCTTCCTGGATTTTGTTATAAGACCCTTACATAGAGGATCAAGTATCTAGTAAACCCACTGGAGATCTGCATTGATTCCCCTCAGAATCTGGATCTAAATAGACATATTTAAAATTCAAGAAGGGTGCATGGGATTTATACATTAGGCCTGGCCTGTGACAAAATATGTGATACCTTTTCCTGCTCTGGGAAACTTTGCCATGACACGACTGATGTTTGGCTTTTTCTAAGCATTTCAGTATATTTTCAAAGCATCATATAAGAACTGTTATAAAATATGAATGATTTGCATGTTTCCTAATTATACTTGTTTCAAAAAAGGAGTAAGATTTTTGTCTCGAAGAAAACAACTTTTGCTACACTAAATTATTTTCTTCATAAATGAACTTGCTTTGCAAATTAGTTTTCAGTAAATTATTAGTATTTTTGGAAGCCTATAAGTGAGCGTGATTTAGTTGATAGGATAATCTGATTTGGAAGGAGTTCTCTTTATAAAACTTGACAATTCACAGCTTTGTTTACATTTCATTTAAGATTCACGCACTCTCTGTGGGAAGAGGGAAAAGACCTTTTGGACCTTCATGTACAACTGATACTTCCCACTTCATTTTTGAATTGTAAGTGCTCACAGTCCAGAAGGAGAGAGAGAAGTGGGAAGCCCAGTTTTCTGCTTCCTCCGGACAGTTGGGGAAGCGCTGTAGAAAACGGTCTGTGGTGGCTGAGGGAGGGAGAGGGCTGTGCCAGAGCCTGGGTCTCTCCTGGATTTCCACAAACCAATTAAGAATAGTGAAACTTAACCAACAAGCAACATTTCCCCAAGTGTCTTGCTTTGAGGGGGTGAGCACATTCTGTAGAAGCCCCTCAGGGCCTGTCCTGCCTGTATTTCTGGGAAGTCACAGCCTTGCCCATCATGAGAAGCATATTTGAGTATCAGACATCAGAACTGTAAGCTTTCATGTCATTCAGGGAGACAGACTCTGTCTGTCTTTATTTTCCCATTTTGGACTTTGTAGATGCTCTCCGATGAGGAAATGTTGTTCTGGAATTATCTTGTATGTACAATGTTAATGGCAGAAGTAAAGATTATTTCCATTGCCCTGGGGGAAAGTTAAAAAAACTTTCTAATTACTACTAACAAACAAACAAAACAAGTTAAAGAACCACCCACAAGGTGGAAGAGAGTGTTGGAGACAGTCCTTGGCCTGGAAGCTGCCCGCAGGTGGCTTCTGCAGTGGGTTGGCGGCCACCTTGCTCTGCCAAGCCAGGGAGACCTAGAATACGTCTGCTTGTCTGAGCCTTGGGCTTCAGCTCCTGCACCTGGGGCATCTGACCACTGGCTGGTTCCTACAAAAGGCAAGGCAGCCCACACAGTTTTAGCTGTTTTGAAGTCAGGGAGTTACTTTCAAGTGACAGACTCACATTGACTCCTTCCAGGGAGGTGTCAGTAAGAGCCATTGCCTGAGTTTAGCAAAGAACTGAGCTTAATCCTGACCCTTGCCAGGAGGTGTAGATTTGTTCAAATTCAGAACTTAAAGCTGAGATTTGTTCTGGATTCTCAACGTGTGCATGCACTTTATTCTTAACGCTGAGAGGTGGCAGGTGGGCACTGTGCTTCTTTAATGACAGTATATTCCATTCCCAGTTGAGTGCCTGGCATTAAGGAGGGACTCTATTCCAGTAAAAATCCAGCTGCGTGTGCTGTTTTTCAGCTCTGCCACTCGCCACCCAGAGTTAGCTCCGACCCCACTTGGCTGCCTTTACTTAACCAGCAGCACTTTGGGGGGCCCCCAGGCCACCTGTACTCCTGACTGGCTATAAATTTGTTGTTTTTCCTCTCAGGTTTGGCAATTCACTAGAGGGGCTCCTAGAACTCAGAGTCGATTGTGCTCTAGTCACTACCACAGTCCGATTACAGAAGATACAAATTAGGACCAGCCAGATGAAGAAATACATGGGGTGAAGTCTAGTAGAGAACACAGAGCTTCTCTGCCTTTCCCTTGTGGAATCAGAATATATCCCCCTCCCAGCACATGAATGTGTTCACAGCTTGGGAAGCTGCACTGGACCTGTGTGTTCAGAGTATTTAGTTGGAGTTGCATTATATAGACACAATTGATTGAATCAGTGGCCAGCACACAGCTGAACTCAGTCTCTAGCTTCTGTCCCCAGGGGGTCAGCGGTGTGGCCCAATGTTCCAACCCTCTGCTCATGTGTTGGGTTTTCCCAGTAGCCAGTCCCCACTCTGGGGCTGTTGAGGGAACCACAGCTGCCACATCATTAGCATAAAAAAGCCACTCCCGTCACTCAGGAACCACTAAGGCTTTTATAAGCTGCATGATGAGAACTAGGCACAAAGACCAGATGGATTTTTTTTTTCTATCATACCACAGGCTCAAAAAGGATAACTTTCATATCATAAAGAAGAGTGTGTATTGTATCTCTGCTTTCCTAATGCTTTCATCTACAAAAGCAAAGGGTACATTAGGTGATGTCTCAGGGTCACTTTCAGCTTCATCTGTGGACGATTTCATGACTCCTAAAAACGAGATGTGATTGTGAAGTCATACAGTAGTTTCTCACCTGTGGATTACAAAGAGGAATCAGAAGTTTGGGCGGACTCTGTTTCCTAGTCCTGTGGACATGAGGGTGTTGAAGCTCTGAACATAGATGAGTGCCCACAGGTGGCATCCCAGGGAGCAGCCATTTAAAGTGGCTGCAGAGGGGTGGAGTTGGGGAAGGGAGCAGGGCCCCACCTGAGGGTGAGGAGGTAGACAGGTGGGAAGAGGTGGGTGAGTCATGAATTTGATTGTTGGATGCCTTGTGTCATGGATGTGAAAGAAGAGGGTGCTTGGTGATTGTGAGAATGTGAGAGCCAGAAGCACGTAGATGGTGTCATGGAGATGGTTGGTAGCAGTTCGGACCTTGTAGGCTGTTCCGTGGAACAAGGGCTGTATGGGAGAATAGACGGTCTGAATTCAAGAGGAGTAAAGGTTTGACAGAAATGTCTGAGGAAAGTTAGACATCCAGAAGACAAAGAGGAAGAGGAAATTCAAATCATGAAAGGATCGAGGAGGTTGCACTTGGGCAGGAGACTGATTACAGAGGATGGCATGGAAAGAAGTAGCTGGGAGACGTGCAAGGAGATGTGTATAAGGAACAGGGTGGGAGTATTTCTGAGTTCCAGCTCTAAGGTGGTGCTGGAGGCCGGCCCCAGCAGGTCCAGGGGTCCCTGAAGGAGGGACGGTGTTGGCGAGAGAGAGAATGAGAGAGCCCCGAGATCTTTCTGGTCACCAGGCAGGCATCTCTGCTCTGACTGGGGCTCAACTTTATTTTATAATTTAGTGTTTGGGGGACGGCACAGAAGTGGCATTTGCCTTAGACAATGGTTTCTGATGACAAACTTCTTTGATATGTAAGAATTTCCCAGAACATAGATTGGTAGAAGACTCCTGCATAACTTTTATCAATAGTGATTGAGGTAGGGGATTTAGATGCTTATCCTATGGGGAAGGAAGGTGTCTTTAGCATACAAGACAATGTTTTTAGCATAAAAAGGTTGAAGTTAGTTCTTTGTGAGCAGGGGTCAATAGCTTGTAAGTTTAAGGAGAAGTAATAAGAAAAACAGGTCTTTCAGTAAACAGTTGTGCTCCCACAATCACAAAAGAAGAAGTTCCTCAATAGGTTCCTTCACAGGGTGCAATCAGCATATTCAAGACCAGGATAAGTCACTCCAAATACTGATCACAAATGCCTTGGGCTAGTGCTCCAAGCAGAAACAATTGGGTGGGGGGTGGATATCTGTCCTTAACTCTAAATTAGGCCCTTTGTCTCAGGGCCAGGCTCAATTATAACTCTTGTGTTCTTAACCCCCTTTATTATCTAAATCTTGGATCTGCAAGGCCCATAGCAAGAGCCTTTTGACAATCATCCACAGAGCTTTCATCTAAAATCTCTTTTGTAAAGGCAGGGATATGCTTTTCCTTAATGAGGAATCTGTGTGGGGCATATCGGTCTGATCTGTAATATTGTTAGGCCTGGTCAATACCTGCAGGCTCATTTCCAACGTGAGCCAGTAGTAGCAGAAGATGATACCAGTTTTGCTTCTGACAGCAGGAGCTGTGCAGATGCTACCATCTCCTCGCTGTAACTTTCATCCAGTGAGGCCGGTGCAGCTCCCAGCAAGGTGGTGTGAGTTTCAACAAGTTCTGATTCTAGGGATTGACGTCGTATGTGGTCCACTGTATTTATCCTTTTTCTGTTGACACTTAGCATCTCCATCCCTTTGTGGTTTATCACCATTTCTAGCATATAGTAGTTTCTAGGTCTCTAGAAATGTAAAGGCCCCTTCATAAAATGAAAATCCCATCCATGATTTAGAAGAGACCTGTGGGGGAAATAGGGTGAATGTAGGGTGCAGGGGAGGAGTGGTGAGCACCATGAAGAAGAGGGCCGGGAACAACTCTTTCAAGAAATATGGCAGGATTGAGAAGGGATGAGAGATGGTAGCAGTGTCAAGGGGTAGGAGAACTGCTTTTTTGCTTCCCTTTAATGTAAGAAGAGAAGTTGAAATTTTGAGAGAAAAGAGCTGTGTTGAATTTCCAAAAGAAAGGAAACTGAGGGGCTGGTTGGGATTGAGATCTTAGACAAGGTTGGGATTGAGATCTTAGACACCTCCTAATAAGGAGGTGAGGTAAGTAAGGAAACTAAAACCTAGGAAGGTGGAGGGGCTGGTAGTTGGAGGCTGGCCATCTGCCGAATATTAATGGTGCAGAAGGAACACCATAGCCTGAACTCTACAAACACTGAATGTGGGACTGTGTGGAGCCTATAAGGGATACACAGCCCCTGGCCCCAAGTAGTTTTATATCCAGCAGAGAGAATAGGTGTGATAAATACATAACTTACTGTACCATGAGATACAAAATGAGGTGTGAATGGAATGTTTTAGGTTTACATTTTAAGAGAAAGGAGAACAGCCATTGAGGGCACTTTGGGAAGGGCCATGGAGGAGGTAGCCCTTGAGAGGTGCCTTCCAGGCAGGGTCCAGGTCAGGGTGAGTTTAGGGGACAGCAAACCTCAGGGTGTGTGCAGCTGTTAGGGTAGGGGCGAACTGGGGTCAGATTGTGAGGATCGATTGCTGAAATAAAAATTTGTCCTCATTTCTGTGGATGTTGGAGGATTTGTGACATTTTTGAGTTAGGGGCTGATGGAATTGGTAGTGTGATTAGAGAACCATGTGGTAGCAGGTGCAGAATGAATGAATGAATGGGGGGGGTGGCCATCCAGGTGCGGGTATGGGGTCTGAGGAAGGGGGTGGGGTGATAGAAGGCCTTATACATAGATATTAGTTATTTATGAAAAATTTTTTAATGTTTATTGATTTTTGAAAGAGAGAGACAGAGAGACAGAGTGCAAGCAATGGAGGAGCAGAGAGAGAGGAAGACACAGAATCCATAGCAGGCTCCAGACTCTGAACTTGGAGCACAGAGCCCATTATGAGGTTCAAACTTAAGAACCATGAAATCATGACCTGAGCTGAAGTCAGATGCTTAACCGACTGAGCCACCCAGGTGCCCCCAGGTATTTATGAAATTTTAGCAAGCCATTTCAGACTCCACCCATGAATTACAGTTTTAGGTCTTTTTAACACTGCTGTGTGGTAGGGTGATAGTGGATATCTTAAATTTACTTTTGGTTTTAATTGGTATAATTTGTATTTTGAGTTGTAACATATATGCAGAAATATATGGTGATTTCAGGTAATTAGAACATTCCGTTAAACAAAATACCAGTTTTATAAAAAATAGGAAAATAATAATAATCATAAGGATCTGTGCATTAGGAAAAAACAAAATCTATTCTTTGCCAAGTTTCCAGGCTCCAGATTCATTGTGGCTGTGCTGTCCTTACAGGGGGTCGTGGAGTTTGGTCTCTTGGGAAACTAATTGTACAGGGCTTTCTTTCTCTTGATGTTTGTTGACAAGGAATTTTGCCTGGTTTAATTTATTTGGCAAACCCTTTCTTGGTAGATATTGTAGTAGTAAACTTTAGCCCAGTTGGGATCAGGTGATCATCAAAGCCAAATGAGCATAGCCAAAATTGGCAACATTTGCTTAGCTTAGTTAGTATAAATACTGCAGGAAAAGAGAGCTAATAACCTTGTTGCCACTTTGAAGCCATTTGTAAATTAAGTGTGCTGTTTGCAATGCATGACGGTTTTGTATAAGGAAGATAGTGTTCTCAGTAGAGTGGCAATATGGTGCCTTTCCATGCAGGATTTGGGGAGGGACTTGGGACCTTGTTGTTAGGTTGTTGCAGTGTGACTATCACTGGAGTGGTATGTGGGCCCTCTGGGACAGAATTGCAGCTTCAGGGGCCTGGTCATTCTGTCCTGAGAACTTACAGCACAACAGGCATGGTGGTAGAGTGTAAGGGTAAAATGTCACTTGTGGCCATGTCTTAGCTATTTCCAGAATGAGGTGCATTCTAGAGACTTGCAGGTGTTTAATGGCCCAACATGTTCGGTTCTGTGCACATGTACTGTGTCTATGTTGGGTAGGCGGGGGGGGGGGGGTGGGTGGGTGGGGAGGATGTGGGGTAAGGAGCATCTGTGTGCTCATATGCAGCGCCTTTCTCTAGATGGTAGCTGAAGATGGGGTGGTCATGTTCAAGTGGGGCTTGGTGGAAGTGGAGTGGTCTCCTGCAGAATTTCCATGAGTAAAAATTTCATTCAAAACTAAGAATTTTAAAAATCAGAAGCTTTCCCTTGTATCTGGGAAACCCAGCAGACTTGATGATTCTTGTTTACTGAGGATTTACCAGGCATCAGGCATTCTTCGGCACTCTGTGTGCATTCTTATTTAATCTTCACTCAGTTCTGTAAGGGATGTGCGAGTATCATTATCCTCCTCTAAATATAATGAAATTGAAGCCTGGACATACTAAGCAACGCACCCAAAGTTTCATGGTGATCAAACTCAGGTTAGTGGGTCTCTGGAGAAGGCACTCCCACTTGGCTTTGAATCCTGTGTCACCCACTTACATTCAAGTAACCCACTTCTTGTTCTCTGAGCCTCTATTTTCTTCAACTGTAGAACAGCAGAATTAAACTCCTTACAGTATAAGGTATTAAATGCAAAGCACTTGGTACAGCACTGGAGACACTTGAGTGACTGGTCTCTTCCTCAAGAGGTGAAATCAGTCTGTGTCTGTGTTCCCCTGTCATCAGAGTTCATATGGCTCATGCATTTGTCCAGGGGACTCATTTCAGTGCTGTGTGTGGCTGAATATCAGAGTAGCCAGATCTCTACAGGCAGCTGTGGGGGAGGGGCCTCACTGCTGCCCAGTCTCCGCTTGACACAGCAGGCTGTACTAGCTCAGTTTCCCCACCTGTAGATTAGGGATTAGACCACCTGCCTCTGGGTTATGGTGAGGTTGAGATGAGAACAGATAACTGCAGAAGTTCCTGCTGTTCTGTGAATATTTGAATTCTCACCGCATATATCTATTTCAGATCATTCTTGAAGGTAATACTTAAGAACATGCAAGCTCTTTGCTTTGGGCTCATGATGGATTTCATTTCTCTCTTGGCTGGTGGACCTGTGCTCATTACCATTCAGTGAACTAACTCAGTGTGCAAGATGGCATGCAGAGATAAACACTGGCCCTTGATGTAGATAAAATATTCCAAAAAGAAACTGATCAGTAAGACAAAACAAAACAAAAGATCATTAGAAAGTTTTTGAGTAGAGGGAGCACCTGGGTGGCTTAGTCGGTTAAGCTTCTGACTTGATTTTGGCTCAGGCCATGATCTCATGGTTCTTGAGATCCAGCCCCATGACAGGCTCTGCGCTAACAGTGCAGACCTGCATGGGATTCTCTCTCTCTGCCCCTTTCCCCCTGCTCATGCATGGGTGCCCTCTCTCTCTCAAAGCAAATAAACTTTAAAAAAAGTTATTGAGAAGTAGATATATGTTCATTTTTATAATTTCCCAAATGAAAAATCATTTCATAATTACTGATGGCATGTGGGGAGGATATCAAAGAATGATTCACACACTTTCTAATCAGGTCACAAGAGGGTGAGAGATGTCCTTTTCACCACCTTGACTTTCCTAGGAGCTTTTGGGAGAAAGATCATCTATAGATAGAATTTTCATTTGGAACCTATTAAAGAGGCAGACAGTTTATTAGTATAAATAAGTGTTAAGGACAGTTGCTCTGCGGCTAACCTGGGGGCTCGCACACATGCCAGCTTTCCTTAGCACGTGGTTGGTTGCTGTGACTAGCACACAAGTCAGTCCTGTGACTTGATAAGCTGACCTTAGCTGGTGTTCTTCTGGGGCCCCTTAAGCAGCCATGTGACCCAACCCCAGACACGCTGCACTTCAGTCCACCTCATTTCAAATCCCTTGACCACAGCCAACCCCCAGGGTCAGCCAGGCATCGCCACACGCTCATGGGCCCGGTGTAATTGAGAGTGGCACACACTGTCTTGCAGAAGAGGGACTGTCACTTTATCTTCCCAGGTTTGCTTCGCTAATTTTAAGTTACCTCTCCAGACTCATTAATGGTAGAGGAATAGCTTTCTCTGGGATATTTTTCATGCTTTTCCATCTGTCATAGCTGCTGTTCCCACATGTCCCCTTATGTACTTCCCACATGTCCCCTTATGGAGGTGGTGCTTCCGTCAGTGTCCTGCCTGCCCTGGGCTTTCCTTGCTGGCCCGGAGCTCTGCTGGGACAGGGGTCATCTCTTCTGCCAGCATCTACAGGTGGGGCACTGTCCTGACGGCAGTAGCTTGGAGAAATGTTTGCTGAATTCATGAAGTTTAACTTTTTTTTTCCCCCTAGTTTAAGGATTATCAAAAGCAAAAGTTGGACAGCTTCTTATTCCTGACTGAGCCCTAATTCCCATTCTCTCTTAATGGTGAGAGTTTAAAAGAGTGCTGTTGAGCTGTACTCCAGAGAGCTTTCTAAGGAGTGACTAATTCGGTGGGTCTCAACCTGGCTACACATCAGAATTCCCTGGGGAGCTTTGAGAAGGTGTCCATACATGGGCTTCGTCACTGATCAATGAAACCATCATCTCTGGGTGTGGTACCTCGTGTTGCGGTGTGTATGTATTTTGTAAGTCTGAAGTGATTATAAAGGGCAGCTAGAAATAAGAACAGCCGGTGCGGGTGGTCAGAAGCTACTTTCCTGTCTCTTCCTGTGACTCACAGTAGCCCTTTAGTAGTCATGCTCCTGCCATGGCACCCATAGATCTAGTCTGGAGGTGGGATATGGGCTAGCCTCAGGCTGAAAAAGTTTGAGAATGTTCAATAAATTTATCTCCATAGAAAACACTTCCAGTGGTCAAGCAAGAAGAGAATTTGAGCATAGGAGAAGAGTTTTTAAAATTATAACCACTGAGGGGCACCTGGGTGGCTTAGGTCGGTTAAGCATCCGAATCTTGGTTTTGGCTCAGGTCATGATCTTAGGGCTTTGTGAGTTTGAGGCCCGCATCAGCTCTGCACTGGCAGCTCGAAGCCTGCTTGGGATTCTCTCTCCCTCTCTCTCTGCCCCTCCTCCATTCATGCTGTCTCTCTCTAAAAATAAATAAATAAACTTAAAAACCAATACAATTATAATAACTGAAAAGCACCACCAACAGTATAAAAGACTGCCTGTTTTACTGGGAATGCAAGTTTAACCTGTTTCTGTTTTTTACTGTGGTAGAAAGTACATAACGTGAAATTTACCATTTTAACTATTTTTAAGTATACAGTGGTATTTAGTAATACATTCACACTGTTGTGCAGCGATCACCACTATCCAGCCCCATAACTTTTTCATCATCACAGTTACAACTTTGTACCCACTAAACACTAAGTCCCTGCTCACCCCTCACCCCTGCCCAGTTCCTAGTAGCAATCATCTACTTTCTGTCACTATGTATTGGGCTATTCTAGGTAGCTCATGTAAATGGAGTTATATAATATTAGTCCTTTTTATTTAACTTAGCATGATGTCTTTAAGAGTCATACATGTTGTAGCATATGTCAGAATTTCATGCCTTTTTAAAGCTGAATAATATTTCATTGTATATAGAGACCACATTTTCTTTATCCATTCATCTTTTGACAGACATTTGAGCTTCTATCTCTTGGCTCATATGAATAATGCTATGAACATAAGTGGGCAAATAACTGTTTAAGTCACTGCTTTGAATTCTTTGAATTGCTGAACCATACAGTAATTGTGTTTGGCTTTTATTTATTTATTTATTTTTTGAGGAGCGACTAATACGTTTTATAATGGTTGCATCATTTTACATTCCCATCAGCAATGCACAAGAATTCCAATTTCTCCCTAGCCTTGCCGACTTGTTATTTTCTGTAACCTTAAAAATGATTTACTTGTAGGGGTGCCTGGGTTGCTCAGTTGGTTAAGTGTCCAACTGTGCTGACGGATCAGAGCCTGCTTGGGATTCTTTCTTCCTTTCTGCTCCTCTCACACTTGCACTCTCTCTGTCTCTCCCTAAATAAATAAATAAACTTTTTATTTTTACTTCTTTATTAAAAATTTTTTAATGTTCATTTATTTTTGAGACACAGAGTGAGACAGAGCCTGAGCAGGGGAGGAGCAGAGAGAGAGAGGGAGACACAGAATCCAAAGCAAGCTCCAGGCTTGAAGCTGTCAGCACAGGCCTGACTTGGGGCTCAAACTCACAAACTGTGAGATTATGACTTGAGCCAAAGTCAGATGCTTAACCGACTGAGCCAACCATGTGTCCCAAAAAATCAACTTTTAACAAAATGATTTACTTGTGCTAGGGTTTGAGAAATAAGAGCACAGATCCCTTCTCCTGTTGGGCTGTATTTCCTGGCTTGGAGTAGAGTGGCTTAGTGACACATGCAGTAGTACTCATGGATAATAGGAAGCAGAAGATGTCGTGGGTGAAATAAAGCATGAGCCAGTGATTCTGGCTTTTTAAAGCTGTTGTCCACCCTGTTGATTCTGCCATTCCCAGTACACACAGCACTTCATTTCCCATCAGTCTTTCTGGCTATAGAACCACTTTCCCTTCCGGGGCGCCTGGGTGGCTTAGTCGGTTAAGCGTCCGACTTTCGCTTGGGTCATGATCTCGCGGTTCGTGGGTTCGAGCCCCGCGTCGGGCTCTGTACTGACTGCCAGCTCGGAGCCTGGAGCCTGTTTCAGTCTGTGACTCCCTCTCTCTCTGACCCTCCCCTGCTCGTGCTGTGTCTCTCTCTCTCCTAGAAATAAAGCATTAAAAAAAAAAAATGAAAAAAAAAAAAAAGAACCACTTTCCCTTCTGAATGAACCTCAGTGTTAGGCGGGCCGTGCTTCTCTGCCGCCAGCTTACGAAAATCTCTTCATGGATATTTTTAATCCAGTTAATTAAGCCTTCTTAATTTATCTTTCATTCTTTTCATCCTTATTCAGCATCCTACTGTTTCCTTAGAAGATTCAGGTTTCTGTGATGGTTTGTTTTCAGAGTAAAGATTTAAATAAATTGCTTATAGATTAAGTAAAGAACACATCTTAGCAATGAAGAGTGTTTTATTTTTTCCCACAAGAACAGTGACTGCTAAAATGGCTTTTGAGGAGTTTTCAAAACTAAACAACAACAAAAAAAGTGGGGGTGGGGGTGGGGTTTACCCTGAAGCAAACATAAAGGGTTAGTCAGTATTCTGGAGCAGATTAACAGATCTATTTAGCAGCCAGGCCATGATTTTTCGTTCCTTTCCTGCTCTAGAAGAAAATCATTCTAAGGTATAATTGGAAGTAAATGTGGAAAGTCGTAGCTGTGTCTGCCCCTTGGAAGCACACATATCACTTGAGTATTCAGTCTTAGGACCTCGAAAATCTCTACTTAAAGACTGACGTGGTGTAGTGGCAATTTAGAGATAATAGTCAATGAGTAAAAGACACGTTCCTTTTATCCAGTCCTCTTTTCTGCCTTCTGTAACTGATTTAAGTAATGTAAGTGTAGTGAAAATGATTCCTCAAACACTACCATTAACACATCTATTTTTCATTTGGATAGTTCATAGATGCCAAGGCTGGAAGGTACAAGATTATGAAAAATTACTTAAGTAGCAGTTTTCCATTTTTTAAATTGATATATACTTGTCATATAACACACTAGTTTTGGGTGTACAACATGTTTTCATATTTTACGTATTGCAAAATGATCACCACAGTAACTCTAGTTAATATCCATTACCACGTATAAATGTTTCTCTTGTGATGAGAACTCTCTTAACTTTCAAATATACAATCTAGAATTATTAACTGTAGTCACCATGCTGTACGTTACGTTCCCCAGGAATTCTTTGTTTTATAACTGCGAGTTAGTACGTTTGGACCACCCTCCACCCTCCTACTTCTAGCAAGCATCAGTCTATTCCCTGTATCTGTGAGTTTTTCTTTTTTTAGATTCTGCATATAAGTGAAATCGTTTTGCATTTGTCTTTCTCTAACTTACTTCATTTAGCCTGGTGCATTCAGGATTCATCCCTGTTGTTGCAAAAGGCAACATTTCTTTGCAAAGAAAGATTTCTTTCTTTTTTATGGCTGAATAATATTACATTGTGTATATGTGTAACACATCTTCTTATCCAGTCATCCATCAGTGGACACTTAGGTTGCCTCCATGGCTTGGCTGTTGTAAATAATACTACAATGAACATGGTGGGGGGAGGGGTACATATATCTCTCTGAGTCAGTTTTTCATTGTCTTTTTAAATACCCAGAAGTGGTATTGCTGGAGCATATGGTATTTTTAATTTTTTGAGGAGCTTCCATGTTGTTTTTCATAATGGCTACACCAGTTTACACTCCTAGTGTACATGGGTCCCTTTTTCCCCATGTCCTTGCCAAAACTTATTATTACTTGTCTTTTAGATATCAGCCATTCTCACATAGGTGGTATCTCATTGTGCTTTTGATTTGTGTTTCCCTGATGATGAGTGATGTTGAACATCTTTTCATGTGTCTGTTGTTTATCTTCTTTTGGAAAAATGTGTATTCAGGTCCTCTGCTCATTTTTTATTCAGATTGTTGTTGTTTTTTTGTTATATGAGTTCTTTATATATTTTGAGACATCTGCCCCCTGTAGATACATGACTTGTAAATATTTTTTCTCCCATGTGGTAGGTTGCCTTTTTGTTTTGCTGATGGTGGCCTCTGCTGGGCTGAAGCTTTTTATTTCTATATAGTCCCATTTGTTTGTTTTTGTTGCCTTTACTTTTGGTATTAGATCCAAAAAGTCATCACCAAGATTTCTGTCAAGGAGCTTACCACGTATGTTTTTGTCTAGGAATTTTATGGATTCAGATCTTATATTCAAGTCTTTAACCCATTTGGACTGGGCTTTTGTATATGGTGTAAGCTAGTGGTTGAGTGTTATTCTTTTGCATGTGGCTGTCCAGTCTTCCCAAGACCATTTATTTATTGAAGAGTCTGTGCTTTCCTCATTGTACATATTCTTGGCGCCTTTGTCTTAAGTTAATTGACCATAAATGGATGGGTTTGTCTCTGGGCTCTTTTCTCTGTTCCATTTATCTGTTTATTTGTTTTATGCAAATACTCTATTGTTTTGATTACTGAAGTTTTGTAACATGGTTTGAAATCACAGAACATGATGCCTCCAGCTTTGCTGTTCTTTCTCAGTGTTGCTTTACCTATTCAGGGCCTTTTGTGGTTCCACACAAATTTTAGAATTGTTTGTTCTTTTTCTGTGAAAAATGCCATTGGAATTTTGATAGGAATTGCATTGACTCTGGATTGCTTTGGGTAGTTTGGAGATTTTAGCCATATTCTTCCAGTCCCTAGTATGGAATGATTTCCCATTTATTTGTGTCTTCAGTTTGTATCCTCATTTACAGCTTTCAGCATTCAGTCTTTCACCTCCTTGGTTAAATTTCTCCCTAAGCATTTTATTCTTTCTGCGGGAATTGTAAATGAGATTGTTTTCTTAATTTTTCTTGCTGATAGTTCATTACTAGTGTATAGATATGAGACAGATTTTTGTATATTGATTTCATATCCTGCAATTTACTGAACTCATTTATTCTAACAGTTTTTGGTGGAGTATGCAGAATTTTCTATACATGGTATCATGTCATCTGCAAATAGTGATAGTTTTATGTCTTCTTTTCTAATTTGAATGACTTTTACTTCTTGTCTGACTGCTGTGGCTAGAACTTCTGGCGCTGTATTGAATAGAAGTGGTGAGAGTGAGCATCCCTGTCTTGCTCCTGACCTTACGGAGAAAACTTCCAGCTCCTCGCTGTTAAGTATGATGTTAGCTGTGGGCTTGTCCTATCTGACCTTTATTATGTTGAGGTACATTTCCTCCATATCCACTTCATTGAGAGTTTTTATCACAAGAGGATATTGGATTTTATCAAATGCTTTTTCTGCATATTGAGATGGTCATATAATTTTCATTGTTCATTTTATTATCTGCTGGGTCACTCTGATAGGTTTGCAGATATTGACTCATCCTTGCATCCCTGGAATAAATCCCATTTGATAGTATGATTCTTTATTATTATTGAGCTTGCTAATATTTTGTTGAGGATTTTGCATTTGTGATCATCAGAGATACTGACCTGTGGTTTTTTTGTGGTACCCTTGTCAGGTATGGTATGAGGGTACTGCTGCCTCATAACATGTTTGGAAGTGTTTCCTCCTCTTCTGTTTTTGGAAGCATTTGAGAAGGATAGGTTTTAAATCTCCTTTGAATGTTTGGTAAAGTTCATCAGTGAAGCCATCTGGTCTTCTGTTTTGTTGAGAGGGTTTTGATTACTGATCCAGTCTCCTTACTAGTCACTGGTCTATTCAGATTTTCTGTTTTTATGATTCTTGGTAGGTTGTATGTTTTGGGGAATACCCATATTTTCTAGGTTGTCCAGTTTGTTAATGTGTACTTGTCCATAGTAGTTTCTTATCCTTTCCGTTTCTGTCTCAATAGTTATGCCTTCTCTTTTATTTATTTAAAAAAAAAATGTTAACACTTTGAATTTTTAAGAGAGACAGAGTGTGAGCGGGGGGAGGGGCAGAGAGAGGGAGACCCAGAATCTGAAGCTGGTTAGGCTTTGAGCTGTCATCTCGAACTCACAAACTGCAAGATCATGACCTGAACCACAGTCACTTTACTGACTGAGCCACCCAGGTGCCCCTTCCTTGTTTTTTACTTATAATTTTATTTATTTGAGCCTACTCTTTCTTGGTGATTCCAGCTGAAGGTTTGTCAGTTTTGTTTATCTTTTCAGAGAACAAGCTCTTAGTTTCATTTATCATTTCGATTATCTTTTAGTTTCTATTTCACTTATTTCTGCTATGATCTTTGCTATTTACTTCCCTATTCTAATTTTTGGTGTTGTCTTTTTTTTCTTTTTCTAGTTTTTTGAGGAAAAAAGGTCTTTGAGATCTTTGTTTCTTGTGTAGGCATTAGAAGGCATAAGATCTTTCCCCTTGGAACTGCTTTTGCTGCATCTCATAAGTTCTGGTATGTTGTATTTCCATTCTCATGGTATTTTTCAATTTCTCAGCAGTTTTCCATTTTTAACCTTCATACCCTCATACCGTGGCTGCCTCTTCGAAACTTACTCTCCTCAAATGGTGACAGTGGGATTGGGAGTTTGAAGAAGAGAAAGGCAGGAACATCATTGGTAATGGCAGTAAGGACTTCTGAATACTGTCTTCTATAAAAACAGTGATTGTCAAAATCAACTTTCTCACAACTGTGGAAATTAACCCAAAGTGTACATCAATCTGAGGAGGATTTGTTCAAGAAAAATGGTTAAATGTTGGTAATAACAGTGAGTATTACATTGTGTCACCTTGCCCTCTTTTGTCCCTTCCTCCCTAGCTCCGCAGTGGCCTTGGCATCGGGGGTGAAAATCAGCAGCTACTTATGCTAGCAGTCACTAGGAGGAAGGACAGGGTTGGAATTTATTCAAAGCTTCATTGTAAGAGAACTGCCATTATTTGACCTAACAGGTCTGTAGAAAATCTCATTCTCCAAGCTTGTCTTTGTCTGACCTCACTCAGATCTTGCCTAATACAAACAGCCTTTTCCTGGGAGCATTTAAAAAAAAAAAATAGGAAAACAAAAACCTCAGAACAAACAAAAACTAGATAAAAACAAAAGCAAAATGTTGATTGTTTACCATTACAGATCCCTGAGGCAATGGTAATAGTTATGGCAAACAATCATCTAATTGGAAAGAAAAATCTTGGATAATATTTCATTCCATAGGGGCTTTTAAAAGCTACCTGGGTGGCTCAGTTGGTTAAATGTCCGACTCTTGATTTTGGCTTAGGTGTGATCTCATGGCTCATGGGATTGGGCCCCTGCATCAGGCTCTGCAATGACAATGCTGAGCTTGCTTGGGATTCTCTCCTCCCTCTCTGTCCCTCTTCCCACTCATAGATGCACTGTCTCTCAAAATAAATAAATAAACCTAAAATAGCTGGCTGAAAAGGAAATAGAAAATCTGAATAGACCTATAAGAGATAGACTGAATTTAGTAATCAACAAAACTTGTATAGAGAAAAGCCGAGTTCCAGATTTACTGGTGAATTCTAACAAGCATTTAAAAAAGAACTAAGACTGATCCTTCACAAACATTTCCATAAAACAGTAAGGAGGGAACATATTTGAAGTCATTCTATTAGGCCATTGTTACCCTGATCCCAAAACCAGACATCACAAAGCAAAAACCTACAGACCAATATCCCTTGTGAATATAGATGCAAAAATCCTAAACAAAATACTAGTGGAGTTAATAATCCAGCAACATATAAAAAGGATTATACACCATGACCAGGTGAGATTTATCACTGGAGTGTAAGGTTAGTTCATATACAAAAGTCAGTAAATGTAATGTACCTTGATCAGTAAAACAAACTTGCAAAACCACGTAATCAAATCAGTAGATGCGGAAGAAGCACATGACAAAATTCAACATTGTTTCATGATAAAAACACTAAACAGATGAATAAATGAGGAATGGGAAAGAACATCTTTTACCTGATGTAGGGTATCTATGAAAAAGCTAACATACTTAATAGCTGAAGACTGAAGGCTTTTCCCCTAAGATCATGGACAAGGATGACCCCTCTTGACAGTTGTATTCACCATTGTAATACAAATGGTAGCCAGGGTAATTATTGAGAAAAAGGAATAAAAGGTATCTATGTTTGAAAGGAAGAAGTAAAATACCTTCATTTATCAATTACAGGATCTTTTACATACAAAATCCTCAAGAATACATACATAACTATCAGTGCTAGTAAATAAATTAAGCAAGGTTGTAGGGTATAAGGTCAACATATGAAAATAAGGTGCATTTAAAAAATTTTTTTAACATTTATTTAGTATTGAGAAACAGAGACAGAGCATGAGCAGGAGAGAGCCAGAAAGAAGGGAGACACAGAATCCGAAGAAGGCTCTGAGCTATCAGCACAGAGCCCAATGCGGGGCTTGAACCCACAAACTGCAAGATCATGACCTGAGCTAAAGTTGGATGCTTAACCAACTGAGCCACCCAGGCACCCCTGAAGTGCATTTTTAAAAAGTTTTGTTTATTTATTTATTTTGAGAGAGGGAGAAAGAGTGCATGAGCAGTGGTAGGGGGGCCGAGAGAGGGAGAAAATCCCAAGCAGGCTCCAAGCTGTCAGCACAGAGCCCTATGTGGGGCTCAGTCTTACTAACCATGAGATACTGACCTGAGCCAAAATCAAGAGTCAGATGCTTAACCAAATGAGGCACCCAGATGCCCCCTTTATACACTGGCAATGAACAATCTGAGAAATGAAACTAGAAAATAATTTTATTCACAATAGTGCCAGAAGTAATAAAATGCTTAGTAATAAAAAATTTTTCAGACTTGTATACTGGAAAGTGTAAAACATTTAGACAAATTAAATAAGTGTACAGACATTGTTCCTGGATTAGGAGACAGTTGTTAGGAATTAGAAGTATATTGCTCCAATGGCAATATTCCCAAATTAATCTATAGATTTGGGGTAATTCCTATCAAGATTTTGGCTGCCCTTTTTGCAGAAATTGACAAAATCATCCTAAAATTCATATGGGAAAGCAAGGAACTCCAAATAGCCAAAACAATTTTGTCAAAGAACAAAGTTGGAATATTTATACTTCCTGATTTGAAAACTAAGTATATAAAACTACAGTAATAGTGTGGTGCTGGTATAAAGATAAGCATATGAATCAATAGAAGAGAATTGCTCAGGTCATGATCTCCTGATTGGTGAGTTCGAGGTCTGCATCAGAGCCTGCTTGGGATTTTCATTCTCTCTCTCTCCCTCTCCCTCCCTCCCCTGCTCACCCGCTGCCCTCAGAATCAATAAGTAAATAATAAATAAATAAATAAAATAAGTTTAAAAAGTGCCCAGAGTTACAAATATACTAAAAGCCACTTAATCATATCCTTTAAGAGCAAATTTTGGCATGTATGAATTTTATCTCAATAAAGGGTATGGGTGGGTAGGGAAGATTCACATACACTCTGCAAAAGGCGGATGTGCTCGGCTAGGAAGAGAGATTAAAGGACATTGGGTGGCCTCAGGAAGAGTTAGGAGAGGAGGTATTCCCCACACATCTTCCTCTCTCCAGCAATTCCCGAGACAATTGTGTGTGTATACATTTTAAGTTGGAAATGGATAATCTTTTTTTCCTTATTTCAAGTGAGTAGAGACCAACTTTTGAAATTACCAGATACCTGTTGCCAGTAGTAGATGTGAGTCAAGAGTGCAGTATTCTGGTACCACTAGCCAGAGCTGACTGTCAGGGGGAAAAAAGGGCATTATTATCTTTTTTGGGGCTGAACTATAATGTTGCCAAAATCTATCCTGTGAGAATTGGAAATAAGTTTGGTTTGTAACACCTTCACTTTTTTTTTTTTTTTTTTTTTACAAATAGTTTATTGTCAAATTAGTTTCCACATAACACCCAGTGCTCATCCCTACAAGTGTCCTCCTCCATGCCCACCCCTCCTCCCCCCCACATCCACCAGTCCTCAGTTTTTGTCAGCATTCAAGAGTCTCTCATGGTTTGTCTCTCTCCCTTTCCCCCATTTCCGCCCTTCTTCTCCCCCTTGGTCCTCTGTTAAGTTCCTCCTAATCCTCCTATACGTGCACACATATGATATTTGTCTTTCTCTGCCTGACTTATTTCGCTCAGCATAACATCCTCAAGGTCCATCCAGGTTGCTACACATGGCCAGATGTCATTGTTTCTCATTGCCATGTAGTATTCCATGGTATAGATAAACCACATCTTCTTGATCCATTCATCTGTTGATGGACACTTAGGCTCTTTCCAGGTTTTAGCTATTGTGGAGAGTGCTGCTATGAACATTGGGGTCCATGTGCTCCTATGCATCAGCATTTCTGTATCCCTTGGGTAAATTCCTAGCAGTGCTATTGCTGGGTCATAGGGGAGTTCTATTGTTAGTTTCCTTAGGAACCTCCACACTGTTTTCCAGAGGGGCTGTACCAGTTTACATTCCCACCAACAGTGTAGGAGGGTGCCCGTTTCTCCACATCCTCGCCAGCATCTAGAGTTCTCTGATTGGCTCATTTTAGCCACTCTGACTGGCGTGAGGGTGGTATCTCAGTGTGGTTTTGATTTGTATTTCCCTGATGAGGAGCGGATGCTGAGCATCGTTTTCATGTGTCTGTTGGCCATCTGGATGTCCTCTTTGGAGAAGTGTCTGTTCATATCTTCTGCCCATTTCTTCACTGGGTTGTTTGTTTTTCGGGCGTGTAGTTTGGTGAGTTCCTTGTAGATTCTGGATATCAACCCTTTATCTGATATGTCATTTGCAACTATCTTTTCCCATTCTGTTGGTTGCCTATTAATTTTCTGGGTTGTTTCCTTGGCTGTGCAGAAGCTTTTAATCTTGATGAGGTCCCAACAGTTTATTTTTGCTCTTGATTCCCTTGCTTTTGGGGATGTGTAACACCTTCACTTTTAAGATTAGATTATGTGTAATTAGAAAAGAATACCCCAGTGGGACAAGTGTGTGGAGGACCAAGTTGATACACCACAGAAGGAACCGATAAGCATTACTGATGGGTTTATCTATAGATGAAAGAGGAAGAGATTTGCTGGACTTGCTTTTTCTTTTTCCAGTCTGTCTGGTTTTGGTTTTTTTCCTTATTGCAATGGCTGGGATCTCCAGTACACTGTTGAGGAAAAGTTGAGACCAGACAGCCTTTCCTCATTCCAACCTTCAGGGGTTTTAACACCATCTCTCACCATGAAGTATATATAATATCGGCAGTAGGTTTTCTGTAGATGTCCTTTACCAGGTTGAGGAAGTTCACTCTTTATTAGTTTGCTGCATCAGGCTTTTTAAAAATCTTGACTTGATGTTGGATTTTGTCAAATGCATTTTCTGCATTTATTTATCTATTGTAATAAAATGGATTTTTTTCTTTTTTATAACACCTTAAGTTGGTGAGTTACACTGACTGATTCTGAAATGTCAAATCAACATTGCAGTCTTGGAATAAACCGCATTTGGTCATGATTTATTGTTGGGTTCAATTGGCTAAAACTTTTAAGAATTTTTCTGTGTTCATGAAGGTTGTTGGACCTGTAGTTTTCTTATCTTGTGTGTGTGTGTGTGTGTATATATATATATATATATATATATATATAATTATTTTTTTTTTTTTTGCCTAATACTTGTTTGGTTTTGGTATTAGGGAAATGCTGGCTTTAGAGAATTTGAAATGTTCTCTCCTTTTTTATTTTCTGTAAAAATCGTAATACTTCTTCCTTAAACATTTGGTAAACTCCACCAGTGAAATTATGTGGGCCTGGAGGTTTTCTGTTTGTTTTCTGTTTTACTTTGGTTTGGTTTTGTGTGTGTGTGTGTGTGTGTGTGTGCGCGCGCGCGCACGTGCACGTGTGTGGGGTGTGGGTGATTTTGAACTATAAATTTATATAGTATTGGGTTGTATAGATTATCTGTTTCTTCATGAGTGAACTTTGATAGCTTGTGTCTTTCAAAGAATTTGTCCATTTTTATGTAAGTTGTCAAATTTTCTGCCATAGTGTTCTTCCTAATATTCCTTTATCATTTTATGTTTGTAGAATCCATACTAATATTCCTCTCTTATTCTCAGTATTGGTAACTTAGGTCTCCTTTTTCCCCCGATAGGCGTGGGTAGATACTTATCAATTTTCTTGACTTTTTTTCTCTCTTTTTTAAATATTTATTTTTGAGAGACAGAGCGTGAGCAGAGGTGGGTCAGAGAGAGAGAGGGAGACACAGAATCCAAAGTAGGCTCTGAGCTGTCAGCACAGTGCCTGATGTGGGCTAGAACCCAAAACCATGAGATCATGATCTGGGCTGACGTCAAGATACTTAACCGACTGAGACACCTAGGTTCCTATTGATTTCTTTTTTCAAAGGACATAGTTTTTATTTCACTGATCTTCTCTATTTTCTGTTTCATTAATTTTGGTTCATATGTTTATTAAAATTTTTCTGTTAATTTTGGGTTTTATTTACTCCTTATTTTATTATTAAAAAGGTATGGGAACTTAGATCATTGATTTCAGACCCTTCCTATCTAGTAAACATTTATAGCTGTCAAATTAATTTTTCAATCTCAGTACTGCGTTAGGTGAATCCCACTGTTTTTATTCACTTAACCACTTTTTCATTTCCCTTTTGATTTCTTAGATCCATAGTCTATTTAAAATTACATTGCTTGGGGCGCCTGGGTGGCTTAGTCGGTTAAGCGTCCGACTTTCGCTTAGGTCATGATCTCGCGGTTTGTGGTTCAAGCCCCGCGTCGGGCTCTGTGCTGACTCCCAGCTGACTGCCAGCTCAGAGCCTGGAGCCTGTTTCAGAGTCTGTGATTCCCTCTCTTTCTGACCCTCCCCTGCTCACGCTGTCTCTCTCTCTCTCTCTCTCTCTCCTAGAAATAAATAAAAACATTTAAAAAAAAAATTACATTGCTTGGTGTCCAAATATTTGGAGATTGTCGATATCTTCATGTTATTGATTTCTATTTTAATTCTGTTGTGGAATTTAATGATGTTAAGAAGTAGTTTGTACAATTTAAATTTTCATCTTTGAGATTTGATTTCTGGCCCAGACAATGTGGCCTATCTTGATCATGTGACATGTACTTGAAAAGAGTATGGTTTATTGTTAGGTGGTATGTCCTATGTCAGGTCAAGTCTTACATACCCTTACTGATTTTCAAGTTCAGTAAGTTTTCAGTTGTTATTTCTTCTTTTTTTTTTTTTTCTATCACTCTTTCCAAACCTTTTCATTCAGTTTCTTTCGGGGGGGTGTGTGTGTGTGTGTGTGTGTGTGTGTGTGTGTGTGTGTGTGTGTGTGTGTGTGTGTGTGTGTGTGTGTGTGTGTGTGTGTGTGTGTGTGTGTGTGTGTGTGTGTGTGTGTGTGTGTGTGTGTGTGTGTGTGTATTGGTAATTTCCTTTTGTGTTTCCTTTGGTAGTTTCTATTGTTCATTCTTCAAGTTTACTAGTCTTTTATTCTGCAATGATTTATCAGCTGCTAATCCCAGCCAGTGTATTTTTCACAACAGTGAGATCACTTTGGGTCTTTCTTATGTCCTCCATCTCTCAGCATGCTTTATCTTTCCTCTACCTTTTTGAACACATGGGGTATATTTGGGGTTGTATTTTCCTGCTTATTTGTACATATAGGTAATTTTTGTAGCTCAGGCATTTTGAATTTTATGTTGCTAGGTATTAGAAAAAATGTTAGATTTGTTTATATGTGTCTAACACATTTACTACACATATCCACATATGTATACGCACACACACATGCATAGAATACATACATACATACTTACATTAGGGACCATGTCTCCACTCTATCTCTACTTCACTTGAACAAGTCATTCACAGTGAATAGCCAGTTTTCATTGCATGTTATTTTTTATACAACTGACCGGGGACAGAGAATCCTAGTCCCATGATTTTTGTAAGGCTCCCAGTATCTCAAATACTACCATCAACATCTTTAAAGCTAAATGAATTTCACTAGAGAAAAGGAAGGGTACATAAAATACTTGAGGCAGAAATACTTGGAAATGAAGAAAACCCAAGATGGAGATCTTGGGTTGAGCAGTGGTTTAAGGAGCTCAAAAACTTGTGCTGCTTTCATAGGGAGAACTCTCTAACTCCCAGCTTCATAGCAGGTCACATAATTCCCAAAAGGCGACCAAGGGTTTGGGCCTGGTAGTGTGTAGTCCCGTGTGCTGCCTTGGACCGGCTTCCTTTGAAGAGCTCAATGAGCTGGGGTCTGGCAAGATGGAGGAGGTGGGAGATTGCAGCCCATCTGAGGTGCCTCCCTCCGCCTTTGTATCAGAACATAGAAAATCACTTCGCTGCTGCGGTGAGCCAGCCGTCCCCACACTCTCTCCAGGGTGCTGGCGCACCAGGTGCACCCTGTTCTCCAGGGAGGCCAGGAAAGGCCAACTTAAGTTATAGACTGTGCTGTGTAACTCTGCTTTAGGAGTTAGAAGGGTATTCCGAGCCAGGGAGCAAGAAACTACACTTCATCTGAATCTTTGAGTGGTCCCCATGATGAATGTGTTGAAGTTTTCAGGGAAAATGAAGGAAACCAAAGTGGCTTCACCGCGGTTTTAGAATGGCTTCTGCACGGTTTGGATCCTACTCTTTATTATAAGAAGGGGAAATACAACTAGTACCTTGACGCCATGTGAAAAGTATACCAGGAGCTTCAGTGATGGAGAAGGGCAGACTCTCAACTGAAGAAAAAGTAAGAAACCTTACTTTTAAGTACTGAAAAAAAGCAAGGCCTCCTAGAACACAATAATCACATTAGAAAAGTTACTTTTTATGTGCGAATTTGAACCTCTGGCTTTTACTGAAGAGGTCTGTGGCTGTGTTGGCTGTCTGGGGAAGGCTTCAGACTCCTTAGCCAAGAGGTGTGAAATGCAGGTGGCCTGGTTCTGCCACCACTCTCACAGGCCCTTTCCCTGTGAACCCTGTTCTGCAGCCATAGATGGTGGCCGGTGCCCTATTTCTAACGGTATTTTTAAAATATGCCATAGCACCTCATGAACAGTGCTGTGCAGTTAGTGGGGTCCTTCCATTCGCTAATTTACATGAGACACTGAGTTGAAAAGATGTCACACCTCTCTTGCAGATGAGAAAATGGGGAAGTTTTAGGATCAAGAAAGGTTTCGTGACTTGGCCAGTGTCCCAAGTACAAGGATCCAGGCAAAACCAAAGGCTTGTAATTCGGGCTTCTTTCTGCTAGAATGCTTGCCTCCTCCAGGACTGGTGGAGGTACCGGAGCCAGTCCTCAGGCTAACGCTTACGATTATTTTTATTTGTTCGCCTCACTCAGCATGTGCTGGGCCAAGTTGTGTGTGTGGGGAGCTAGCTTAGTGGGGGTTTCCTGCCAAGGCAGGGTCTAGGACCTGGAAGTGGCCCAGTCTGGCACGTGGAGTGACTAGGATACTGGCTGTGGTCTTCTCACAGCCCGCTTACTTCCTACTATCATTTGGAACTTATTTACTAACTATGTTTTTGCAAAAGAAGCATAAATCAATTCAGTCAATGTAGAAAAGGGCAAAAAGTTGCCAAGAAATGTTCCTGAGGTTGGCCCTCACAGGAGGGTGTCCTGACTTTACATTGTCAGCCGTCATAAAAGAGCAGAGTCCAGGGCTTCGACCTTCAAAACCACCACAGAGGTTACAGTAGCTGCTTGCTGAGAAAGCTGGCAGGGTGTGTAACACCAAGCCTTTAACTAGAGTTGCTAAACAGAGTCAAAGTAATGATTTTTCACTGACCAAACCATTGAAATGGACAGTAATTTCGTTAGAAAAATTAAACCCCAAACAAATGGCCGGATACCTCCTGCATGGACTTAAACCTCCCTCACCCTTGTTGGATTGAACCAAATTGGAAATTTAAACCAAATGATAATGGATTTTTACTTTCTAGCTAATTGACTTGTACTTTCAGTCTTCTAAACTCAGAGTAAATCACAGCAGTGCTGGTTGTGAGGAGAGCACACATAAAGGTGAAGAAGAGGCAGGAGACCCAGGCAGGTGCTCTCACACCTTGGGGACAGTCAGGGGATGTCTGTATGCTCTGCGGCTGCATTTACGTTTAGTTCTCAGTTCCCAGAGGCCGGATGCCGGGCTGTGATGACCTCTAGGAAACAGCAGCTTACTGTCACTAGCCTAGACTTTGTCTAACAGCAGCTCTTGTCCCCTACCCCCGCACCGTGCACACCGCCGTCGTGGCCCTGGACGCACCACACTGTCATGGTTGCTTTCTACACGTAATGCTCCTATTCAGCTTTGAGAACCAAGACCTGGCACATACTTGGCATGTAAAAGAATTTCTGATGTGTCCAACATTTTACAGAAAGAGAAGTACATAATTGTTTTAAAGTCTTTTTTTTTTAACTTTTCACAAAGGATTTGCTGTAAGTCTTCAAGTCATCTTGTCCAATCCAAAAGCTGTATTTAAGCGTCGTGGATCCCAGCCAGGGATGCAAGAATCTGATTTTCTAAAACAGATAACAACAGTTGAAGAACTGGAACCGAAAGCAAGTAACTGCACCAAGGTATTCATTTCTCTTGTGCTGCTTGACCTTGTTGAGTGTCAGCGTTAAGAAGCGTGGCTACCCAACAGATTTCCCTCCCCTCTAGGTTCTCGTGTGGCACACTCGCACAGAGAAGGTTAATCTAGCCAACGAGCCAAAGTACCACCTGGACACGGTGAAAATTGAGGTATAAATTGAAGCAGCAACTGGTGCAGCCTGCCTGGCTGGCGGACGCGGGAGAGGACACGTGGAGGTTAGGCTGCCCAACATTCAGGTACTGTTCACTTTACTTCAGCACAGCAGCCTCTACTGTCCTCTGACGGACATCCATTTGAGCAGAGCTTGCCAGTTAACACGGCTGACTGGATGGTATAAAATGTGTGTTTTTGTCTTCACTTGTTCTGCATGTTTTCCCTACAACGAAACTGGAAGTTCTTTGTAGAGTGCAGCTAGTGACACTGCAGGATACCGTTGTGAGTGTCTCGTATACTTTTTCCCATTTGGCCTTAGAATTGGTGGAACTGAGCAGCTTTTAGAAACAAATGACAGATATTTTGTTGACTCAACGTTCCCAATTCCTCACTTTGCAACATTAAGTAATTTTCGTATGGTTGGTGGCAGTATTCGTTGTAGGAAATAAAACCCACAAAAATAAAAAGGTCTGTGGATTCATCTGTTTAATATAGGGATATAACATTTTGTCAATACTAGGCACCATAAAATGTAAACACAATTACTGTCATAAACCTGGATATACCTTCAAGGATTGAAAGTGGCTTTGTTTAGTTACCCTGTTTGCATATAGTGCAGAGAAAGGTCTTCATGTTATTAGCACTATGTACATAAGAGGAGGTCCAGATTACAAGAGAGGCAGATAAAATTTGAGTTTTTTAAACATTTGCTAAACTAAGTTTTGTAGTAACATCCAGGTTTATCTTCCTTTCACTAACCACGTTCCCTGTTAAGCACATCATAACAACAGCACAGTGAAGTGAATGATGAAACAAAAGATTTTGATACACTAGAAAACAGTGCTCAGTGACACATTTACATTCTATTTATATGATTAAACATTTGATCATACAGTACCTTCCTACAGGATTACCGGCTAATTTGGGGGTGGGGTTTATACTGTTAGAGGTATTACTAACATGATAACTACTTCCCTTATATGCAGACATTAGAGCTATAATTTTATCCAGAGTAAAACTGATTATGCAAGTTGACTGAGCAGCCTCTCAAATAACGTGGTTTACGAAATCATGGGAAATGAACGAAGCTGCCCTTGACATAAAATGGTTTCTCAACCTGCTTTTCACATCAAATTTAATCCGTACGGACCACCACGGTCAGTCAGATAATTCCTAATATGAACAAATGGGGAAAAAGAAAAAAAAAATTATGTACATGAATAAACAGGGGAACTAGATGCGTTTTAGCAAGGAATGTCAGGTGGTAGTTCTGGATGAAACTTGCAGTGCAGTTTTCATTTCCACAGCTGTGTGCTGAGAGTCTGACCCGACGAGCTTCCAGACCAGCCTGCCGTTGTGCTGGGGGGCTGGCCAAAACCCACTGCGGGGCTCGTACTGCTGATACTCATGCCGGCCATTTGCTGATTCATCTGTGAAACATGAAAAACTTATTTTATGAGGTTTGCTTCACTTTTAATTCCTGTTTAGACATGTTTAAGTTATCCTGTTTTATTAGAAGCTGCCTTTATTTGAGGTTTAGTCAAAAAGATAATGAAGTTTAATAGCAATTACAGAAGTATTTTTCATTATTATGAAAAATAAAGCACAGGGGTAAAAGGAGACTACCACTTATTTCCCTAGAGAATGCAAATAGCTATTTATTTTTTTTAGCATTGTCCATAAAGTGATCTCAATTATATTTATTCAATTTTTTTTTAGCATTTATTTATTTTTGAGAGAGAGCATGACTGGGGGAGGAGCAGAGAGAGAGGGAGATATAGAACCCAAAGCAGGCTCCAAGCTCTGAGCTATCAGCACAGAGCCCCATGCGAGGCTTGAACTCATGAACTATGAGATCATGACCTGAGCTGGTCAGACGCTTAACTGACTGAGCCACCCAGGCGCCCCATATTTATGCATTTTCAAGAGTCTGTTTCTTGTCCCCCAAAGATTAACCGCAACTGAAAAACACACCAAAGCAAAGCAAGGTTTGAATTTGTATCTGAGTCTACTATTCTGAGTTTCAACTATATCAGGATGTGCTTTAACAAAAGGACTGAGGAAATTTTAGAAAGCCAAATACTCCAAAACTATGAAGTGTATGGGACAGCTATTATTCTGTCTTCATTAAAATCTTAAATGGTTCTATATACTTCCCATGAAAAAACAGCATAAAGCATACATTTTCTTTTGCTTAGTTAACCACTAAACATCTAAAATTAATTTTCATTATATAAGGTATAAGACAACCTGTATTTTTCTTCCAGACTAGAATCATATATGTATATAAGCATCCTAACCCTTTCCCTATGGTACTGACTCTTACTTCTAAGACTGATAAGGAAAGGCAAGATTTATCACAAAGTACAGAGTAGATTTAAAATCTGTGCTCAGCATTGGAATGTATTCTTAATAAAGGTCATTAATTGTCTTGCAAAGACATTGCTGATGAAGCATAAGTCTCCACGTCTTCATACCAACTAAAGGATGTCATAACCACTTTGTTGGCCAACAGATTCCACTGAGAGGTGTTGGAAAACACCCCTCAGCAAGCCAAGCCTGAAAGTAACTCCTTGCTGGTTCATCTAGCACCTTAACTTCGAGCTGGGTGTGCCTCAGCATTCTGGGTACACAAAAGCTGTTACTGACATTTGGTACTTGAGGTTCCCAGAGAGTAGACACCAATGTCATACAGATAATTCCTTTAAACAGTGACAGTAGGGGCACCTGGCTGGCTCAGTTGTAGAGCATGTGACTCTTGGTCTCAGGGTTGTGAGTTCAAACCCCATGCTGGGTGTGGAGATTACTTAAAAAAAAATCTTTAAAATAGCGATAGTAAAAGCATTCACAGGATATACAGTGATTTTTGGTAATGTTAATTATCACCATAGACTATTCTCTGAAGCTCTCAAGGTAAAACAGCTGAACAGAAACCAGGATTCCCCTGATGCTAGAGGAACATCAAATCAGAACTGTAAAGGGAAGAGGAGCTGGAGCATGAACCTAAATCTAAGCGTCTTTGTCTATGCAGAAAAGTCAGAATGGAGTGCTAAAACAGATGGAAAGAAGTTTTACTAGAATATTAGCTCTTGGCTTTAAATTAAGAAGAAATGGGATTTTGTAATGTAAGGGGATGTCTGAGGCAAATATGGACCTGTCCATAAGGAAAAAGGAAACCCAACTTTACAAAGGTTTTTTTTTTTTTTTTAAATTTATTTCTAGGAGAGAGAGAGAGAGAGAGAGCGTGAGCAGGGGAGGGTCAGAGAGAGAGGGAGACACAGACTCTGAAATAGGCTCCAGGCTCCGAGCTGGCAGTCAGCACAGAGCCCGACGCGGGGCTCGAACCTACAAACCGTGAGATCATGACCTAAGTGAAAGCTGGACGCTTAACCGACTAAGCCACGCAGGCGTCCCTTTACAAAGGCTTTTAAACGAACAGTTTTTATAAAGCCAGGGGCAGTAGTAGGCATATGACATGGAGAAGAGCCTAGATAGATCCCTTACAAAACAGTGCTTTGAGACTAGGAGACTGGATATTTTCCAAATTTGTCAAAGTTACCAAAACAAACCCAAAATTAGTAGTGAAAATAGGCTGGTCAAAGTGGACTATAAAAATGCCCACCAGGGAGCTGGGTTGAAGCTTGGTGCTAATTTCACAGGTAGCAGAGAGGCAGTCTCTCAAGATGCCCAAGATAATTTCTAGCTGTTACAAACGGGATGTTCACCAGTATTATAATCTGAAATGAAAAAATGCTTAACACCGCTTTACAGAATACTTTAAACATAGGGTCAGTGACTGCTCATTTGTCCCTCTGATGTAACTTCATAATATCTACAGACAGTTCTCATCTGATACAACATGACCTGTACGCACATCTTTCTGTCACGTTGTTATATTTAAATAAAACCATTCAGAAAATGAATCCCATTTCTTTGATTTCGGAGATGCTGGAGAGTAAATGACTCCCTACCTGTGAGAGGTTCCACTGGGGCTGCTGAGCTTGCGGCAGGCCAAACTTACTCTGGGGCGCACCCATCTGTCCCACCATTCCTCCGTGGGGGCCGACCACATTTGGAGGAAGTGGCATCACACCAGTTTGTGCATTTCCCATAAACCCATTGGGCATGGGCACGCCCACCATCATGCTTGCACTCTGTCCCATCACATTTCCTAGGAGGCCAGGAGCTGCAGGTGCAGGCACAGGCACGCCCATTGGTGGAAAGCCTTGAAATGCAGTCGGTGCTTGTGAGGTAAATGGTATATTTGTGGGTCCCATAAACACACCTGCATTTTAAGAACCATGAAAAGAAAATGAATGAAGAAAGCAGGGCTACTATATACAGCTACACTCACTTCTATACTGACAGAAAAAGGATCGCCATCTTCCTGAACAACCCACAGCAAAAATTTTAATTCTAGTCTATTCCTACTGCTCAGACCAACTCATACCTACACTCTCAGAGCTGGTCACTTCCCGAATGCACAGAGATCAGTTACAAACCTGAGCAAATTGAATGAGGATAGATAGATCCTATGCAAGAGCCATATAAACTCCGTGGCATGAGATTATGTGCTGTTTGTGCTGACATGCACGGCTGGTCTCCCACTATCAAACATGCAACTGAGAGATGATGGTGTCTAGCTTTAATGGAAGCAAGTGTCCTAGAATTCCAGCTCCTTATTTAAGAGGGAGTGGATCTGACAGATTCATACTATGTAAACAATAGATCTTACTGTGCTAGTCTTTCATTATAATTATTAACTCAGTTTTGGCATTCATGTGGTAATCCAGACTGCTTACTGTTTACTTACAGAGAAAATACCATACTGCACACAAAGTTGTAAACTTCATGCAAATCAAAATAATTCTTCAAAAACAATCATTGTCCTGTAAGCTTGTGAAACAATATTGATACATGAACAGCTTGTTACTTGTAAATGAATAAAGTTTTGTGAATCCTGTATGTGCTTTTTAATTCTAATGCTTCATATCAGTTTTGTAGTTGCACAAATTTCAAAGAAGCACCCAGTACACAGAAAAATAGGAAGAAATAATATTATAGCACAAAGGATATATGCTTCTAGTAATGTTATTGCAATTCACTGAAAGCAGATTTGGAAATGAATTACCAGGAGTACTCTGCTGCTGAATGGTTCCTGTGCCGTACAGAGATAAGATGGAATCTTTGGAGAGCTGTTTCTTTGCTACCTCTTCTGACTTTGTAGCTTGCTCAGTGAACAGATCCAGATCCCCAGATATTACTGTAGACAGAGTGGCAGCTGCAGGTATAGAGGGCGTTCCCTGAGACAAATACCAAAACAAGCTGTCAAATTCTGCATACTAACATATAGTTCTTCCCTTACTTAAAATGTAAATGAAATTAGAAATTCCAGGACTGTAGACAGTAATATGGTGACATTAGAGAGGATCATTCACAAGTCCACACAAAACCAACATCTAGGATGAAGGTACAATGTTTCCTATTTTGAATCTGTTAATGTAAGAGAGGTAAATCGAAGCTCTTTCATAATAAATTGTGTTTACCTGTTGAACTGACACTGCATTCTTGCCCGTCACACCCTTGACCACAGTGGGTTTGACAACAGTATGAGAATTTCTCTCATCCTTCCCACACCGACACTGTCCATCCTTCAGGGACCCCTGGACCGGGGCAGAGCTGGCCTCTCGCACCAGAAACCATGGATAGTACTGAAACCTGTATATACTGTTTCTTCCTATACATCCACACTTATGATATGTTTAATTTATAAATTAGGCACAGAAAGAGATTAACAATAACTACAAAATAGAACAATTATACTGTAATAAAAGTTAGGTGAATGTGGACTCTCTCAGAATATACTGCACTCTTCTTACGATGTGAGGTGATAAAATGCCTACATGATGATTGATGAAGTGAGGCCCTGTGATGAGCACTAAGCTACTACTGATCACCTGGCGATACATCAGAAGGAAGAGCATCTGCTTCCGAACTGTGGGCAACTAAAATCATGGAAAATGAAACCACAGTCTCATAGTAGAGGAGCCTAATATCTGCAAGCTCTAAATGTGTATTTCTTCTGATGAAGGTACATAAAATGGAACATCTACCTTTTAGACTATGGTCATAGTCTAAAAACAGACAAACCAAAGAGCATGCCTAGTAATCACTCCTATGTCTATTTTTTATTATTTTTTTTGGTGCTCCATTTGACAGCAGTGCAACTCCAGGATTAGAAAATAAGTTTTGTCTGTCAATTTACACTTTGGGAGACTGCAGAATCCTAAACAAAAGGTTCTCTCTGGCTGTCGGGATCCTAAGGCTGATCCAAGATCATGGCACAGCACCTGTGCAGGTCTAGATACTGTTGGTTTAAGTGTATTATAGATAGAAAGAAAAGGATGGCTCCTGTAAGTCACCTTTGGGAACCCTGGAATGATTCCCTGGGAACTCCCTAATGCACATGTGCATTCTGGTCAGCTGAGTATTTCCAACCTCCTTCAGAAGACTACAGAGCCAAACAAGTAAATCTCTCTCGTCTTCACACGAGTAGGAAATCTTTTAATAAAATTTTTACTATGAATAAAATCAGTATAGGGTTCAGAGTAATTCCTATTTCTGTCTGATCAATTTTACATAATAGAAACTCACCAAAATTAGTAAGTTACATAGCTAGAGTGTATGTATAAATTGTGTAATTTAACCTGCCTTTCCCCACTCTCCATTTTTAAAGACATTATTTTGAAAACACGTCTGCATTTTACATGTAGTTCAGATGAAAAATAATTTTGTTCACCAAATATTTTATAGGGCTCAATACAACTGGCACAGTTTTGGTCCAAAATCAATGTTCTAAAAAAAGAATTAGATGGGATTTAAAAAATCAACTCTGTTCCTCTTAGTTGTTGATGCAGAATTCACAAAGCATGAAGGCCAGAACAACCAATCCCTCATAAGGGTAGAAGCCGCACCCCATATTGCTGGTTGTGGTGCTACTTAAGAGTTAAAAACGATTGTCTGCATTGTTCCACCTGTTTTTTTTTTTTTTTTTTAATTTTTATTTTATTTTTTTAAAATTTTTTTAATGTTTTATTTATTTCTAGGAGAGAGAGAGAGACAGCAGGAGCAGGGGAGGGTCAGAGAGAGAGGGAGTCACAGACTGAAACAGGCTCCAGGCTCTGAGCTGGCAGTCAGCACAGAGCCCGACGCGGGGCTCGAACCCACGAACCGCGAGATCATGACCTAAGCGAAAGTCGGACGCTCAACCGACTAAGCCACCCAGGCGCCCCTGTTCCACCTGTTTTGATACCCAACAGAACACATGAAGTACACCAACGCCTCAGATGTGGGTTCTATTCTCTACGCGGTTGCAAGGCAACTCTCATACTCTAATGGAATCAAAAGAAGTCGAGCAGATAAAACAGCCTCCCTAGAATGCTAGACCAAAAGAAACTGCTCTTCGTGCTCAGATTGTCAAATAACCTAATGCTTCTTTCTGAAGCCACAACATTAGCATTAGACAATTTTTATTGTCACATGCATGCCCATGCCTGCACAAATTCATAAGGTAATTAATGTTAATTGAAACAACAGTAGTAACAGTCCCTCTTTTTATGTTTTGGGGTAGAGGAGAAGAAGGAGCAAAGTCATAAAATAAAGCTATCTTTTCTGAAAATAAACATTAATGCTACAGACAATTTTGATAATTTAAGCTAATTCCTAAGAAATTTGTTCAATTCTAGTGGTAATTATAAAATGACTATCATAACAAAAATATGCATACTAAAAGTGTAAGCAATTAGTCTTAATAAGATATAGATTCTTATTAAAACTTTCCACCCAAACAATTTTCATTTGGCTCAGTTTTTCTAGAGAAAAGGAAGTATTTTACCTCAAAAATTATGCTGTACCAAAAACAGTTACTTACAAAGTATAAATTTAAAACAGAATTTTAAAGTTGTATGCTTCAGAGTAACCTACATTCCTAAAAGTTAGTATCTTCATCTTTAAAAAAGATAAATACTTCATGGGATCACTTGTGTGTGGAATTTTTTTAAAAAAGTTGAATTCATAGAAAGCAGAATGGGTTACTAGCCCATGGGAGTGGAGGAAAAACGGAGGTTGGTACAAACTTCCAGTTACAAAATGAATAAGGTCTGAGGACCTCTAACGTGACCTCTAACATGTATTGTGTAACTGAAATTTGTAAAGAAAGAACTAAAGTAGAAGTTCTCACCAAAAAAGGTAAATATGTGAGGTGATGGGCGTGTTAGTTAACTTGATGGTGGGAATGAAATATACACTTTAAATATTTACCATTTTGTCAATTATACCTCATGAAAGCTGAAAAAATATTTAAAATATTAAAATTTATAATTTTAAAAAAGGAATGAAGGCAAAAAAATTCCATGTAATGTTAAGAATGAAATTCAAAATTTCTTTATCAATATGTGAAAAAAAATCCTGATCATTAATATTATCCTAATTATTTTTTTAAAAATTTAAAAGTAGAAACATTGTACACTATACTTCAATAATAAAACAATTTTAAAGCTAACTTAAAATAATTTATCTTCATAAAAAAGGAGTACTGAATTTGCTACAATTTCTTATTCTCGGTTTTCCTGCAACCAGAAATAAACACTATCTTGAGCATGGCTCAATAGAGCATAAAAAAAGAACTACTGGCTTATACGATCAATATTTATACACCTATGGTTAACTTTAAAACCTCTGAAGTCACCTTGTTAATCTTAGATTGAAATAGTCTGAAATCTCCCACTTGTTCACTCTAAACAGTTTGCCTCAAGCAAGAGTCAGCACACTTCAAACAGTGAATATTTAGGCCTTGTGGGTCAGTGTTGCAACTACTCAATTTGCTTTTGTGATAGAGAAGCAGCAACCGCAATATGTAAACAAATGGAATGGCTGTTGTTCCAATTAAACTTTATTTGCAAAATCAGGCTGCAGACTTAGTTTGTCAAGCCCTGGCCTAAGCAACAGGAAGCTTTCAAATCAGAGACTGCTCAGACACAATTCTTCCAAAACTGAACTTTCAAGCCTTTTCAAAAAGGAAATAAACAGTGATCATGTAAAACCATGTTCTTACTACATACCTGAGCTGGGGGTATGACAGTTGCAGGTAAGGGATTAGAAATCATTGGTCCAAAGATGTCCAGATCATCATTCAGGGATGGCACCGTGGTTGTGTTCCCATTGGTCACTGGTGCCTCGGCAGGGCCATCTGAAAAGAACATAAATTCTCATCCTAAAGTAGATTCTCTTAAATTACTTGAAACATGACATTATTTTTAAAATTAATATATGGTTAAAAAACAGTTCAAAAATTGACAACAATATATATATCCCCCTTCTACCCCAGGCTTCTCTTTCCCAAAGAAACTATTTCGTTTTGTTTATTCTCTCATAAATACCCTTTATTCACCAGTTTCTACCTACAATATATCCAAATCCTGTTTTAACAAATGGTATTACACTGTTCACATTGTTTTGCATCCTGATGCTTCCTTATATGCCAGGCACTGTTCTGAGTACATACATTAACTCATTTAATCCCCATAACCTTACGAGACAGACACTACTTTTGACATAACTGACTAAACTGGCATTTCAAACCATGTTCTTAATAAATAAGAATGCCTGCATGTGTGTGTTATGGATGACAGCATTTCACATCATGTTTACCTATGCTGGAAATAAATTTTGATGATTTAAAGTGTTTGTAATATTTAATTTTGAAGTTATAATGTGGGGGAGGGTGTCTGGGTCGCTCAGTCGGTTAAGCGTCCGACTTCGGTTCAGGTCATAATTTCACAGTCCTTGGTTTGAGCCCCACATCAGGCTCTGTGCTGACAGCTTTGGAGCCTCCTTTGGATTCTGTGTCTCCCTCTCTCTAGCCCTCCCCCACTTGCACTATGTCTCTCTCTCAAAAATAAACATTAAAAATAAAAAAGAAAGTCACAGTAAGGGAAAAAACTGCACAGAAAGAAAAGCATACACTGTGTAAACGGATTCTGTAGGAAATAAACTCACTGTACACACAAGCATGGCCACGTTCAGTGATGGCAGTACCAAGCCACTGAGCTGTACCGGGAAGGGAATTCTGACAGAGTGACAACATCTTACTTAACCTACCATTCAAAAACCTTTTTTTCAAAGTTTGCCACTCCTTTGTACATTAGTGCAGAATTTACCAAATGTAAGAGGTGGGACTTGGAGTGGGTTGCAGTAGAGAGAGTTTGCGAGCAAAGTGCAGGGATTGGGACACCTCAGTTTACTGTGGCCACAACCAAGTAACACTTGAGTGTCCCCACTCCAATCTCTGAGGGAGCATAAGGCAAGCTGACAGGCCACAAACAACCGCCCCTCCCCACCCCACCCCCAGCCCCCAGACACAAACACACTACTTGGGATATGGGTAATATTCCTTGGGCACTCCTGGCTGCCCAAGAAGAAAGGAAAGGGGAAAAACAAATGTTTAACTGATAGAGATCATATCATCATCATCAGTCCTACAAGACCTGAGTCTCCATCTACTTATGAATATCTTAGTACGCCACAAGAAAAAGGGAATTCTATCAATAGCCTAATCTCCAGAAACCTACAGACTCCGTTTCCTGGAGCCCCAACATCACTCATCCATAGTGGTCTGGGAAACAAAAGCAGAAGGAAAAGGCATACAGAACTATATTTCCTTGTTACCTGCAACCCATTGACAAATACTGCAGGCTGGTAGAGTAAAACATTTCTCCAGAACTCTCTGCTGTCTTAATGCCAATGCTTTGCTACAGGGAAAACAACCTTAGCTTGACAAGAGCTCAGCCTCCACTATCCTGGGAGTCTTATTTAGCACACGAAAATCTCACTGGAAACTTCCCCCAACTCCCAAGTATATAACCAGTCTCTCCTCAAAGTCCTGGGACAGCTCTTCCTGCCCACGCTCCTGTCCCCCTGCTTTAATAAAATCACCTTTTTGCGCCAACGACGTCTTTAATAATTCTTTCTTGGCCGTCAGCTCTGTACCCCATGAACTGCACTGTCATCCCCAAAAACCTCAACATCTTGGGACTCATGTCCTAATCAAGCTTCTATTTTAACAATTTATAATTTTTTTGATCTCTCTTTGCTTCAAAGGCAAATTAGCCATCTTTCAAAATTTCTTCAACATTGAGTGAGAGGTTTTGCACAGAGCAGGTTTCAAATATTTGGCAAATCTAATGGAAGATCTACCACATACTAGTACTAGGTATTTGTACCACAAATCACAGAAACTCAAAGGTTTCTTTTCTTTTTTGAAATATGACTATCGAAACTGTTATATTTTATTTCCCAGTTTAAGCCTCAGTGATTCACACATTGTCATTAGTTTCAGTGCAGTCACAATGAAATATTTTTTACTACTTAATTTCTAAAAGATATAAAACCCACATAAGATTAGTTTGTAAGAGATCAACTGCAAATATTTTTTAATCATTTTCACAGATATATTATCAGAACAAAAAATAATATATGTTTACTATATATGTATATGTGTTATATATTCTGTCTCTATTAAGCACTAGGGACAATTTAAAGGTGAAGCAATAAAACAATTGCACAGATAATAATACTAATTTATAATATACAGAATTTTAAGCTAAGATACAGCTATGACCTAAAAGAATTCAAATATGACTCATGAAAGTTTTTTTTTTTTTTTTCACTTTTAACCACAAATGGCAACATTCATTTTGAAGTCAGGCCTCTTTAAAGAACTATTTCATGTCTTCCAGTCCATTCCACATTCCATTCACATCATGTTAATATGAACCAGAAACAAAATATTTTAAAAGGACAAGGTATGCTAGATTAAAAACACAATTAAAGGAACACCCTCTTTGTGGTATCTATAACACGTCAGTTATAGAGGTGTTACATAGTTATATAGAAACTAAACAAGGACATGGGAGCCAGCGGTGCCGTCCCCCATGAGCTATAGAGCTGGGGACAGGGACACAACTCCATCCAACAGACATGTGTAATTTTATCATAGGAACAAAACTTATTAGCAGAAAATAAATCTATATAACTATATGTGTGTGTATACAGACACAGTTTAAATTCACCAACAGAAGCATATGTCCTTTAGAACAAACTACACCAAGAGGAAAACAGGTAAAAAAGCAAAAACCTGACAAGTTGAATATAAATATGTATTTCCAGCTTTTTCAGTTAAAGTTTTTTGTTTTTTCAAGTAATAGCAGTCACTATCAGAACAAATTTATGAAAAAAATATCTTAAACTTGAGAAAATACTATCTTTTATTTTTTGGTAGAGAAAATATCCTGAATTGATTTTTACCACAGGACATGTCGATCCAGTTTCCAGAACACCAGTGTGCCAGGGTAACTGTGTGAGAACCAAGAGGCTCACCTATTGCCGGCAAATGATCTGTATTCGTTACTTTTATAAACTATACATTTTCCAGATTTTATGTCTGTTTGGGGGCACCTGGGTGGCTCAGTCGGTTAAGCGTCCGACTTCGGCTCAGGTCATGATCTCTTGGTCAGTGAGTTCAAGCCCTGCATCGGGTTCTGAGCCTGCTTCGGATTCTGTGTCTCCCTCTCTCTCTCTCTCTGATCCTTCCCCACTCGCACTCTCTCTGTCTCTCAAAAATGAATAAATGTTTAAAAAAAAGTGTTTTTAGTACATTATATTTCACTAAGAATATTAATTTATTTATACTTTCGAATCTAAACCCCACTCAGAGTCTAAACTATAAAACAACATGCAGCACGTTATGTGGCTTTTTAAGTCTCGTTTTACCCTTCTCACCCTTAGGATCACATATGTAACGAACAAAAATAACAGCCAACACTCAGTCTAGTGCTTGTTTCACGTCGTACTACAAAAATACAAATACATCAGCATTTATGTACACTATTTTAATCTTTATAATGATGCTGTGAGAAAGATACTATTAATTATCCTCATTTGCAGAAGGTAAAAACATTAAACTTGTCTATGGTCACAGAGCTAGTGCCAAGTCTTAGGTTATAATCTAAGTCAATTTTTATAATAAGATCAACATATTCTTGTAAAAGATGCAAATAATGCAAAAACGAATAAACTTAAAAGTTCACTACCATGGATGATGGTAACGGCTGCACAATGTGAATAAGTGTACTTAAAGCCACTAAACTGTACATGTAAAACTGGATAAAATAGTAAGCTGTATGTTGTATTTTGTTACAATGAAAAAGTTCCTATATTTTCCATGCTTATAAACATACGTGTAAAACAATGTATATACAAAAGTTGTTTTCTTTACAGAAAATTATGTATGTGTGGGTGAGACTGAACTTCATTCTACATTGCGTGAACTTAAAACAACTTACTTAGTCAATCCTTCACTACTGGGCATGTAAGTAGTTTCCAGACTTTCACCATTACAGAAGCAGTAAATACCTACAGTGCTTAATATATGGCCTACATAGCTCATTTCCTTCCCTGCAAGGTAACATGACTTCATGTTCTACTACCGCTCTGTAAAGAGCTTCATTTTCTCATTCCGTTAAAAATACATATACATTTAAAATCTGACCTTTTGAAATCTCAGAAAGGCATTCCATACCAACAACAAAGTGAGGCTCTCTCTTTATAACCACCTACCACAGTGGAGGTACCAGGGAAGTCAACTTCGGAATTCTTTAGGATGAGACAGAGGAAGCATTTGCTTAGGAATATGATATTTATGGCAAGGATGCCATTTTCCAAGTGAATAAAGAAGGGAAGTGTATTAACTCCAAAAAAATTAAGGCACTTTCTCTCCCAGGTCTGACCAACGTTTCCTATCCAGCCTTGTGACAGACACAGTGACACTTCTCTGCCCTCACATCTACAACACACCTGTTTTCTCTCTATCCCAGTCTTCTCCTCTTATAATCCCCTAATATAATGGATTTTACCCCCATCAGTTTTTGTTGTTGTTGTTGTTACTACAAAAGCTAAGCATTCACAGAATTGTTGAAAGATCCTTAGCCTAAACAAAAACTTCTCAGCCACAATCAGTAAATACAAGTTCCCAAAGGGTTTTCCTAATGGATTTCAAGGTTTGCTAATTTGACTTACTATACTGTGTTTAGCTTGCTAAACGCATTTTTTAAAAAGGACTGTTTCATTATGAGGGTTGTATTTTTGCTTTTCAGTATTTAAAAAAGGACAGTTAAAGACTATTTGTCATATTACCATCATTATAAACATCACATTTCCTGGACTTTTTTTCTTAATGCTTATTTTTGAGGGGGGTGGTGGTGTATGTGCTAGTGCTTGCTCATACATGGAGGAGGGGCAGAGAAAGAGGGAGACAGAAGATCCAAAGCAATCTCTGCTCTGAGAGCAGAGCTGAATGGGGGGCTCAAATTCACAAAGATTATGACCTAAGCCAAAGTTGGAGGTTTAACCAATTGAGCCACCCAGGTGCCCCTTCCTGGAAGTTTTCAAAGAATGTTTATACATGTTTCCATTTTTGTCTCTGTGAGAGACAGGAAAGGCATCTCCTTCCATTATCCTCAGTTACAGAAAGGAGGACACAAACACCTTTTAAAAGACTTGTTCAAATTAGGAGACTATAGATGCTGGCGAGGATGTGGAGAAACGGGCACCCTCCTACACTGTCGGTGGGAATGTAAACTGGGGCAGCCCCTCTGGAAAACAGTGTGGAGGTTCCTCAAAAATTAACAATAGAACTCCTCTATGACCCAGCAATAGCACTGCTAGGAATTCACCCAAGGGATACAGGAGTACTGATGCATAGGGGTACATGTACCTCAATGTTCATAGCAGCACTCTCAAGAATAGCCACAACATGGAAAGAGCCTAAGTGTCTATCAACTGACGAATGGATCAAGAAGATGTGGTTCATCTATACAACAGAATAAATACTACAGGGCAGTGAGAAGAATGAAATCTGGCCATGTGTAGCAGCATGGATGGAACTTGAGGGTGTTATGCTGAGTGAAATAAGTCAGGCTGAGAAGAACAGATACCGTATGTTTGCACGTATAAGTGGAGTAGGAGGAACTTCACAGAGGACCATAGGGGAGAGGAAGGGGAAAAATAGTCGGGGAGAGGGAGGGAGACAAACCATGAGAGACTCTTGAATGCTGAGAACAGGCTGAGGGCTGATGGGGGTGGAGGAGAGGGGAAGGGGGGTGATGGGCATGAAGGAGGGCACTTGTTGGGATGAGCACTGGGTGTTATATGGAAACTAACTTGCAATAAACTATTAAAAAAATAAATAAAATAAAATAAAAGGCTTGTTCAATGTCACTTCCCTAGTTAAGTAGCAAAATCTCCACTAGAATAGTCTTCTGTCCCCTAGGCTAGTGAGTTCTCTTTTCTTTAAACCACATTTCATCAAAAGTCATGTAATTACAACTATACCTAATTATAAATAGGTCACTTAAAATTCTGAAAATACAAAGTCAACTTTTATATAGTTTATAATTATTCACACTAAGAAAAGCAGTGACATAAAAGGTTCAAAAACCATTCAGTACCACATGCATAGTCCTCTTTATCTCCCCACTCCACTGTCCTACCAAGCTCAGTATCTTCTCGATTTATAGGAATGGATACAGGTGGATGTAGTCATCAATGAGCAAACTGGACTGAGGGAAGCAAGTGTGGGGTACAGTCAGCCCTAGGTCAACAGAGTATTCACATATCACGAGTTCAATGAATCCTTTTGATCAAGGGTCCACTAACAGCACAGTCTTTGCTGATTGAATAAAAGCTGAGAGGCCACAAAAGCAACAGAGAAGTGGATGTCTGTGCAAACTAATCAGAATTCACTGCAGACATGCACCTCAGAGTGAGTGTTGTGTTCCTTGCTCAGCTAGGAATGGTGGTGGGAGCAGCGGCAGCAAGAGGAGGGAGACGCCCCCCGTTAATCAGTATGCAGAAACAGTCATTGGTGGACAATAAAAATAATGGGAGATGCAGAGTACAAGAAAAGCCTAAGGCAAATGGGAAGGAATTTAGCTGGGGACAACATCATAAAAAACGATAATGAAGCACAAAGGACCCCTTGAAAAGGCAATGAGCAAACTGAAGAAATGAGGACAATGCAGTAAAATGAAGAAGGAATTTCAATCTTGAAGGCAAGGGATCAGCCCACAGTTAGCTTTTCTTTCAACATTACCTTAAAGTTTCAAACCAGTGTTTTATCTGAAAACCGAGTTTGTAGATGATCATTTTAAACTATACACATACCACAAATTTGCAAAAAAAAAAAAAAATGTTAAAACGTTTTGAGCTAAAAAAAAAAAAAGTTGTCAGAACCAGTGCTACATCTCACAGGAACATAAGGCATGCCCAGCATGCATTTACGGGCCTGCTTTACATCATGACACTGATAGATGCTTAGAAAGAAAGTAACATTTCAAATATGACAAAGTCATGAAGGCCAGTTTCTGTCATCTAGAAATCCTCAATATGGTGAATGAGACTGCTGATTCTATTAACTGTGGCTATTCCAGAACTCATCTAACACCAATAATCCAAATGAGTAAAGGTAAAAAGGAAAAAAAAAGAAAGACAATATTTAGCATCTTCTTTTTGGCTCATTCCAAGTACCTTTGAATGACAATTTATAAACTAAAGAAAGTAAGAATATAACACTTCACATTTTAATAATACATTTTTAACACTAATATTTTTACTTAAATTCTATTGCCAGGTACTTTGATCAATGTTTTTTATAAAGTATCTCAGTTTAATCATATCACCTTAAGAGATTTTTACACACAATTAGGCCTAGGATTTCAACAGAATTCTGTGGTGCACCTACAAAACTCAACTGCTATAACCAGTTTGAGAAGCTTTTTCTGGAGCCCCCATGAAGAAACAGGTGCCCTTTTCCCATCTAGGGTTAAAACAGTTTATGTGGCAGTTGGCCTATCTCCTTAATAAAAGTGCCGGGGGTGGGGTGGGAGGCAGGGCTGGCTTTACTACCACCAGGCCCAAGCATAGTATTTGGGACGAGCTCCTTTTCTGAGGCAATTAATTACATCTGAGTCCATAAGACCTGGCACTACTTCCATTGTAGACCCGTCACCCACATCTGGTCAGCCAGGCCTACTGACTTTTCCACCTCAAATCCAGGGGCTACAAAAGTGGCAGCCTTCCCAAACACCTCAGTATTTTTGGTTTTTAGTGGCATCTGAATATACTTAGATTGACAGGCAATCCCCATAGGCTACAGGCCTCATCACCGCACCCTGGGACCATGTTCACAGTCCAGACCCCTTGTCCACTCCCTCCTGTCATCTCACTGGGAAGACACGGTGGAGCCACCTCCTTAATTTGATGCTTAACACAGAGCCCTATCCTAGAGGCTTCCTCTCTCCAGTTCACCAATGACAGTGAGGTTGGAATTCTCTCTCCAAAGCAGAAATATGTCCTCCAGAGTCACTCTGTCCATAGGCCTGTGTATCACTGCTGCCATAGCATCACATACCACTACGTAGCCACACACAGGCCAGTTTCCTCCACCGACCGCCTAGTGAGCAGGAAGCACATCTTACTCCCCTCACCTATGGTTCTGTTCCAAGTGTGCTATCACAGCACCTGGCAGGTGCTCCAAAGATGACCTCCATAACACGATGGATCTTACCTGCAATAAATTTCCATAGGAAAACAACAACAACAAACCCAAACCTGAAACAACTCATTTGCTCCTCCTCCAACCACCCCAGCAACAAGAAATTAACCTTTGAATTGAGGGAAATAAATTTTAAATCAGGAATTTTAGCTTTACTCCAGATTTCAAACTGAATTCTCACAACCAGTTCTCTTATATAATCCCACTCTTCCCTCAGCAGTAATTCTCTATCTTCCAGTTTCCAAACTGCATCCTCATCCCCAACTTGTATTACTACACACACAGAAGCTGCATTTTCTGATATTTACTAGGGTTCCATGAACTCTGCTGGTGCTCGATAAATATTAATTAAATTCATCCTTTACTTGAATGTCAGATGTATTAGCTGGTCATAATCTATTTGCACAAATAATAAGAAATGTCAAAGAGCAACATGAGATTTTATATATTACTAATCTAGTTTAAGGCAGATAAAACTATAATAAGTAAATGGATGTTATGTTTTTCATTACCGTTTTTGACTGAGCATGAACATTCAGCCTTGAGTACACCCTTGCTACAATGAAAACTGCCAAGTCTAATTCTTCATCAGTAACTACTGAGATGTCATTCTAAGAAGGAATGAATTTAAAGTGGAAATAGCATTGATTAAAAAAGGCTGCTTTCAGGAGATGCAGTAATGTTCCCCTTAATGGCAAAACTCCTTCTTAAAGCTTTATAAATTTTTATGTTACTCAAAGAACCTTTTTTATTTTCTACACAAGAAACCATTTAAAGCTTTCTTTAGTAAAAGTGTTATTTGGAATTCCTTTGTATTAAAACACATGAATTGCTTTATGAAATGAAATAAACTCCCATATGTGTTACTTTGTAAAATTCAAGTCACAAATGTCCATTTGAAGCATATTAAAATTTTGAAGCTTCATATTGTTTTCAAATGCTTTCTTAAAAAATTAGGTGCCTGAGACTTAAGTGGAGCTTTTGGTTTTTATTTTTTAGTTAATTTTCTTACTGCTAAAAAGGCGGTATTTAGGCTACTTTACTAAAATGACTGAAGTGGCCTTAAATGATGATCTTAACCCTCTTGCCCTATTTACTGTCCCTTTTGAGCCCCTCCATACTACACTTCCCTGCAATCTATCTGACCAACTCTGGAGCAGGGGATGCTGTTGTGAATAGGAACCACAATACTGTGCAGCAAGCCCTCCAGTGTCATCCATCTTTCAGGACACAAATACATCAATTTAGAGCCGCTTTCTGAGACTACTGAGAAATGCTTTAAGGGATAAGTGTCATAGAACTGTTTAAAGAAAATGTTTAAAGAAACACACACACACGTGTACATATGGACACACAAACGTGTGTGTATATACATATGTACGTGTGTATGTGTATATATATATGTTTGTACATGTAAATTTAAAACCAAATTTTAGGGGCGCCAGGACGGTTCAGGTGGTCAGTCAGTTAAGTGTCCCGCTCCTGATTTGGGCTCAAGCCCTGATCACATGGTCCATGGGTTCAAGCCCGATATCGGGTTCTGGGCTGGCAGTGTGGAGCCTGCTTGGGATTGATTCTCTGTTTCCCTCTGTCTCTGTCCCTCCCTGTACATGCTCTGTCTCTCAAAAATAAATTTTAAAAAACTGGACAAATTGTATAAGATAAATTTCTTTCTAAATGTTTAAAACATGGTGACAGACTAGATTTCTTTGAGGCCACCCAATTTCCTTAGTACTTTTCAGGAAGCTGCAAATCTACCCTCAGTCAATGACCATGCTCTGTGACAAGAGTCTGCAGGAGTCCTAGTTACACAGTAAATCTGAGTCCCTCCCCTGTACATCACCTTCAAGGGCTTGAGCTATCTCTTACTCATCTACCCTCACCTGGTAGTCAGACTACAGTCTCAGCACAGCCCTGCATGCAAGTTACTGTGCTGTATGCTTCACATTTATTTCTTTTAGATTCCAGCCATTAACCACAGAGAGTGGCTCTTATTTCCATTTCCCAGATGAAAACACCAGAGCCCAAATCTAGTTGGGCTACAGGTCACTGCCTCTAAATCCAGTGCTCTTCTGACACAATGCCACCAGCTATTAATATGACAAGGATCCAATATCTGTTCTGTGTGGCACAAGGTCACCTCAAAGTCTTTTGAGTTGTATTTTGTGCTGCAGTTCAACACAGTAACAGTTAAGAACATGGGCCTGGCTCTATAATCTACTAGCTATGTGCTTTGGGCAACTTAACCTCTTTGTGCCTCAGTGTCTTCACCTATAAAATGGAAATAATGATAGATTATCATCCTTAGGTGATTTATCCTTCACTTCTCCCCACTATAGACTCAGGATCACTTTGCAAGGATCTGCTTATTGCCAGTTTTCTTACAGCAATATATTCATCTACCTGCATTTTGTTTCCTTCACAGGTAGGGTTACACAAAAATAAAACAAATTCCTTCTTTTTGAAAGGGTAATATAATAGTTTGCAATAGTTCCCTGAACATACTCTTCTGAGAAGAAGCAACACACGTTTTCATTAGGTTTAAAACCATATCTGAAAAACTTAACAGACTACAAAATTATTTAGGGTACTTATGCTGGAATATTCCTTCCCTCTGCCCTTCTCCCTGGAAAAATGGGGGGTGTACGAGACTGCACAAACATCCTCCTGATCTGGTCAGTGCACAGTTCACGGACACTGGTGATTTTCCAGGGCCACAGCTGCTACATTTGGCATTTAGTCAGCTCATTCCCAAATTTGTTTTATTTTACAGTAGATGAGCTTTGAAGAATAGAAATTTCCCCGTAGAAATTTTCTACTTGAAACGTAAGTAGAGTGCTTTTTGTGGGGGTTTTATCCTTTAGTTGGTTTCTGTCTAAAAAAAAAAATCTTTTAGAAATAAAAAACTTAGAAAAAAAGAGTAATATATTACTCATCTCTGTCTTCATGTACAACTGGAATGTATGTGTTACTAGAAAATTAAGTAGGGCAGGGTGCCTCGATGGCTCATTTGGTTGAGCATCTGACTCCTGGTTTCAGCTCAGGTCATGATCTCACGGTTTGTGAGTTCGAGCCCCATGTCAGGCTCCACGCTGACAATGCAGAGCCTGCTCGGGATTCTCTCTCTCTCCCCCTCTCTCTCTGTCCCTTCCCACTTTCTCTCTCTGCCAATCAATCAATCAATAGGGAAAAAAAGAAAATTAAGCAAGTTATGTACTGATAACTACATCTAACTAGCACTGTCAACTCATTTACACTTGACTGTTGTGAAAAGTTATATGTCTTGAAACACAAGCATAAGTGAGAAAACTTTAAAACTTGCCCAGAGCTGAATGTTCCTTTTCAATTAAGAAAAACTGAGGGAAACTCCATCTATTCCTCTATACAGTTAGGCATTTAAAATCATTTAAAAATAAAACTATAAAATGTTTAGGCAGAAATTTCTCCAGATTAAAATGAGTAAGCATAAGAATAATTTTACTGAAGCAGTAAATATTCCCTGAGCTAGATTTTCATGACCAAGATCATATTGATTCTTTGCACAATGCCTTTTGGAGCACCGAACTCGATCCTCTCAGACACCTTCTATGGTCCACCCCAGCCACACAGCAGGGCACATGCAGTGCATGGATGACCACAAGACAGAAACCCTGCAGGAGGGCTTTCTACCTTTGGTGGCAGATTGAACTGAATCCTGTAAGGTCACGTTTAACACCAGGAGTTTATGATTCTGCTCAAGCCTTTTGTTTTGAGCATTTGCTCTGCCTTGAGGATTCTATGCTCAGATGAGGTTTTCTACCAAAAAGAAAAGAAAAAAGAAAAATGTGCTACTGGATGGAAGTATTAGTCTGGAGGGATTCTCCTAACCAACTGCTAACCAGGCTGTCTGTTTTTATCATGTAAAAACTAAGCAGTAATCCACAAAAAATGGAGACTAGCAAAACTGCCTAATTCCCAGTCCTAAAATAACTAACTACACAGGTAGTGAAGAACACCATGCTCACATGCCCTAGAAACTGATTTCAATTCTCTTCTAACATAGGAGGTACACATTCAAGTCAAGATGTGTCTGAGACTGGAGTCTGATTTGAGTCTAGAGCATTCAGGGATTTTCAGTCTAGCCCTTAGTGAAAAGGAACCGTAAGACACTAGGTAATTTCCACTTCTGGTATTAGAGAGTAAAGCACTGAACAAATCATATCTGTACAGGCTTCAAACTTGAATACTTAAATATGAAGCAGTTCTTTTTTTTTTTTTTTTAAATGTTTTTAATGTTTATTATTTTGAGAGAGACAGAAAGACAATGCAAGTGGGGGAGGGGCAGAGAGAGAGGGAGACACAGAATCCAAAGCAGGCTCCAGGCTCTGAGCTAGCTGTCAGCACAGAACTCCATGCAGGGCTGGAATCCCCAGATCACTAGACCATGACCTGAGCTGAAGTCAGACACTTGACCAACTGAGCCAACCGGGTGCCCCAATCTGAAGCAGTTCTTTCAGGTACAATCAAGAACATAAGGCAGAAGTCAGCAAACTACAGCCCACTGCCTATTTTTAAATATTTCTGAACACAATCATGCTCAATTGCTTATATATGTGCTTACAGTTACCTGCATATTAAAAGGGCAAGTTAAGTGGTTGCAGAGACCATGTAGCTTACAAAGCCAAAATATTTGGCCTTTTTCATAAAAATTTCACTGACCCTTGCTATAAAACAAAGAGCATTTTACGTTTGACCTTGGGATGGGGAGTAGATCAGGAAAGGTAAGCTGAAGAAAATATGTTTAACTTGAGTCAGTAAGTTGAAAAAAAGAACATGGACTCGCCAAAGTGTCATTCAAAAGGAAGATCAAATTACTGAAAAATGATCTTAATGATTACCCTATTATGAGATTAGAAGTGTAAAAGTTTACAAAGAGTAAATTTTAGTATTCATGGACCCTCCGTGGCTGGTAACTATACTAACTATGAGAGGGTTTTCTGTGTATTTTCTGCAAATGCTTCAAGTTAATGCCTGTTCCAGTCTCATTCACTTGGGCATACGCTGTCAGTTCTGCATAACCATAAATCATACTTTAAGGCACCTGCTTCTACTCCTCACTATGTTTCAATTAACAAGGGAAATCCAGAGTCCCATGAGGGGAGAGTGGCATGCTTACAATGGGCAGCAGAAAAATAGTCTGCTGCCCAAAGTAGATACCAATAATCAATACTGATTTAGGATCACTCTTTGTTTTGAGCTGCAAGAGACCTTTGATTCTCTGTGGTCTCCTAGACTTTCACAAACTCATCAATGTCATGCTTCAACAGAACTTTAAAAAAAACAGTAAGGAAATATTTTTAAAAAGACTTAAAATGTTGATAAACCAGCAAGGGTTAAAACGGGTACGTACTCTGGGTACGACACCTGCCATTTTCTGCTACTAAAAGCTCCATCAGCAAAATATCTCTCTCTCTGACCTTATCTCGTATCACTGCCAACTTTGGAACTTTTGCAGTATATGATCTAAAACTGTCAATCACCAGCAAAATCCCCTATCTATATCCTTAACAACTTCTGCAAACATTCCCTTCACTTTCTTGCACTAAATGAATCTTGGCTCTCCCTAACAACACCGCTTATTGAAGCTCTCCACTGTCGAAAAGAGAGCTGTCTCAGGAAACCCACAGACCATGAGTGAGAGAAATAAATGTTAACTGACAGAAACCAAGGAGATTCTGGCATTGTTTGCTATGTGGCATGGGAAGCTATCACAAAAAGTGATACCAGAAGAGGGTTGCTGCCATCACCAAACCCCAAGACCTGTTACTGGCTTTGAGATTGGGTGGCAGAGGACAGGGAAACATAGGATCTTGAAAAATGGAGACATGATATGTGACAGTGCAACTGTTGGTAAGCAGTCCCCAGCAGTCACTGGGAAAATGGGAAACACATCAAATGAAATTCTAGCAGAGATGCCCTAGGTAACACAGACCTGAGAGGAAGAAAAATAAATGCATACTGACATAATACTGCTGAGTTCTGGAGGGTATTTACTATACAACAGTACTGCAGCCACAGTTGGGTATTTAAAGCCAGTCACCCCTTTTGTCCACTAGATCCCACCAGCTATTCAAGACATTGTTGCAGCCATTTTTGTCTTGAATCAGCAGATTTTCCCATCCTACTAGTTCGTTCCCAAAGGTAAACATCCTATCATTTCAGTTGGTCAGCAAATCCTACTGGCCTCATCTTCAAAATATATTTAGAACCTAACTACTTCTTTTAACTTCCAATGCCACCACCTACTCTAAGCCAGAGCCATCTCTCACCTGTATTACTCTGACAGTCTCCTTACTGGTCTCCTTACTTCCAGCCTTGCCCTGCTACAACGTTTTTGGTTTTTTTTTTTTTTTTTTAACATTTATTTTTGAGAGAGACAGACACACAGAGTGAGCAGGGAAGGGTCAGAGCAAAGAGAGAGGGACACACAGAATTGAAGCAGGCTCTAGGCTCTGAGCTGTCAGCACAGAGCCTAACGTGGGGCTCGAACCCACAAACTGTGAGATCATGACCTGAGCCGAAGTTGGCCGTTCAACTGACTGAGCCATCCAGGTACCCCAAGGATGTGTCAGAAGTGGGAATGTATTCTTTTTTAAAATTTACTCTGAACATGTAGTTACAATAATTCTTTAAAATCTTAAGTCAATGTATGTACATTTTTGCTGAAATGTCTCCAATATATTTCCAGGACACTCAGAGTAAAAGCCACAGTCCTGTTACAATCTACCCCACACCTACCTCTCCCCGTCACTACTCTCCCCAAACATCATTCCACTCTGGCTACACAGTCACCCTTGCTGGCCCCTGCACATGTCAGCTAAGCCACTACTGTGGAGCCTCTGCACATACTCTTCTCTCCTGGAATGTTCCTGTCCTACACATCCATACATCCATAATTCCTTCAGGTCTTTGCTCCAGTGAGACTCAGTGAGCACTCTCCACACCCTGGCCACCCTATTTAAAATTACCACTACTCCAAAAGGTCAGGTACTTTTACCAGTTTTCTTTCCTAGCTATCTCCCTAGTGTCTACAGTGGTGCCTGGAAACACAGGAGACACTTAATAAATATTTGTTCAATCAATGAATGAATCTCTACGATAAGGATTGGGTCTAGCTTATATTTTACATTTCTGAGTTATAAAGTAAACCACTTAGATTGGAAAGGAAATGCTACAGGTAAGACAATGATGCATATAGTTTTAGTAAGACATATTCTTACCTTGGTATTAAGTCTTTTTTTCTTTTCTCTTACTTACAGAAAATAAAATACAGAAATTATATGGACTAGAATTCAACATAATTATTTCAGAGCCCCTGGATTGAAGCCCTATTTTCAAAATTACAGTTATATATACCACTTACTTTTACCATCACAGAGAATTTTTACCTATTAGGATGTATTTATTTGCACACTATACCAGTTTCCTAAGAAATGAATAAAACATTCAACTGTAATCCTTAAAACAGAAAACAATTTACTCAGTAAGAACAAAGCTCAAGTTTAGAAAACTAATGTATGAAGTTCAACACTAAGTATCTTCATTTTTTTTCCTTTGTTAATCTTCAAACTGAAAAAAACTTTTATATTAATCAGTGCTGAAGGCTCAGATATTACTAAAAACAACCATTTATTTAAAGCTATTTTTGTAGGAAGAGAAGAAAGGTATCAAAAGAGCTGACAGTATTTGTAGATAAGTACAGTGTTAGCATTCTTTGAATGGAAGCCTGTTTACTTACCAGGCAGACAACATGTACCTGTCAGCCATAAGAATAAATACAATATTCAATTAAAATGAGCACTTCCTATTGTCATCAAATATATGAAATGAATGTATCCACTAGATCTAGGTATAAAGAGCATTGCTTCAGTTAACCAATATTAAATTTTATTTTAAACCAGCATAAACCAGCATATATTATAAGCTTACTCCATAATTACTATGCTAAGGGAATCTCCCCAACAAAACTAAATAAAGAGAAGCGGGGGTGAGAGGCAGAGAGGAGAAAAAGAAATCTACTCTTTATTTTAAACGTTGAAATGTCAGTGTACTGAGCCTTTGAAGATTTCTTTGATATCTCTTCTTCCCCCAAGGAACTCATTACTTGTGTTTCAGTGGAGACAGTGCTGACAGATACTAGCTCTCTTATTAAAGACTCCCCTAATCATACCATTTTCAAATTCAGTTAACAGGTATCTTTTGGCATACTGATGATAAAGCTATTATATTCATTTCAAGTAAAGATTTCAATTTTTTTTATAACTCATAAGGTGACTTGTTACTACTTACCAAGTCCTAAAAGATCAACAGTGGGCTCTGCAGCTTTTTTAGGGCTGGTACTTTTTTTAGGCTCCAACTGCTGATCTTCTTTCTTCTGCAGCTTTAAAATAAATAATCAGATTTATTAAGTTTTCTTAAATAAATTCAACAAGACTTTTAAGCAGCAATTAATTATGCTATTTTTGATATGGTGTAATAAAATATATGAAGCATACAGTAATGAAGCCCAGAGAATTTATTATTGTATTAAAAAAGTAAGCATGATCACTGAGCCTGAAATGACAAAACTTACATATTAGGATCCCAAATAGTAAATATATACTTTCAATATTAATGTAATTGTTCTTAATCATTCAAATCCTTTGTACAAAATTGCACTTTCTTTTTAATTTTGTTTTTAATATTTATTTTTGAGAGAGAGACAGAGTATGAGTGGAGAAGAGGCACAGAGAGAGAGAGACAGGGACAGAGACTTCAAAGCAGGCTCCAGGCTCTAGGCTGTCAACACAGAGCCCCACATGGGGCTTGAACTCACGGACCACGAGACCTGAGCCGAATTCAGATGCTTAACCAACTGAGCCACCCAGGCACCCCGAAATTACACGTTTTTAAAAGAACTGTATTTCATATTACTTGCTAGCTACTGTTAATGTGCTTTGTTAAGATGCTGGACAGGCCTCAATCTTTGTGAGCATGCTGTTACTCCCCTCCTCCACACTGCCCACATATGAGACACCTCTGTACCAAGAAAAGTATGATGAAATATTACCTGATATGTTTTCCCCTGACTCTAAACTATCAGTTACATTTTAAATATAATGTTCTTCTAGTTCTCAGAAGCACAGCTCGCAGTTACACATTCTAAACTTTATCTTTCTCATTCACACAGAAATGTGTAGAACAGAATGAAGAGACATACATCTTACTAGACACTCAACTCGAAAACCTCTTTTTCCGCTTATTTTAGTGTAGATGTAATTGGCATATATTATAGTAGCTTCAGGTGCACAACATAAAATGATTCCATATTTGTATACATTGCGAGATGATTACCATAGTAAATGTAGTTAACATCCATCACCACAGTTACAGAATTTTCTTTCTTAAGATGAAAACTTTTAAGACCTACTCTTTTAGCAACTTTTAAATATATAATATGGCATTATTAACTATAGTTATGATGCTGTATATTACACCCCTAGGAATTATTTGTAACTGGAAGTTTGTACCTTTAACCTCCTTCACCTATTTTGCCCACCTTCTACCCCACCCCTACCTGTCTCTGGCAACCACCCATCTGTTCCATTATCTGTTCCAAGATCTGATCCAGGATCTTGTTTTTTTGTTTGTTCTTTTTTAGATTCTACATATAAGTGAGATCATATGACAGGTGTCTTTCTCTAACTTATTACACTTAGCATAATGCCCTCAAGGCTCATCCAAGTTATCACAAATGGCGAGATTTCATTCTATCTTTTGGCTGAATAATATTCCATTAAATATACACCCTACCTCTCTTAAACCAAGAAAATAAAACATTCATTCATTCACTCACATTCATTTCTCAAACTATCCCTATACGATCATTTCTTCTGGAACTACCTAAAGAATTCATAACTTAATTGTTACATGGGTGCATTTTTGTTACCTATACAGACATAAAATTTCTAAGAATTGGTTATATCTTATTATATCTACCCTTGTTTTTAGTCACTACTGTCTCCTCAGAATTATTATATTATTCACTTAATTACCTTACCATCTCAAGTATCAATTCTTTAATATCCTTCTCAAATACAGAATTATCAGCCTGTAACAATACATAATTCTCAGAGGTTTAACATAATCCATTTAACATTCTCCTTTATTTTTTACTTCCAATATAGGTAAGACTTACCTTGTGTATAGCAAAGTAATTTAAAAGAAAGCACAGTTTATAGTATCCAAGGAGGCAACTCCTTCCAACTAAATACTTAAACCACTAGATCTTCCTTCCTTCTTCTTTTTCCTTCCTGGACTGCTTGTATTGAGTGTATAAGCACTCAACTCTGCAAGAGAACCTGAGGGTTAAGTGGCCATAAAGCACTCAAACTTCAAATACTCCCGAGCAGGGTTCTAGCAGCTTCTTCCAGCAGATATCATTGATCTTCACTCACACCGCTGCCTGGAATACTCTAAATGTTGAGATACATGTGTCTTATGATTAACAGGCACATAAAAACCTAATTCCTGATTTAACTTAAAATCAGAAAGGCTTAAAGTTGAAAATAAACTTAATAATCTGGCAAAACTCATTCACTTTACAGATTAATTGAGGCTCAGATATTATATGCCAAATAAAGAAAGAGTACTAACTAAAGCTTATTTTTTGTTCCTCAATTTAAAATTTTTTGTTTGATATATTTCACTGAAGCTTCTTCCCTGGAAAGAAGCATGGAATAAACCTGTCAGGGATTCCTTCCTATTTACTTTCTGTGTTCTAATAATGTAGAATCTTTTCAGGCCAAAATGACTTCTTTTTCAGTTTATGAGTTATTTTCCCACCAAATTACAGGTTCCTTTTAAAATATTACTATATACGGGGCACCTGGATGGCTTAGTAGGTTAAGCATCTGACTTCAGCTCAGGTCATGATCTCACAGTTTTGTGAGTTTGAGCCCTACATCTGCCTCTCAGCTACAGGGCAGAGCCCACTTCAGATCCTCTGTCTCCCTCTCTATCTGCCCCTCCCCAGGTCCCCCACTCTCCCTCAAAAATAAACGTTTTTTAAAAAGTTTAAAAAAGTAACAAAAAGTATGCAATTACTCACTGTTTGGAAAGGAGGGAAAAGCTAAATCAAACAAACAACAGATCCTCTAGTAATCTTGACTCCCATCTTCAGAACTACTGAAAAAAGTTTGGAAAATATCTTTTCCTTTCAGATGTCACACATCTATACGTGTCCCAAGAATTTTCTTCTTTCGATTGCAATTGCATCATAACTTAAATGGTTGTTTATCAACCATGTCCACAGAAAACTATGTAAATACTGAACATGTGGATAGTTGTGCAGGGTAAGAAGAAACATAAAGGTAAGAATAAGGGGTATATCCTAAACACAGTTTATTAAACTGGAGACATGGCCCACTACTGGGCTTTGAAACCAAATTTATGGACAACAATTAGGTTTTTTTTGGCATTTAAAAAGGTGAAATAGAAAACAGAGTGCACTGTACAAAGTAAAGGTAAGTATTCATGGATTGTTTTGCATATTTGTGAACATAGGTGAACACACGTAGCCTGGATCAAAATGTAACATATATTTCTTACCAGAATCATGGGCTGAGAAACACTGCTCTAAACAGTCTGCTCCTTTCCTCCTATCTATAAGTGGGTCAACATATATGAATGCGGAATGTCTATGCCCTAAACCTTACCAACTACTCCAAATAGAGGTGGTTATTTCAGATGAATTTTAACAACTCTTACAGTTGGCATCTCACAGGTTGTCCCACAAGTTAAAAAGGTAAAAGGGTCAATCACTTGAAAAACTATCTTGTATCTTTTCATCTTAAAACCATGAACACACTGATATATGGCAGAGATAATTTGAGATCACTCTTTTATATCTTTATAGTAATCCAAGTACTGCCTTATATACATTAGTAAGGCCTACAGAGACTGAATGCAGATGATACTCTGTTCATAAATGTAAACTTAAGAAATTAACCTCATTAATAAACTTAAAAAGAAGTGGGGAGGGATGCCTGGGTGGCTCAGTCGGTCAAGCATCCGACTCTTGGTTTCAGCTGAGGTCAATAATCTCATAGCTCATGGGTTCAAGCCCCACACTGGGCTCTACACTGACAGTAAGGAGCCTGCTTCGGATTCTCTCTTTCTCTCTTTCTCTCCCAATTCGTGCGCGCGCGCGCTCTCTCTCTCACTCTCAAATAAACTTAAAAAAAATTAACCTAATTTTTAAAATTTTGAAACATACTGGGAAAATTCAAGGATACACCAAAATACCAAACTACATAGGCAAGAAATCTTGAAACTCTAGCCAGAATAATATTTAATCTTTCAGAGCTACATATCCATAAAATATACTAATTTTATATTCAATATCTTTGAGTGACTTTCTAAAAACAACTGAAAATTTATTCTCATTTATACTTATAATTCTTTTTATAGATCTTTGTGTAAAATGATAGAAATAAAGCATTTATTTTCCTTGGATGAATTATAATATCTAAAAAATATAGACGAGGGATAAAAACATCTTTGCTTATACAATGCTATTAAAAGGGTTTTAAAAAAATCCTCTAAAGCAAAGACTCAATATTTTAAAAAACACGAACTAAAAATATCCAGGCCTTGCATTTTATTCCATGATAATGTACATTGAAGTCCAATACCATCAATAATAAATTGAAAGGCAGAGTCTATTTCAAAGAGGTCTTACTTCTAGCCATTAAATCATGTCCACTGCTATGGCTTCTTGACACTGCCATATTCTAAAAGCTGACAAGACACTCAGTTTTTGTCTAAAGAGGAAGATTACAGAAGGCCTCAGACACTGAACTAGGAGAGAGTGTCAAAATAATAAATCTCCTTTCTTCACCATAAAGCATAATCTAGCACTTCAAAAATGAAACATTTAAAATTATCAAGATCAAATCTCAAGAAATAAGATAGGAAGTTAGGAATAGTCTTTTCCTTCTCCCTCATTACAATATCCGTATTAATGAGGCAATGTGTACCTTTCAGATAGCCTGGATTTATCAAGAAAGAAGCAAAAGCATCCTGTGTTTAGCCTAAAAACACCAACTTCATGGTCACTCTGAAGTTTACTTAGTTTCTACAGCAAAACATATTTTTCACTCTCTTTATATGAAAGAATGTATATGTACATATGTATACATACATATACATATCTCACCAGATTAATATTAGAGAAGAACTATAAGTGGATTGCCAAAATGTATTCCAGTTAAACATTTTGGTTAACAAGTGTATAGTAGATTATGCCTTCCTAATAATCTCTTCTAAAATGAAAAAAACCATTAAGAACATATCTGATTTGTATCAGATTTATATATAACACTATTTATACTAAACTTACATTTAACGTTAAGTCCTATTTATCAAATATTTTCAGGATACGAAGATAATAAACCTTAAACAAAAAATATACAAATTATTAATTTGTCCTTTTGTTCTACAGCATACCAATTCTGTTGTACTTCGCAAAGAATTAACAAAATGATATTATTTAAGATATTTGAAATGTAGCTATCATATAAATCATGTAATTTTTGAAGCCAAATTCTATAAGATTTAAGAATAAAAATGCTATTGGGGCACCTGGGTGGCTCAGCTGGTTACGTATCCAACTTGTGATTTTGGCTCAAGTCATTATTTTGTGAGATTGAGCCCTGCCTAGGGCTCTGCACTGATAGCACAAAACCTGCTTGGGATTTTCTCTTTATCAAAATATATAAGCATTTTTAAAAAACGAATAGAAATGCTACTTATCTTGTTAGGATTTGGAGGCAAGGATATAATAAAGTGTGATAATAGTTCATCAAGACCTTGTCTACCCCATTTTCCCTCATGTAACTATCACTGCTTTATTTCACATTTACCTTAGACATATCAATCAGTATGTAGAGAATCAATCCACTTTAAATTCTCCTGCTACTAAAAACATCATATGTGGAATTTGTGTTTTAATAAGTGAGAAATGCAGTCAACTGTAAATGAATAAAATTAGGCAATTTATAATTCATTAAACAACATTTTCTAACAAGCAAGAATACTGGTCTACTTAGATAAAGAAATTGTATCCTTAGACTTATATTAAGCAGATGTCTCACTCAAATTATCAAAACCTTTACTAGCAGAAGCTTCACCAGCCTATCTTTTTATAACACTACTCCACAGGTTAAAAATGCATAGGAGCGCCTGGGTGGCTTAGTCGGTTAAGCGTCCGACTTTCGCTTGGGTCATGATCTCGCGCGGTTCGTGGGTTCAAGCCCCGCGTCAGACTCTGTACTGACTGCCAGCTCAGAGCCTGGAGCCTGTTTCAGTCTGTGACTCCCTCTCTCTCTGACCCTCCCCTGCTCCTGCTGTCTCTCTCTCCTAGAAATAAATAAAAATATTAAAAAAAAAAATGCATAAAAAAAGACTTAGTTTCCAACTCCTACATTTACCACCCTTTTAAATAACAGAAATAACAGCTGAGCTCCTAGAAAGTGATTTACTATGCTTTAACTGACCAATACATTTATCTATTAATGTAGAGAATAGCATTGATACATATTGTAAGAATAGGGAAGCTATATAATTTTCAAGGTTCTACAGGTAATTAAAAACTTTTATTTAAAACTGATTACAACTCAAATTATGCCTTAACTAGTTTATCTATAACCAGTTTCCTTTTACATTTACAGAATCATACAACTAGAAGGGACATAAAATATATTATGTTCAACTATCTCATTTTAAAGTTAAGGATATTAAAGTGATGTGATTTGTCCAAAGCCTCCATAGTCACCAGAGTGGCAGGGGTTAATCTCCTGATAGGGCTCCTTCCCCCATACCATGGATACCTTTTCCTTAATAATTTCTATTTATCACAAATTGGATTCAAAATTACTCAATGTTTATTGTACATGGGTATTATTTCCAATGACACAAAGAGAAGCTGCAAAAAAAGGAACCACAATCTGAGAGAAGGGATAAGGCAAGTACACAAATAACTTCAATACATGGTAGAGTATAAAGAGCATAGAAAAGGTGTGTAAGATACATCTTATGCCCATGAGCGTCGTCATGGGATAATTAGAACTTTAAAAAGGAAGTAAAATTTACTCTCAAGTTTGTAGGAAAGACAGGAAGCAGTCCAATGGGTAGGAGTTGGGTTTTTTTCATGTTTTATTTTTGTTTTTGAGAGAGAGAGAGAGAGTATTAGCAGGGGAGGGGCAGAGAGAGAGGGAGAATCCAAAGAAGGCTCCGGGCTCTGAGTTGTCAGCACAGAGCCTGACATGGGGCTCGAACTCATGAGCAGTGAGATCATGACCTGAGACAAAGTCAGATGCTCAAACAAGTGAGCCACCCAGGCACCCTGGTTGAGGTTGGTTTTAAAGGCACCATGTGAAGAAAACTGAGTATGGGAGTGGACATACCTAACTAACCTATATGTCTAAATGTACATAAAGAATAAAAGATAAATTTGAAAAAATTGGCTAGAGCTACACTGTGGAAGGACGTGAACTAACTAGTGCTTGTAAGTAGTTAGACAGGCCACCAATTTTCAAAGGGAGTTGCCAAAGTAAAGCTATTACTCCTAAGGAAATATGTTATGCATATGAACTGTACCGAGAAAGAAATTTTGATTACTATCATATGGGTATGTTGGCTGTGCCATGGTCAAAGCAATACTTTAGGAGTGTTCAGCAGGAGCCAGATAATGAGCAGAAGGAACCCTCTGAGAAAAGCCTTATGGTCAAGAAAACTGGGTCATGTTACCCACAGAATAGGATGTAACAGCCTAGAAAAACTGTCCCTAAAAAGATACTTGTATAGTCCAGGAAAAACGTGTTCCCAGCTTGACCTTTACCTAGTTATACACCCATTTACATATATTTGTTTTGTGGTTGAGACTCTCCCCTTATGGGCTTTTCAGATATATTACGAGAATGGGCATGTGTAGTAAGAAAGTGGTTATATAACACTGAGATACCACCTCACGCCAGTCAGAGTGGCTAAAATGAGCAAATCAGAGAACTCTAGATGCTGGCGAGGATGTGGAGAAACGCGCACCCTCCTTCACTCTTGGTGGGAATGTAAACTGGTGCAGCCCCTCTGGAAAACAGTGTGGAGGTTCTTAAGGAAACTAACAATAGAACTCCCCTATGACCCAGCAATAGCACTGCTAGGAATTTACCCAAGGGATACAGAAATGCTGAGGCATAGGAGCACATGTACCCCTATGTTCATAGCAGCACTCTCCACAATGGCTAAAACATGGAAAGAGCCTAAGTGTCCATCAATGGATGAATGGATCAAGAAGATGTGGTTTATCTACACCATGGAATACTACATGGCAATGAGAAACAGTGAAATCTGGCCATGTGTAGCAACATGGATGGACCTTGAGGGTGTTATGCTGAGCGAAAGAAGTCAGGCAGAGAAGGACAAATACCATATGTTTGCATGTATAGGAGGATTAGGAGGAACTTGACGGAGTAACAAGGGGGAGAAGAAGGGGGGAAATGGTGGGGGAAAGGGGGAGAAGCAAACTATGAGAGACTCTTGAACGCTGACAAAAACTGAGAACTGATGGATATGGGGGGGAGGGGGGTTGGGCATGGAGGAGGGCACTTGTGGGGATGAGCACTGAGTGTTCTGTGGAAACTAATTTGACAATAAACTATTAGAAAAAAAAAATAAAGGGAGTCCCATCACCTTAAAAAAAAAAAAAAGTGGTTATATAATCTTAGCTGTCAATTAAGGAGCACTCAGCACCACTCTACTGAATGGAAGTCACAGGTCACCATGGCCAGAAAAACCTAGTACATATCCAACCCCAAAACAACCAAGGGGCCAGTTCCACCTCACAGAACCTCTATGCTCTCTCTTAGAGACTGTATTGTGCTTTAATAAAACTGCTCTCTGCTTTCACTTTGGGCACCAATCTCTATGTTTTTACTGCCTAAGTGCCAAGAGTCAAGGCACAATGCTTTTTGCGCTGACAGGAGAATTAACACTAATCTACTCCTTCATTACAACTTGAAATCTGAGATATATTTTCTAACAAGTTACTCAATAACATACAGTTCACAGAATACTACTCTCATCTGGGTGTCTGCTGAAATCTTCATAGTAGGATTTCAATTTTTACTAAATTTTTGGTAAAAATTTATGAATGACAGGTTACTCGAAATCTATTGGGTTGTACGTCATCATATATTCTACTGTAAAGTAGAAAAAGAATGCAAAGATTGAACCATATTTGTTGTTGACCCAGTAGTCATTCAATTGTCTAATATCAATACATTAATAAAAATCACTCAGTTTTAATTTCTAGGAGATATTGTTATAATTACTAATATGCATTTATATGTGCATGCTGTCACAACCAAATTCTATACAATCTTGTTTAAAACTATTTTGTGCAGGAAATAATCTTGTACATAGCTTGTTTATTTCCAATATCTCATTTTGTCTTACTCAGAATCTTGTTAAAGTCTTCTTTTTTCTTATCATTCTTTATAATGTACTTATATTTTTCACATTACACTTATTAATATATGGTGTACTCTGTTTTCGAATTTAATATTCTTTCTTAAATTGTATTTTTAGGATTCAATTTAGAACTGTAATTTATATTTTACTTCCCAAAGCATATGGACATCTTCTGGTAAATGGCTCTCTATATAGCCTAGGGACATTACAATCCCAAACAATATCTGACTGAGCTGGAGAAATACCAAAGATTTATATAAATTTCAGAACACGATGGGGACTTAAAAGACACTTACTCAATTCATTATGTGAGGCATAAAATACCACTGTAACATCTCTCTTACATGGCCAGTCTCTCTGTAAGAAAGTTTTCCAGTATTATGGAATCACTGGATATAGAAATACAGCACGCTCCATATTCAGACAATGCTAACTAAATATTAGAAAGTTTTCTCTTCAGGTGGCTTGTAACATCTACTCACTTATCCCTATTCTCCATGACAGAGCCATGAAGAAACAAGTAAGAAATGATTTTAAGTGGAACCTTGACCCTCTCAGCAGCCATAGCAGACCATTAATTCACACCAAGCCCTCAGACATCTAAGATTCCCTGACATTTTCCTTTGTGCTATTATCTTTAGGGCAGTTGAAGTCTGGATACACTTATTTCAGAATTCTACTTTTGTCCAACTTGTTGGAATTTTTGTATTTAAGATTATCTGAGGAACTGTTCTGTCAAGTAATGTCTTAACTAATCTTTGTTGCTTGGTTATTTGAAAATTTGAACAACATCACATTGATGTGCTCAGTTAATAAAGATGCCAGAAAGAACAAAGTCAGAATTGAGCCCTGAAGAATGCAGCTAACTCCCTTGACAATGACATCAATTCTATTAACTCGATTTCTCTGGTACAGCTGTCCATCCAGCTCAAAATCTATGTACAATCTGCTCATCAGGCCTACCTGTCTATATCATTCCCAGAAAGATATCTACGAATCTCAGACAGTAAGCTGAGTCTGACAGGAACTATTCTTAGGGAACTCATGTAAGCACCTAGTAAGTGATATTAACACTCTGAAAAAAGAAGTAAACCATAAAAGACAATCCCATTTGAGGGTACCTGGGTGCCTCAGTCGGTTGAGTGTCCTTTTAATTTCAGTTCAGTTCATGGTTTCATAATGTGTGGGACCAAGCCCCAGATAGGGCTCTGCACTGACAGGACAGAACTGGCTTGGGATTCTCTCTCTCCTCTCTCTGCCCCTCTCCCTCCCTCTCTTTCTCAAAATAAATAAACTTTTTTAAAAATCCAATTTGAATTTTGAATAGAATTCATGTCAAGCACAATGATGTGCAATCATAATCTACATACATTTTCCTTCTAAGAATCTGGACATTTGCCTATCTCTAATCTTCTAGCTCCTGTCTCAGTTTGTACACTTTTTCTAAAAATGACCTACAGTGCTTTATACATTAGTTCCTCAAGGTTTTCCATTATTTAAACACAAAAATTGAATGCCTACATTGGTAAAATAATAGTTACTTTGCAGGACTTTTGTGAGTATTAAGTAAAAATACAGAGTCCCTTTCATAGTGGGGGACATATAATAGGTGTTTTAAAAATGGCAGCTGGTGGTGGTTATGGTGGTAGCTTTTACAGTTATGTGCCAGGATCTGTATAGCACTGGGGATAGGGATACAAAGACGGGTAAGACTTGGCTCTTCATCTTCAGAGGCTTATATTCTAGACAAGCAAAAAGACTCAAACATAACTGTGGTTCAACATGAATCAGCACAATGATGGTATTAAAAAGGATTAAAGGAGATCTCTTAGAAGCTCACAGGAATGTCATGCTTAGGCTCACATGTGTCTGAATAATGCATTATGAGATGGGTAACTGTATGTCTCGGTTTGCTCAGGACAACTGCAGTTAATGCCAGTTATTTCAACTTAAGTGTTAAGAGTGTCTAGTTTTATTCTTAAAAGTATCCAGTTTGAAATACCCATCACAATTATACTTAGAGCCTTTGTCTAGAGATAGGAATTGGTTACAGTATTGCTGGACTCAGGTGTAAAGGAGTTTCTCTCCTTCTAGCAATGGCAAACTCCTTGAGAGCAGAATGATCTGTCAAAGTTCTGTAAGACTGTGGATTGCATGCCAATGCCCAGTCAGCTTCTCAGTAATGAATTAGCAAGACAGGAAGAAAAGTCAGTAAACCCAACAGAAGGAGCAGGCTGTATCTGTATCTATGTCTATAACATTCATTATACCATTGTTATTTTTCCCTTACAGTCTGGAGGTTTACAGGGAAGGAAAAAGAGGGTAGATTTTTATAATTACTACTTATTAGCAAACTATAACTAAAAGAAAAAATTGGGGTATAGTTGGAAAGGGGCCAGCCTCTTGCCCATCACACAATACACATCCATGAGGAACCAGGTGCTAAACCATTCACAGATGACCTGCTTCTAGGCCAAGGTTTTATATGTGGCTAAGTACCTCTCTCGTAACAACCCACTGAAAGTCAGCCCTCAAAATAAGAATATGTAACAACAACAACAAACACACAAAAAAGGAAAGAACATTGGCCAAACATCTAAGTTTAAACCTAGCTTTGACACTTCTCAGCTGTGTGACTTTGAACAAGTTACATGATCTCTGAGCAGGGTCAGCTTTGTGAGTGTAACCTGTGCAGTCCCATAGTGCCCCACAAAAGGTTTAATAGCTATTGCATCTTTAACTTCTTCATTTTATCTTTAACTTGATTTTGTAAACCCAGTGAGACAATGAAACATAAACTTAAACACAGGAGACACGTGTAATATGTGCCCTTGCTGCCCATTTGCATATAGTGGTCATGATGTTTTATGAGCACAAAATTCCTAATATAATATGCATATTAGGTCTATAACAGGGTAAGCAGGGTATCACCAGCCCTAAGAGGCCATGCTTTCTGTTTCAACAAGAACTCAGAAAGCAGAAGAAAGCAACACATTCTAAAAAACAAGGAAGAACAGGAGGCCACCTTGGTAGCTCAGTTGGTTAAACATCCAACTCTCAGTTTCGGCTCAGGTCATGTAACCTACAGTTCATGGGTTTGAACCTCACATCAGGCTCTGCACTGGCAGCACACAGCCTACTTGGGATTTTTCCTCTTTCTCTCTCTTTGCCCTCCGCCCCTTTACCCAGCTTGTACTCTCCCTCACTCTCAAAATAAATAAACTTAAAAAAATAACAAAGGCCAAAAACTCCTATTCTTTCTTATTTATGTCATTTTCTATACCAACCAACCATTTATAGTGAAAATGATGACAAAGTAGTGAAGAGAAGTACAGGGCAATGGATAGTATTTTCCCTTTCACTCCTTAAAAGAGAATGTTCATGGAATATGTGCATTATTGAGAAGTAAAATTAAAACAGCATAGTTTTCTGCAGTATTCCCATTATTCTGGGAAGAACAAAATACATGAGTGTAGAAGCTAAGAAATACAAAGTGTGAAAATTTGATGATTCCACATATGAAGTAAATGTTCTTATGAATGCAGTAAAAATGTGAACTACAATATAAAGATGAATATAATTCATGTTAATGATGTAAATTTCTATTGACCTAGAATAACATTATTTTATTATTTATTTTTTAAGGTAAATTATACCCCCAATGTGGGGCTTGAACTCATGTACTTAGAACAACATTAAATAGCAAATAAAAGACACCTTGACAAGTTGAGAGAATGTGGAAGAAAAAAAGCTTTGATTTTTGGTACATTTAATGGTAGATTTTTCTTGTTTTTTTTTTTTTCTTTTAAACAAGACCCTCCAAGTTATATAGTTGGCCTTGTTTCTGAGCCTCAGTTTTCAATTTGTAAAATAATAACTGTAATATTCACCTTATGACTACTAAAATAGTAATTAAGATAAATAAAACAACACTTCCAGTTTCTGGTCTTACAAATAAGCAGCTTGAATGTCACTACTTCACTCTAACAAGTAAAAAATTGAAACTGAAAAATGAACAACTCTTTAGATTCATCAGAAAAGTGAGATCACAGGGCAAACAGTAGCGCCCAAAATTGGAGACACAGACAAGAAAAGAATGCAGAGAATTTAAATTTCCTGGAGCAGAAACCCAATACTATTCAGGGTAGAAAAAGCTGAATCGTATGTAACTGACCAAGTGCTGAAGACTCGATCTGAGAGTCAAAAACCACAGAGGGATCCGGTTATATGGGGCCCTCACATTTTTTTCAGTTTTATGTTCAAAAGCACTACCAAGGGGCACTTGGATGGCTCAGTAGGTTAAGTGTCTGACTCTGGCTCAGGTCATGATCTTGCAGTTCATGAGTTTGAGCCCCGCATCAGGTTCTGAGCTGACAGCTCAGAGCCTGGAGCCTGCTTCAGATTCTGTCTCTCTCTTTCTCTCTCTCTCTCTCTCTCTCTCTCTCTCTCTCTGCCCTTCCCCCACTTGTGCACTCTCTCTTTCAGAAATAAGCAAACATTTAAAAAATAAATAAAAACAACAACAACAACAAAAGCACTACCAAGATTCTCTTAGTAAAGACTGGAGAAAACTCCCTTTGCTTTTGTCACAGAGTAGGGAAATGTAGAGCCCAACCAACCAACTGGGAGTTTTAGCAGAACCTAGCTTAGCTAGGGGAAAGGGAAATACTCAAATTCAGCCCCCTCCAGCCATCCGGTTCCATCTGAAGTTGAGAAGTTCATTACCCAGGGACATAGGCTCACCACTAATAAGACAAGACCTAATCATAGGAATACTGAATGCTTCCCTTCTTTGCACACTTCACCACATTACTAAAGCCCTATTTACCATGCTCAGATATAGCAGAGATGCAAAATTATCAGACTGAATTTAAAACAACTATGATTAATATGCTAAGGGTTCTAATATTAGAAGTAGACAACATGCAAGAACAGATGGGTAATGTAACAGAGAACTGGAAATTCTAACAAAGAATCAATGCTACAGATCAAAACCACTATAACATAAATGAAGAATGTCTCTGATAGACTCATTAATGGACTGGACATGGTGGAGGAAAGAACCTCTCAGCTTAAGGATATGGCAATAGAAATTCCCAAAATGGAAAAACAAAGAGAAAAAGACTGAAAAAGAAAAAGGAAACAATATGCAAGTGGGACAAATATAAAAGGTATAATATATATGTTTTGGAATATCAGAAGGGGAAGAAAAAGAAAAAGGAATAGAAAAAAATCTGAAGCCATAATGACTGAGAATTTACTCAAATTAATGTTGAACACCAAACCTCCGATCCAGGAAGGTCAGAGAATACCAAGTAGGATAAATGCTAACAAACAAACAAAAAACCCTCCACCTATCATAAAATTTTCAATCTACAGAAAATCAAAAAGAAACAAATTCGGAAAGAAGCTAGAGGGGGAAATTTTACCTACTGAAGAACAAAATAAAAATTACACCCAATTTCTTCTTAGAAACCATGCAAGTGGGGCCCCTGGGTGGCTTAGGCGGTTGGGCATCTGACTTTAGTTCAGGTCATGATCTCATGGTTTGGAGTTCGAGCCCCGTGTCAGGCTCTGTGCTGACAGCTCAGAGCCTGGAGCCTGCTTCAGATTCTATGTTTGTCTGTCTCTCTCCAGCTCTACTCGCACTCTCTCTCTCTTTCTCGCAAAAATAAACATTAAAAATTAAAAAAAAAAAGAAACCATGCAAGCAAGAAAAGATTGGATTCATATACTTTAACATATTGAAAGAAAAAAACCTACAAACCTAGAATTCTGCAGCATACCAAACTACCAATCCAAAATAAAGGACACATAAAGACTTTTTCAGACAAACAAAAATGGAGGGAATCTGTTGTCAATAGATCTGCCTTACCAGAAATGTCAAAAGAAGTGAAGGGAAATGATATAGGTAAGAAACTCAAAACTACATAAAGAAAGAAAAAACATAAAAAGATGAAAGGTAAAGGTAAAATGAGGTAAATATGACAACAGTGCTTTGTAAACTGTAAAAATAAAAAACAATATAAACATTTGGGATTTTAATGTTACTATTATAATTTAACTCTTCCATCTCTCCTTTCTTCCTGTTATATCAGAAGCTGATGGCTTCACATACAATCTTATTACCAGGCTCTATGACCAGAACACAGCACTGCCACTACCAGGTATTTATCCAAGGGATAGAAGTATGTTGTTTCCAATGGGCACCCGCACCACAATGTTTACGGCAGTGCTATCAACAATAGCCAAAATATGCAAAGAGCCCAAATGTTCATTGATGGGTGAATGCATAAAGAAGAGGTGGTATATATATGTATACCACACACACACACACTGGAGTATTACTTGGCAATCAAAAAGAATGAAATCTTGTCATCTGCAACTACATGGATGGAACTAGAGGGTATTATGCTAAGTGAAATTAGAGAAAGAAAAATATCATAAGACTTCATTCCTAGGAGGACTTTAAGATACAAAACAGATGAACATAAGCAAAGGGAGGCAAAAGTAATATAAAAACAGGGAAGGGAGCAAAACATAAGAGACTCTTAAATACGGAGAACAAACAGGGTTGCTGGAAGGATTGCGGGAGGGAGTATAAGCTAAATGGGTAAGGAGCATTAAAAAATCTACTCCTGAAACCATTATTGCACTATATGCTAGCTTGGTTGTAAATTAAAACATAAACTAAAATTAAAAAAAAAAATGTAAAAAAATAAAACAGAACAGGTGTTCCAAGAAAAAAAAAAAAGAACACAGCATTGTCAAACATACTTGAATGCTAATATGCATTGTCAGCCTGCTTGATCAGACACCTTATACTGTTTCAAGGTTTCCTTTATAGCCAACTGTGAATTCTAGAAATCATAGCAACTTACTACTAGATCACAAGAAATCTAGTAGAGAATTTCATCTTTTCACTGTTTGCATTTATATGGCACAATAATTCTACAATGAAAACCCACTCAATTCTCAAACATAGACGATGCTTATGTATTTAAAGTTCCTGGTTTTCATAAAGTAAAATACCTAATATTAAAAAAAAATCACTCTTAGTAAAAAACAGAATACTTTATAGCAACTTTATTTCAGAATGTTATTTTATATGGTTATTAGAAAGATTACATTATTTGACACTTAATATGTCTAAATTCATGTTTTAAGTATTCTAGTAATTTGGTAAGAATTCTATCCAAAGATATAATTTGGTGTTACCACAACCAACACAACCACAATAAGTTCACAGTAAGTTATGGAATTCACATGTAGTTAATCCGTATCTTTATTTTTGACTTTTATTAGCTAACAATAATCAATCTAAGAGTCATCTAAATATATACAGGTTTGGAGACTGTACTTTCAGACAAAGCACAGTTAATTAAAACGTTGTACTGCTACTATAGTTACTACTACTAGCACCCCTACTACAAACACTACTACTATTAATTACCTGTCTCCTTCTTCTCCACTGCATTAGCTTCTGACCCAACCTGGTCTCTTTCTCTTTTGAACAATAGAAATTCTCTCTCTGGCACTTAGTTGTAGCTATTTCAGAATAATACAGTCCTATCTTCCAATAACTTACTTCTAGCTTTACGGCTTCTTTTTAAACTAAAGAAAAAGTATGTGACTCCAAGCTCATACCTTAAGAGGTTCTACCAGAGAAATATGGGCCCTCAGCTTAGTGATGCTAGATAGGGAGGAGCAGAAGGAAAAACTTTCAAGACAATTGAACACATTATACAAGTTATCAGATATTTCACCAACCAATGAACAGATTACTTGTATGAAAAATAATTTCTAAAGTCAAGACAAAAATGAAAGTTCGAAGTACTTCCTGCAGATTTTGGGTAATCACATATAGCCAACTAATAAAAGAAGACTGTACCCATCACTGGATATACAAACTAATCAATTAAAGACAACTATTAAAAAGAAGGTATTGTTGGGGCGCCTGGGTGGCTTAGTCGGTTAAGCGTCCGACTTTCGCTTAGGTCATGATCTCGCAGTTCGTGGGTTCGGGCCCCGCGTCGGGCTCTGTGCTGACTGGCAGCTCAGAGCCTGGAGCTTATTTGGGTCTGTGACTCCCTCTCTCTCTGACCCTCCCCTGCTCACGCTGTCTCTCTCTCTCTCTCTCTCTCTCTCTCCTAAAAATAAATAAAAACATTAAAAAATAAAAGAAGGTATTGTTAGGTAGAATGAATAAAGGAAGAAAGTCTTTTGTCCTTCAAGGGGAATGACAAAGACATGAGCTGGAGGCATGGATCGTGATACGTAAGCTACACATTAAAAGCCCCAGGGCACATCTTGACACTGTGGCTACCAAGACCTGGGGCTGACAGATCCAGAGCAGATCCAGAGCCACAAGTACCTAGCTTGTGCTTTTCCTCTTCCACCTCTGCCCCAAGGTAATCCCTACAGTCATTATAATACATTTGCATTGCAGGTACAGCACACCACTTCCAACAGAGAAAGGCTACCAGGAAGTTCTCGTAAGGAGCTTGTAGGTCAGAACTCCCCCACCCAAACTGCAGAAGGAGTTCTGAAAATTTTGGAAGCAGCCTCCATTAGAGAAATCACAGCTCCTCCCAGTGCTGAAAATACCCAATAATATCTAACCCAAAACCAAGCAGGGGCTGCTCCTACACTGGTCCTACCTCTTGGAACCTACCAGGTCTCCCCACCTTGAGAGAATACTTTTGCTTTTATAAACTGCTTTGGTTTGCTACTTTCCTTCTGGCTTTCTTAATTAGAGTGCAGATCCCCATGTAAAGCTTCTCATGGGGAATCCAAGGACTAAAGCATCCATTCACACAACACAGACACTCCTATTGGTAACATTATCACTGGCAAAGATTCAGGACAGGAGCTATGGGATTTGAATTCTGGCATCACTTACAGGCAGTATAATCACACTCCATTCCCATTTCTTTATCTGAAGAATAAGGTGGTTGGATTAGATTGCTTATGTCCTTACCTCTCTAAGTGTCTCTAAAACACTAAGAGACAACAAATAAAGTCTGATGTGGGCCCTAAATATATCCTCTCTATATAATTGCCTGTATGAGTATGGGTGCTATTGAGCCTCACCAAGGGCTAGTGTATACATTTTCATATAGCCTATCAGCTACTGCACCGGAATCTTTAGTGCAGGAAAATATCTTTTTAAATGGCAAGGCCTATATAGATACTCTAAGATACATCATGAAGGTATTAATCAGTTTAGTTATCAGCACTGTATTAACTAATGCTCTCAGAATTACAGATTTATGATAATAATTCATTCACCAGGACCTTTTTGCTATAATAGCAATAGATGTTAATTTTAAAAATACTTCTGTATCTTGACTTGTAAAATAAAAAAAAAACTTAAATTTAAGAAAAAATTTTTGGGGCGCCTGAGTGGCTTAGTCGGTTGGGCCTCCGACTTTCGCTTAGGTCATGATCTCGCAGTTCGGGGGTTTGAGCCCCGCGTCAGGCTCTGTGCTGACTGCCAGCTCAGAGCCTGGAGCCTGTTTCAGAGTCTGTGTCTCCCTCTCTCTCTGACCCTCCCCTGTTCACGCTGTCTCTCTCTCTCCTAGAAATAAATAAAAATTAAAAAAAAAAAGAAAAGAAAAAAAAATTTTTAATGTTTATTTATTTTTGAGAAAGACAGAGAGAAACAGAGACACAGTGTGAGCAGGGGCGGGGAAGGGGCAGATAGAAAGGGAGACACAGAACTCCAAGCGGGCTCCAGGCTCTGAGCTGTCAGCACAGAGCCTGATGCGGGGCTCGAACTCACCAACTGTAAGATCACGACCTGAGCCAAAGTCAGACGCTTAACTGAGCCATAGGAGTGCACCTAATATTTTTTATTTTAGAGAGAGAGAGAGCATGCAAATGGGGTAGAGTAGCAGCAGGATAGAATGAGAATCTGAAGCAGGCTCCATGCTCAACACAGAGCCTAACATGGGGCTCAATCCTACAATGCTGGGGTTGTGAGCTGAGCTGAAATCAAGAGTCAGATGCTCAACCAACTGAGCCACCCAGTTGCCCCTGTTCTTCCCTGATTTTTAAAAAATTTCCCTAAGATAGGTTATTAGAAATATCAGCTGGAGGGAAAAAAATATATATCTTGAATACTAAGCTATTTATACATACTACTGTAGACTCAGTTGTTGTATTACTTGTTTTAAACCTCCTAAGGATGATTCATCTCCTCTGGCCTGTATTCATTCAACACTACTCACTCCATAGAGTAAAGTGACCTGATAATAAGCTGTATGCATTACATGTGAGGTAAACAGCCAAGAATTTGGTCTTATGTAGCAATTACCCTTCAGTTCTCTTTACTCACCTAAATTATGTCACTCTTCATGTTCAACTTTCGTAACAGTACAATCATAAAGAGGATCATTTTTGCCAATCATCATTTTCCACAATGACTGCTTACTCCACTGATAGTCATTTATTTGATAATTAAGCTTCCACATGTTCAGCAACATTGCAGACACTGACATCCTACACTTGGCATTTTGAGGAAATCAGGGGTGGGAGGCATGCAGAGGGGAGAAACATACAATAAAACAATCTCAAATAAAATGGAAACATTAAGTGCCACTGGGTAAGTTAAAATAGGGTGTTGTAATGAACAACTGGGAGCTACTCTAAATCAGGTGTGCAGGGTAGGCCTCTCTCTGGTGCTATTTAAAGTAAAGACAAGAACAAGGAAGGCACCTTTGAGAAGATCAGGGAAAAGCACCGTAGGCAGCACAAATAGTGCAAAGGTCTTCAGGTCACAGTAAGTCTGATTTGTTCTGGGAACACACACAAAAAAGAGATGGCTAGAGCAAAGTAAATAAGGGAGAGTAGAAAGGGGTAAATCTAGAGGCATGGGCAGAGGCATCAGACTTCACTGTATGACTACAGAACAAGGTCCATGGAGCTCAATGTCATTCCAAGTGCAACAGGAAGTCACTGGAAGGTGTGAAGCGAAGAAATAAAATGACCTGATTTACCTCTAAAAAAACAAATCAGAGAAAAAGAGGAAATATTTAAGATACTATTGCAGAGGAAAGGTAATTGTGGCTTGATGTAGGATAGTTAACAGTGAAGATGGAGTTATTAGGATTTACTGCTGGAAGTGATGTGTCAGAGGCGATAAGGAAAAGAGAAAAACAAATCAATGCAGATTTTTGCCTTAAAGCAACTCAGTGAGCCTACTAGCGATGTGGTTTCTTGAAATGGGGAGGCAGCAGATAAAGGATCAAGAATTCTGTTTTGGGGACACCTGGGTGACTCAGTGTGTTGAGTGTCAGACTCCTGATATTAGCTCAGGTCATGAATTTATGGTTCAGGAGACTTAGCTTGGGATTCTCTCTCTGCCTCTCCCGTTTACTCTTACTCTCAAAAAAAAAACCAACTCTTACTCTCAAAAAAAAAATAAACTCTTACTCTCAAAAGAATTTTTAATAAAGAATTCTCTTTTGGACTTCATCGGTGTAGGGATGATAGGAAGGCCGCTGAATATACAAGTCTAGAGCTGGGTCAAGCTTAGATTTGGATTTGGGGGGCACTAGTGTATCCTTGATCACTAACACTATGGGACTGATTGGGGACATTTAGGCAGAGAAAGTACAAAAGAAGGGAGCCCAGCACTGAACTTGGGACTTACACTTCGGGGTCTAGCAAAGGAGATGAAGCCAATAGAGAACACTTAGTAAGAACAGGCAATGAAATGAGAATAAACCCAAGAGAATGGAGTTCATGAAAACCAAGAAAAAAAATGCTTCAAGAAATAGGGAGTGGCCATGGTGCCTGGGTGGCTCAGTTGGTTGGGCGGCCAACTTCAGCTCAGGTCATGATCTCCCAGTCTGTGAGATCCAGTACCATTTGGGGTCTGTGCTTCCAGCTCAGGGCCTAAAGCCTACTTCGGATTCTGTGTCTCCCTCTATCTCTGCTTCTCCCTTGCTTGCTCTCTGTCTCAAAAATAATAAACGTTAAAATTTTAAAAAAAAAGAAAAGAAATAGGGAGTGGCCATCTGTACAGACAACTGATAAGAAGAAAGATAAGAAATGAAAAATCCTCTGGATGTGATAACATGAATGTACTGGTAAGCTTAACTGGGGGAGTTTCAGGAGAGGGAACAAACAAAAACTGGAGTAGAATGCAATGAGAAGAAAACCTTGAGTAAGAAAATGTAAGCAAATACCAAAGATCACCCTTTCAAAAACAGTGGTAGATAGAGGACACTCCAATAATAATTGGAGATAATAAGCTACAGTAAAAAGGGAAGAAACCAAGGAAGCACGGAAGGGAGTAAATAAAAAATGAAGTTGTAAGGTAAAATATCTAGACAGCAGTTGAAAGCTGATTTCCCACAGGGTCAGGACCTGTTTATTTCAGAAAAGACAGGCACAGACGCGAGCTGTTTCCGTGGTGAGAAAATGAGGGAGTTCCTGTATGACTGCTATTTTCTTGATCAAACATGAAACAAAAACATTACTGAAATGGACTGTGTATTATGTTTACAGAGAGAAGAGAAAGCATGAAAAACTCTGGAAAACTAGAAAGCAAATATACTAGGAAAAAGGAAAGGGTAATTGGACTGCAAGGCAACATTCAATACCCTTTTGAGATTTGTAGCCAGGAACTGAAAGACCAGTCAGCAGGTAGAATCTCTGCTCAATGGAGAGCACGGAATGAGACAATAAGTGGATTCAATCAGTACTTGATTTAGGTACAAGACTACCACTAAGGGAAGAGTAGGGAGGTCACAAGGGAGTGAGTAGAATGAGACTGTGGAATTCGTGAAGTCGGGAGGACTTTTTAAATAATTCTATTCTGAGGCACATCTTTAGCAATTTTCTCCTCTTTGTTAACCAGCTTACCTATATCGAATTCTCATTTGACAGTGGCTTTGAATGTAATTAAAGTAGTTTTCCAACATCATCTATTTGAGATCTTCACATATTCTGACTCAACTGCAGTGACTGGATAGTGAAAATTTTTCAATAAGGACTTCCTACATATTATTGTGCACGTCCAAACACCAGAAAAGAGGGAAGATATGAAAATATCATTGAAAAATCAACTAAAACCCGATGAACCAGAAAACAAAATATGCATGTATCTGGAAATATACCTTCTTTCTTTTCTCCCTTCAATGAATACTTGAGGGATCACCATGGGCCTAGAAAAGGGAATGAGTGAGGTTAAGGAACTTATTAACACAATGAAGCCTTACACTCCCACTTGTAAGTTCTGACTAGTTTTTATGGAGGAAAAGAACAAAGGGAGGGCTTGGGGAGGAACCACATGCAGAAAACAAAGGGGAGTTCCTCCTTCTCCCTCTGCTCCTCATCTTTCTCCCAAACTATAAGCTCCCAGAGGATACATACTTTTTCCTGATGTCACTTTGCACACCCAATGCTAGAATAGGACTCATCACATAAAAGATGCTCAATATGCATATTCAACCTAGAACACCCATGCAAAGATACAGAAGACTGATGGTCTTTGAGAAAGCTAGTGCAGATAGGACCTAATACCTTTGTTCCTAGAGGCTCTTAGAAATGAACTCTATCTGGTACATAAGCCCCTAACCTATTAGGTTGCCAAATGGAGAGCAAGGAGACAATCAAGAAGACTACAATTTCCCAAGAGCAAATCACAACTAAATAAACATGACTGGACTGTAAGCTCCAAAGGGCAGGGATATATGTCTAATTTGTTCAATGCTATATACCAAGAGCCTATTACAATGTCTATCACACATCAGGCACTCCATACATTTGTTGAATAATCTGGGTGTATCTTCAGGAATAGGTAGATGAGTGGCCCACCCAAAAATGCTTACAAATTATGACTTTGGGGCACCTAGGTGGCTCAGTTGGTTAAGCATCAGACTTTGGCTCAGGTCATGATCTCACGATTCGTGAGTTCAAGCCCCACATCCTGTAAGCTTGAGCCCTGAGTCAGGTGAGCTCGAGCCCTGCTTCAGATAAGCACAAGCCCTGGTTCAGGTGAGCCCCACTTCTCTCTCCCTCTCTCTCTGCCCCTTGCTCACTTATGCCTCCCCCAAAGAAAATTATGACTCTGAATTACCATTTTAAAATTAAACTTTAATCATAAACACCAAGGTCCTTCTGACTCCAAAGTCCATCTTCTTTTTAGTGTACCATGCTGCCATTATTTAGAGTAGAGGTGTTTTGACTCACTTCAGGAATACTCATGCTAGATATTTTGTGCTAAAGATATAAACAGCTTGCTACTTCCCAATGGATAGCAGCAGCTGTTTAAATTAATCCATAGCAGACATTCATGTGAAGATAATAAATTCCTATCAGTGGCCTCCGTTTTAGAAAGATTTGTTCTACCAGTTATGAGATATGGGGACATGGGTAAATGTCACTCTCTGAATCTTATGTTTCTGTTTTGTGTGATGACTGTATTAACGCTGCCTAGGGCTACTGCTGAGAATTATTTAACATACATAAAATGCTCAACATGATGCTTGCCACTTAGTAGGAACTTACTTAACTCCTGGCCTTTCTTCCTTCTTTTTATCTTCACTTTTGGCTATAATACTCATACACTGAGAGACCATACTGGTTAAGAGTTCATATTGATTAAGGCATACTGATTAAGAGTACATATTCTGAAAGCAGAGTATTCATATTCAAATACTAGCTTGGCTACTTAATAGCTGTGTGACCATAAAGAAATTACTAAGTCTCTCAGGTTCTCATCACTAAATAAGGATAGTAATAGTATCAATCTCATGGAGCTGTAGTGAAGCCCATGAAATAATACATGTATAAAGGGCTTAAAACAATGTCCGTAATAGTTAAATATCAAGTAAGAACTTTCTACTTTTTTACCTTCATGACCAGTCAAATCCAATTGCTGACCCTTTCACCTTGGCTCCAACACTCTTAAGTAAAGTCTTCAACTTAGTGAAACTACCTTTTATCAAAGCATTTACTGAGGAAATATTTTTCTTATCATCTATTTAAGGAAATTTCTAATTTACTGTGAGGGACTGTAAAGCTTGCATGCTTACTGAACAAAAGTCTTTCTTTCTTTCATTAAACAGGAAATGAAAGCTTTGCACATAAAGTAATTGGATTTCTTCCCTTTTTATTGCCTCACTTGCAGTAAAGCTTTAAATGACTGCACAAACATTTTAGAAATTCCATAAAGAAAAAAATGTTTCCAATTTACTATAAGCCTGTAATAGAACCTAAAATATGGTTTTCTGCAACAAGTTATACACTCCTTATCATCACAGTTACTTTAATAATGAGTAAGTATTAAAAAGCTATTATAACTTTAGCTGGTTCCTTTTTCTTTTAGGCTTGAGGGCATTTTAGGCTACAGTTATTTAACTAACAAAATAAGGTCACTACCATCTTGTTAATGCTTTCTGTAAGACAATGATTCTTATTTTCACTCCTCAGTTCTTTCTTTTTCCAATTAGGTAAAACAGTAAGAAGAGAACAAATGTAGTAGTAGACATGTAGTAGTCACAACTGTCTCAAGCTAATTAAATTACTTACTAATTTCAAGATAACCTCTCAACTGCCGGGGCATTATACATACTTAATTAGCACCAATAAGAAAAATACTAGTTTCTATATCCATCAGATTTTTTTTAAATGACAACACTAAATTTTGTGAAGAATGCAAAGCAACTGTAACTATTAAACAATGTTGAAGATAATATAAATTGATACAATCACTTTGGAAAACTTTTAAAACTAGACATACACATACCCTATGATCCAGCATTTCCTCTCTCAGGTACATATTCAATAAGCTATGTGTATATGTTCACTAAAAGGCATGTACAAGAATGTTCATAGCAGCTTTATTTATCAAAACCTTATACCAAAAACTACCCATGTCAACCATCAGGAGAATGGAAAAATTAAGTATGGCAAATGTAGACAATAGAATACATAGCAATAAGAAAATAACATAAAGTAACATGGATGAATCTCACAGACACAATCATAATCAAAAGAAATCAGAGAAAAATACCATATGATTGCATTTACATGAAACAGAAAATCAGACAGAACTTACCTATATCCAGAAACCTGATTATTAATTAACTTTGGGAAAGTGCTCATTAGGAGGACCAAGGGAGTACAGAAGTATTAGTAATGTTCTGTACAGTGACCTGTGCACTGACTATACAAGTGAATAAACCTATAAATTTAACCTGTAAATTTAAGATCTACATGGGGAGCCTGGATGGCTCTGTTGGTTAGGCATCCAACTTTGGCTCAGGTCATGATCTCACGGTTCGTGGGTTCAAGTCCCACGCCGAGCTCTGTGGTGACACAGTCTGGAGCCCACTTCAGATTCTGTGTCTCCCTCTCTCTGCCCCTCCCCTGCTTGTGCTATCTCTCTCTCACACACACAAAAAATAATAAACATTAAAAAAATTAAAGATCTACATGCTATATTTCAAAGGTTATAAAAGGGTTAGGAAGTTTTTAAAAACTAATTTAACTTCTAAAATAAAATCTCTATGGAGTTAGAGAATAAACTATCCCTTTCAGATACATAATATAATAACATAATAACACAACAAAAGTTTTTAAAAATTCTCTTAATTTTCTCTTTAAAAAATAGGACACCTTGAAAACAAATGAAAGAAAAATCCCGAAGGCAGCTTCAAGTGCTACTTGGAGTGACATTTCCTAACAACGGTTTTACTGAGAAGAAGGATAGGTCAAACTTTAGAGTCTACAAAGACTAACTTCAGCAGTTACTGATTACTCCCTTGAACCACAGTTTCCGGTTGTATTGATTAGTTCTCTTAAGGGTGATAGTTTAGCCTATTCAGAAAGAAGAGTCTAAGGGCACCTGGGTGGCTGAGTCAGTCAAGCATCAGCTCAGGTCATGATCTGCCGGTCTGTAAGATCCAGTACTGTGTAGGGCTCTGTGCTGGCAGCTCAGGGCCTGGAGCCTGCTTCGGATTCTGCGTCTCCCTCTCTCTCTCTGCCCCTCCCCCACTCATGCTCTTTCTCTCTCAAAACATTAAAAAAATAAATAAATAAAAAGAAGAGGAGCCTAGAGATTTAACTGCTTACTTAAGAATCCTTCTATAGTGGTGAAAACAGGCTTCTAAATAATGCCTATTTATTAAAAAGTAAACTAACTCTGTAAAATTAATTGGGGAAAAATACATGTAAATATATATATGTATACATATATATGTATTTAAAAGGAATATATATCTGAAAGGAATACACCCCCCCCACCCCCACCCCCCACTGAACTAGATAGAAGTTCTCTCACTGGCTCAAAATTACCTTGAATAATACATAAAGTTTCACAATCTTTCTTTCATCTCTGTATCAAGACATACCATACCTGTCACCATCAAATCAAAGAGTTTTTTCTCCCTTCTTCCTCTTTATAATTCTCATATCAATTATGACTGTTTCCCTACATTTTACTGGATAGAAACACGATATGAAAATCTATAAACAATATCTCTGTTGATACACCCTTTTTTCCTTCGTATTGATATATCCAAATGATACTGCTTGTCTATGACAATTTGGTATATATATATATCTTAGTATATCACATTTACTTAATCAAAGGAAGACATTGTTTAGTTTATGTTTTCACTTATAACATTCAACAGCTAACATGGTTCCATAATTTCATCCTTAATCACATCTCTTCAGCTTCAAACTCATGAAAAAGTATTACGTGAGAAAACCCACAGATTGGTAAGGCTCAAGACTGAGGTGAACATCTTTTCCTAGAACTGAAGTCACTGCCCTATATACAGCCCTATGGGTAGGGAATACAGAACAACAGGGGTTTTTGAAACCAGTACAATGCCTGAAACCAGGAGCTAAGACAAGTCTCTCTAAAATGATCCTAAGTAGAGGCATATTAATGCCAACTTAGCATAACGTTCCTTTCTTATTACCATATTCAGTTTTAAGAAATCATTATGTGGTGCCCTATTTCAAAATCTTACAAATATTACTATTATTCTGACAGGTTTCAACATATTCTGTTCCAACAAAAATTGTATCACAGATACTTCCATTTAGCAATCAATTTAATTATGAGCTTTTCAGGATCAACAGTTCCCATCACTTACCACCTGGGTCTAAGCAACCCTTTTAATTTTTTTATGTTTTCAAGTCATTTTATGCTTTCTTTAGAGAAATATAAAAAGAGTAGAAAGCTACATTAAAAATTTCAGTATGAACTGAAACACAGTCCACATGTTTCTGGTTTTGACAATATATAGACTTTAAATGGGCAATATTCTTTGAATGAAACATGTATGGACATAGAACTTATGGGTCTTGTAAATACTGATTCCAGATTTCAAATGTCTCCTTAATAAATGGCTACTTCTGGTTCTTCCTATTCTTGCATCATTAAAATATGATATTTTTTTAAACCTCTGACAGCTCACAATTTTGTTGATGAGAGAACAACCATTTCTTTGCTCCATACATTGCAACAAAATATACTGCGAGAAAATAAGGTACTGTCACATGCTATGACATTAAAAACAAGATGCTACTGAGAGAAGCCAGACACAAAGTGCCACATGTTATAAGATACCATTTATATAAAATATCCATAATAGAAATCCACAGAGACAGAAAGATTAGTGGTTGCCATGGGTGACCACTAATAGCTAAGGGGGACTTTGGGGGTGATGAAGGTGTTCTAAAATTGGACAATGGTTATGGCTGCGCAACTCTAATAATATAGTAGAAACCACTTAATTGTACATATGAATAGGTAAATTCTGTAATATGTAAATTATATCTCAATAAAACTATTATTTAAAAAATAACATGGTAGAAAAATTTCTAATTGGAAACTGTTACCAGCATGGTTTTTCCACAGACTGGAAATAAAAAGACTATCAATGTATTATACTTCAGTAGTAAATATTCCAGCACAGTTTAAAGAATGCAAAGATTCTTTGGGGACACACTTCCACTACTACAGATCTAGTGTCCTCCAGCCCAGCTTTTCTTCTTCCTGTTAAAGAATGCCAGGTTCTTAGGTTAGGAAGCCAGGAAGAAAGAGAAAACTGGGGAAAGCAGATCTGATAAGCAAACCTCTATCTCAACATCCTACCCTAAAAGCCAAGAATATTTCCTGGATGCCAATTCCTAAAAAAGATCTCTATTATAACACCTTCCTGTGTGCTGTTTTGTTTGCAAATACGTTTGTGGCACAACAGCATAAAATAAAAACCAGAGCAATAGGTTTTCATTACAAACAAGATTTGAGTATACTCTATCAATTTTTAATGTACTAGCATATTTAAAAATAGGATTTACAAAGGGAGGAAAAGTGGAAATAATGGAGAAATGGAAATGTAAATAGACACCTGCTGCCTATTCTTAAGCAACAGGTCACAAATCTAACAAAGTCATTGTTGGCTATTCAGTTTGGGGACCCATTATTTTTTTAACTAAGAAAACAGTAAACTATGTTCTAAATTCAAATCCACAATTTGTTCTTCATTTGCAATCACGAGTTACAACATCTTTTTCTATAAAATGACAAGTGGAGAGAGTAAACAATTTAAATTTGAGAAACTGTATGTATACAGACACACACACACACACACACACATACACACACAGACGACAATGAACACCTATAGGACCTACACTGTGGTAATTAAATACCCATTTCCACTAAAGGGAACCAGGGCTCCCTAGTAAAATGGCTGTTTACAGGTCTGGGGCAGGTGATGTACACGATGAGCTTAAAACAATTATCATACCAAATACCAAGGAAAATATCATACTACTTACAGTAGCATCACAAAAAAGAAGGCTCAGGAGCCAACCTGAAGGCTTCTCATCAAAGGATAGAAACTTCAGGATAGACCACACCCTTTATATTTAATTAATGAATACATAATGAGACAAAAAAAAAAACCCAACCCCTACTTGTACACAACTGAAGGATGCTAATGAATCAACTCATTATTTTAAAAACTGTTAGATTAAGGGAAAGAATGAAGCTGCCTTTCCTATATGAATTATACAACTAGGTAACCAAAATTAGAAGTATTTCAATTGCTAAATGAAAAACAAATAACAGAACTAGGATATCACCATTTTGCAGCCTCTAATAAATTTCTGGAAATAGGTATTAAGGTAAATGGGCTAACATCTCAAAAGGAGAAACAGCCAATATTATTTCCTGATGAAAAAAAATTATAACTATAAATCTTAAAAAATAAAATGGGCATCCAACTACCTAATTATAGGAAATACAAAGGCCAAAAGAACTATGGAGATGCAAATCAGCAAAATTCATATTGTGGGAAGAAAAAGACACCCTTTTCCCCCACAGTAAGTAAACTACAAGGAAAAAAGAAGAGGTGAAGAAGGAATAACTAGTTTAAAAAGCTTCAAAGACATACCAATCTGATCTGCATTTTGATACAAACTAGCAAACTGAGAAAAAAATTATGACTTATAGGAGGTAATTAGAAACCTGAACACTATAAGATATTTAATGAATAATAGAGAATGACTCTTGTCTTATAGTATATGTGATGGCACTTGATTGGTGTTTTTAAAGAGACTATCTTTTAGATATATAATGAATCCATATATAATATGGATTATATATAATCCATATATAATGAAATACATATGGATGAAATGATGCAGGCTAATCTACTTTTATAAAGATAGCACTCTACATTCAAACCTCAGTAATCTCTGGATTTGACTATAGCTCATTCCTGCTCTTTCCTTTAGTACATCTTACATTCTGCAGCCAGTATCATCTTATTAAAAAACTGCTCAAATCAATATACTTCCGTATTCAAAATCAGAAGTGATATACTGTTTATCAAGAAATTTAAGGTTTTCTCAATATTATCTTTGTCTTATACCTCATTATTGTCCTACACTTCGCTTAAACCAGATTATTACTGCCAAAATATGCCTTACAATTTGTCATTTTTTCATGCTATTCCCTCTGTTTATTACCCTTTCCTCCTCTTTCCTCACAATCTTCCAAAAGCTCATGTCAAATGTAACCACTGCCAGTGAAGACTTTCCTACTCATTCCAAAATGTTATTTCTCACTTCTGTAACTCTACACCTCTCCTGTTGTACTGTATCAGCCTTTTGTTAATGTTATTTTTCATATCATTTCTCCTTTCAATCACTTGCTCTTTCTGAGTTTTAAGATTCTTGACGGTAAGCTCAGTTTTCATCATTTTTCTATTTCTTCCAACCCGTCAGTGTGACTAAACACTGCAGAGATCCTAGTGACAGTTGCTACCTTCAATCCAAATACTTCCACAAATTTTTCAAGGTATCTTTCTAAATTTCTCTCTCTCACTTATTCACTAAATATCTGGATGCAAAACAGTGGTAGCATTTAATATACTTGACAGTAACCAAACAGTCACCCCAAATCCATTGTAAGATTACTTTTATCAACCTTACACTTAAATCAGAATATCACGGTAGCCAGAACAGAACTCCCACTTGGCCAGCATGCTTTATAAGCGAGGAGGGGCTGGGTGTGGATGAGATTAAGAAGTCAGATGGCACCCTCAGAGAACAGGAATTCAGGTGAAATGAAGAAAGAGGATGTAAAATATAGTGCATACCTCAAGGTTCTAATGATATCTGATCAAAGCTGTACAGCCTATGAAGCTAAAAGGTAAAGTTTCAAATGATGAAAGGTCTGGAGAGTACAGGGTACAGACAGGAAAAAACAGACTGCATAGTCATCTCTATAAAGTTATGCTACCAATGTCCTCATCAGATCCTAAGGATATTCATACCAATGTCCTCATCAGATCCTAAGGATGTTCCTACCATGTAGTAACTATGAAATGATGAGACTTGTTTTCATCATCTACAAATAAAAACCACTCAGGATATTTGTAGAGTAATAACTCAAGAATGTTTACCATTGCTACCAAAAAAAAAAAAAAAAAAGAAAAGTATTTCTCTAGATCCTCAGCTAATAATATTAACTATAATAATAATGATGATGCCAGGATGGTAGCAGGCAGCTATAAATCAAGGCAAGAATGAACTCTAAAAGAGATGTGAACAGCCATCTTTTGACAGGCCACAAAACAGGGAGAGCTGGAAACCCCAAGGCCAGGGATTCCTTTTATACATATAAGTGGATACCCTTTAAAAATCAGTACATGAATGCCTCCCATGTGAGTGGAGAAATACCTTGTCCCTTTATCATTGCATAGTTTTTACTTTCTAGTCAGACTATATTGCTTAAAGTCAAATGCCACCAGATGAATTAAGGAATAAATAAGGTAAAGAAGGGATGCCTGGGTGGCTCAGTCAGTGAGTGTCTGACTTTGGCTCAAGTTGATCTCATGGGTTGTGAGTTCAAGCCCTATGTTGGGTTCTGTGCTGACAGCTTGGAGCCTGGAGCCTACTTCAGATTCTATGTCTCCCTCTCTCTTTACCCTCCCCCGCTGTGCTCTATCTCTCTCTCTCTCTCAAAAACAGACATTAAAAAAAATTTTTTTAAAAAAGCATGCAAACTAGAAATGTTTAAAAATAAATAAGGTAAAGAAAAAGAAGAAACAAAGTGAATGTAAAGAAACGATCTTTAAATTAATTAAGAAATAGGTTTTGAAACTTTTCTTGGGAGTTTCTATGCTCTTAGAGAATTATTTTTTAATTAAAAAACAGCAAACAAGTATATCAGGAAAGTATGCTTTACTATTCCCAGGGCATTACAAGTTTAGATGTTGTCCTAGACAAATATTTGTAACTACTACAAAAGTAATATTCTAGAAGATGAAAATGGCATCAAGACCCAGTTTCATGGATACAGAATGTGAATTAGCGATTCTGAAAGGAGAAGCAATTTTGTCCACAGGAGACATCCAGCAATGTCTGAAGACATTCTGGATTGTTAGGACAATCCTATAAGACACAGGACACGCCTGTACCACTAGCTTTAGTTCCTAAAATAGTGTTTGGTATGTGGTAGATACTAAAACACCCAGTGAATTGGGATGCTTGGGTGGTTGAGTCAGTTAAGCATCCAACTTCAGTTCAGGTCATCTCATGGCTCATGGGTTCAAGTCATATGCCAAGCTCTGTGGTGACAGCTCAGAGCCTGGAGCCTGCTTCGGATTCTCTGTCTCTGTCTACCCTCCCCCCACCCTCCCCTACTCACGCTCTCTCTCTTCCAAAAATAAATAAAAACATTAAAAAATTAAAAAAATAAAATGCCCAGTGAATTGATAGATACATTTTTGAGGAAACTGAGCTCAGAATGTTCAGATATTTAGAAAATAGCAGAACTGAGAATCAAATTAAAGTCTTCTAACCAAGTCTAGATTCTTCCATCTTTATTTTCAAAGGATTTGTTAATATTTTTCAAAAGACTTTTTACAAGTCCATATTCCTTGATTTAGCAATTCCAGTTTTAAAAACTGATCCTAAGAAATTATCACATAGGTGTACATTGACTATATATACATGTTTTCATTACTCAAGAGATACATTTTTCTTTTGAATGTTTATTTATTTTTGAAGGAGAGAGACAGAAAGAGCAGGGGAGGGGCAGAAAGGGAGACACAAAATCCAAAATGGGCTCCAGGCTCCAGGCTATCAGTACAGAACCTGATGCAGGACTTGAACTCACAAACCATGAGATCATGACCTGAGATGAAGTCAGATGCTTAACCCACTGAGCCACCCAGGCACCCAAACTCAAGAGATACATTTTTAAAAGAATCTTACTGTACTCAGAAAAATTACCATATATCCATTCAATGGAATGTTATTAAAGATTTAAAAAACATATGTGTATTTATCAAGAAGAAAGAATATTCAAGATTTAACAAGACATTGTTAAATGACAGAGGAACAGAGATGACAAAATACTATGTACAGTATGGTCCCATGTAAAAGCACATATTTTTTTTAAATGTTTTACTTATTTCTGAGAGAGAGAGAGAGAGAGAAAGAGAGAGAGAGAGGGAGGGAGGGAGGGAGGGAGGGAGGCAGGCAGCGTGAGCAGGGGAGGGGCAGAGAGGGAGATACAGAATCTGAAGCAGGCTCCAGGCTCTGAGCTAACTGTCGGCACAGAGCCCGACACGGGGCTCAAACCCACGAACCGTGAGATCATGACCAGAGCTGAAGTTAGATGCTTAACCAACTGAGCCACCCAGGTGCCCCCATGCACATATTTCAATAGGAAACAATAAGGAAAGATAAACATCAAAATGTTAGTGATAATTTTTTCTAGCTAGTCAGATGTGTGGTGATCATTATTTTTTTCTTTTTCCTTATGCATGTTTTTTAACTTATTAAAAATATATATGGTATGGGGGCACCTGTGGGGCTCAGTCAGTTAAGTGTCCTACTTCAGTCCAGGTCATGATCCTGCACTTCGTGGGTTCAAGCCTGAATCAGGCTCTGCTGACAGCTCGGAGCCTGCTTCAGCTTCTGTGTCTCCTCTCTCTGCCCCTCCCCTGCTTGCATTCTGTCTCTCTGTCTCCCAAAAAGAAATAAGTATTTTTTAAAAAGTTTTAAAACATATGGTATGGATACTATAGGGAGGCAGAAGGGAGAGGCTATTAAAAATCCAGTAAGTTTTTAATCTACCCTTTTCTTGGTTAATGAATAGTAACTATAAATTTTTTATACAGAACATATGATTTCCTTTTACTTAGGCACGGCACTGTGACTTTTCTTTTTCACTGAGAAAATACTAATTTTTAAAAAGGTACTTAATAGCTAAACAAAGATAGGAAGTTGTCAATAGCAACTAGCAATCTATACCTTAATAAAACTTAGATAACAGAAACTGCACTAAAATGCTTTCTAAGCCTAATGTACATTGATACTGCACCTATTACTGTTTTTTAAATCTACAAACAAAACATTACTATCAAACTACTCTTTAAGGTTGAGCCTTAAGCAGGGAATAAAGTAATTCGTGGAAAATGTAGGGAATCTTTCAAACCCACTTATAAAAATACTTTGTGAGGGGCGCCTGGGTGGCTTAGTCAGTTAAGCGTCCGACTTTCGTTTGGGTCATGATCTCACAGTTCGTGGGTTCAAGCCCCGCATCGGGCTCTGGGCTGACTGCCAGCTCAGAGCCTGGAGCCTGTTTCAGTCTGTGACTCCCTCTCTCCCTGACCCTCCCCTGCTCACGCTGTCTCTCTCTCTCCTAGAAATATATAAAACATTAAAAAAATTCTTTAAAAAAAATACTTTGTGAGACATCTGTTACGCTTATTCACCTAGACCATATGTTTCCATGATCCCTATAAAAACATTAAATACTGGATATATCTTATTCTCAAAAGCACTCATATATCACAAGAAAGGTGTATTTAGCTTTAATTACATTTGAGAGCTTGGTGGCTAAAAATGTCTCCGTCAGATTGCTAAAAATAAAACCTATCAATATAGCATCTGGCAATGAACCACTTAATTTAACTTTAATGTTTTACTAAGAACAATTTATATGATTTACAATTGCTGCTTATTTTTACATAGTTGTACTGAAATTTCAAGTTCAAAAGATTTGCAATTGTGCTTTTTGCATATATTGGAAGATTAAATCACTTATATTTAGCAAGTAAAAGTGTATTTTTAAGTTTTAGTAACATAAAAGATGTGGTCCAAAAAAGCAACTTTGCTGCTTGGTTCCTTTAGCAACTAATTTAAGAAATCACTCTCCATTTATATGATCTTAAGAGTCAAATACTTTTCAGATCTTGAGAAAAACTTTATAATGATAGTATTATTAAAAGTAGGAGCCATCTTTTTCCCATATATTACTGCTTCTCTAGAGAACTTTCTGGGATTTTTTTTATTCTACATTGATAAACTTTGTGAACTGATTTTTCTTTCATGACTTTCAAGAAGCCAGTGGCAAATATCTTCTTCGCAAGAAATACTTTTTAAGTCTTACATTTAAAAAATTATATAACACATACTTTGGGGATCACATGCCATTGTCAATAATCTCTTTTAAACTAAAGTATCCCCCCAAGGGATATACCAATAAGTACATACACATGTATGTACACAGGCATAGAAAATTATAACACAAATTGGGGGTGCCAAGATGACTCAGGTCATGATCTTACAGTTCATGGGTTCAGGCTCTCTGCTGTCAGTCCTGAGCATGCTTCCAATCCTCTGTCCCCACTGTCTCTCTGCCCTTCCCTGCTTGCTCTCTCTCTGTCTCTCTCCTTCTCTCAAAAATAAATGTCCATTAAAAATTATCATGCAAATTGTTTACAACAGTCATCCTCAGATAGAGGGTCTATGAGAAATTACATGTTTTTTAAATGTTTTGCTTGTTTGCATTTTTTTTTCTATTGAATAGTTAATACTGTACTTAATAAAGAAATAGTGGTGCCTGAGTGGCTCAGTCTGCTGAGTGTGTGACTCCTGATTTCAGCTCAGGTCATGATTCCAGGGTCATGGGAATAAGCCCCACATGGAGCCTGCTTAAGAGTGACTCACTCACTCTCTCTCTCCCTCTCTATCCACTCCCATTAACCCTCTCCCCAACTTGTACTCTTCAACTAAAATAAATTAAGTAAATAAAACAAAATAATTTTAATAAAAGACCCATAACCAGCAAAAAAAAAAATTAATCAGGAATCAAATATCTCCCAAAAGAACTGGACAGCAACATGCAGAAGAATGAAACTAGATCATTTTCTCACACCATGCACAAAAATAAACTCAAAATGGATAAAGGACCTGAATGTGAGACAGGAAACTATCAACACCCTAGAGGAGAAAGCAGGAAACAACCTCCTTGACCTCCACCGCAGCAACTTCTTACTTGACACATCCCCAAAAGCAAGGGAATCAAGAGCAAAAATAAACTGTTGGGACCTCATCAAGATTAAAAGCTTCTGCACAGCCAAGGAAACAACCCAGAAAATTAATAGGCAACCAACGGAATGGGAAAAGATAGTTGCAAATGACATATCAGATAAAGGGTTGATATCCAGAATCTACAAGGAACTCACCAAACTACACGCCCGAAAAACAAACAACCCAGTGAAGAAATGGGCAGAAGAGATGAACAGACACTTCTCCAAAGAGGACATCCAGATGGCCAACAGACACATGAAACGATGCTCAGCATCCCTCCTCATCAGGGAAATACAAATCAAAACCACACTGAGATACCACCTCACGCCAGTCAGAGTGGCTAAAATGAGCCAATCAGAGAACTCTAGATGCTGGCGAGGATGTGGAGAAACGGGCACCCTCCTACACTGTTGGTGGGAATGTAAACTGGTACAGCCCCTCTGGAAAACAGTGTGGAGGTTCCTAAGGAAACTAACAATAGAACTCCCCTATGACCCAGCAATAGCACTGCTAGGAATTTACCCAAGGGATATAGAAATGTTGATGCATAGGAGCACATGTACCCCAATGTTCATAGCAGCACTCTCCACAGTAGCTAAAACCTGGAAAGAGCCTAAGTGTCCATCAACAGATGAGTGGATCAAGAAGATGTGGTTTATCTATACCATGGAATACTACATGGCAATGAGAAACAATGAAATCTGGCCATGTGTAGCAACATGGATGGACCTTGAGGGTGTTATGCTGAGCGAAATAAGTCAGGCAGAGAAAGACAAGTATCATATGTGTGTACGTATAGGAGGATTAGGAGGAGCTTAACAGAGGACCAAGGGGGAGAAGAAGGGCAGAAATGGTGGGGGAAAGGGGGAGAGGCAAACCATGAGAGACTCTTGAATGCTGACAAAAACTGAGGACTGGTGGATGTGGGGGGGAGGAGGGGTGCGCATGGAGGAGGACACTTGTGGGGATGAGCACTGGGTGTTATGTGGAAACTAATTTGACAATAAACTATTTGTAAAACAAAACAAAACAAAACAAATTATCTCCCAAAAATCAAGAATCCTGGGCCAGATGGATTCTCAGAGTAATTCTACCAGACATTTAAATATGAATTAATACCTATTCTTCTCAAACTGTTCCAAAAAAGAGAAACAGAAGAAAACTTCCAATCTCATTCTACAAAGCCAGCATACTTTGAGTTCAAAACCAAAGACCCCACTCAAAAGGAGAATAACCGACCAACATCTCTGATGAACATGGATGCAAAAATTCTCAACAAAATGCTAGCCAATCAAACTTAACAGTACATCCAAAGAATTATTCACCACGATCAAGGGGGATTTATTTCTGGGTTGTAGGTCTAGTTCAATACTCACAAATCAATCAACATTATACACCGCATTAATAAAAGAAAGGATAAGAACCATATGATCCCCTCAACAGATGCAGAAAAAGCATTTGACAAAATACAGTATTCATTCTGGATAAAACTCTCAACAAAGCAGGGATAGATGGAACATACCTCAACAACACAAAGGCCATATATGAAAGACCCACAACTAGTATCATCCTCAGTGGGGAAAAACTGAGAGCACTTCCCCGTATGGTCAGGAACAACACAAGGGTGTCCACTCTCACCATTACTATTTAACACAGAACTGGAAGTCTTAGCCTCAGCAATCAAAGAAAAAGAAATAAAAGCCATCCAAATTGGCAAGAAAGAAGTCAAACTTTGCAGATGACATGACATGACGCTCTGTGTAGAGAACCTGAAAGACTCCACGAGAAAATTGCTAGAATACATAAATTCAGAAAAATCACAGGATATAATATCAACATGCAGAAACATGTTGCATTTCTATACAGCAGTAACAAGAAAAAGAAATCAAGTAATCGATCCCATTTGCAACTGCACCCAAAACAATAAGACACCTAGGAATGAAACTAAAGAGGTAAAAAGATCTATACTCTGAAAACTATAAAACAATGATGTAAGAAATTAAAGAGGACACAAAGAAATGGAAAAACATTCCATGCTCATGGATTGGAAGAACAAACATTGTTAAAATGTCTATGCTACCCAAAGCAATCTACACATTTAATGCATTTTTTATCAAAATAGCACCAGCATTTTTTGCAGAGCTAGAAAAAACATTCCTAAAATTTGTATGGATCCACAAAGGACACTAAATAGCCAAAGCAACCCTCAAAATGAAAACACTGGAGGCATCGCGATTCTAGATTCCAAGCCATATGAAAGCTGTAGTCATCAAGACAGTATGGTATTGGCACAAAAACAGATACACAGAATTAATGGAACAGAAAAGAGAATCCAGAAATGGACCCACAACTATATAGTCAACTCATCTTTGACAAAGCAGGAAAGAATATTTGATGGAAAAAAGTCAGTCTCTTCAATAAAGGGTGTTGGGAAAATTGGACAGCGACATGCAAAAGAATGAAACTGGACCACTTTATTACATCATACACAAAAGTAAATTTAACACGGATGAAAGACCTAAATATGAGACAGGAAACTATCAAAATCCTAGAGAAGAATACGGGCAGCAACCGCTTTGACCTCGGCTGCAGCAACTTCTTAATAGACATGTTGCCAAAGGCAAAAGAAACAAAAGCAAACAGGAACTACTGGGATTTCATCAAGATAAAAAGCTCTGCACAGGGAAGGAAACGATTGAGAACTAAAAGAGAGCCTACAGAATGGGAGAAGATGTTTGCAAACAACATTTCTGATAAAAGGTTAGTATCAATCCAAAATCTATGAAGAATTTATCAAACTCAACCACCAAAAAACAAATAAGCTAGTAAACAGATGGGCAGAAGACATGAATAGTTACGCTTCTAGAGAAGACATCCAGGTACCTAACAGACACATGAAAAGATGCTCAACATTCCTTATCATCAGGGAAATACAAATCAAAACTATGATGAGATATTGCCTCAGACCTGTAAGAATGGCAAAAAGTAAACAAAACAAGAAACAGCAGGTGTTGGCAAAGATGTGATTCAAGAGGAATCTTCTTGCATTGTTGGTGGGAATGCAAACTGGAACAGTCACTCTAAAGAACAGTATGGAGGTTCCTCAAGAAACTAAAAATAGAACTATGCTATGATCCAGCACCTGCACTATTAGGTATTTACCCAAAGAATAAAAACATACAGATTCAAAGGGTTACATTCACCTCAATGTTTACAGCAACACACTCAACAAGAGCTAAATTATGCAAAGTGCTGAAATGTCCATTGACTGATGAATGTATAAAGAAGAGCTGGTACATATATACAATGGAATATTGCTCAGCCACCAGAAAGAATGAAATCTTGTCATTTGCAATGAAGTGGATGGAGCTAAAATATATTATGCTAAGCAAAATAAGCCACCCAGAGAAAGGCAAATACCATATGATTTCACTCATATGTGGAAATTAAGAAACAAAATGCATGAAACAAACCACAAGAGACCCTCAACGATGGAGAAGAAACTGAGGGTTGATCGAGTAAGGTGGATAGGAGATAGGTTAGATGGATGATAGATATTAAGGAAGGCACTTGTGATGAGCACTAGGCACTGTATGTGATGAATCACTGATTTCTACTATTGCACTGTATGTTAACTAAAATTTAAATTAAAAAAAAAGGAAACTGAATAAGAGAATTTTAAGTTCATAAAACCATAAAAATATTCCAGGATAGGTACAAAATTGTGTTCTCTCATTATAATTACCTCAGAGAGGAACTTTAAGAAAGTCCATGAAAATATAATATCTTCTCTTTGATAGAACAATCTAAATTACTGTTAATATATCCACTGCATATAAAAACAATGGTGCAATCATCTGGCATTTGTCTATTGTACCCTTGATACTAACATTACACTGTATGTTAACTAACTGGAATTGAAATAAAAACTAAAAAAAAAAAAATACAATGGTGTGATAACACTTAGATAAATATTTAAACAGAAATAATACCTAAATACATTATAATTGTTTCCAAATTTTATATACATACGTGATACGTATGTTCTGTATCAATACAAAGGTAACTTACGTTAGGAATAACTACCATGCCTCCTAAATTAGACTTTGTGTTTTGAAAGTAAAATAACTGATTAAGAGATCAGAACTATGGTGGGTGAAAAACTAGTCTGATATAGTCAATATGATATGGAGAAATCGTTGACTAAAGACCAGCTCTGAAGAGTGCTGAAAGACATTTTTAAGGATATTTTCAAATGATTTTTGGAAACTGTCCCAGTGTTTAGCAGATGGAATAATTCTAAATTTAAGGCTATTATTACCAAGAGGACCTCTAGAGATTGTTTATGAAACCTTGTCATTAATAAAGAACAGGACATTCTACAGTTAACTGACTTTGCCAAGGAGACAGTTAACCACAGACCAAGGACTTGAATCTGGCTCTCTTCCTGACTCTGCTTCTTCCACTGCAACTAATTCTCAGTTATTGGGGAGGCAGAGAGAGAAGGTTCTCAACAAATTCAGCTGAGTGTTTCTGTAAGTACAGTTTTATTGGAACATGTCATTTACTACTTTTGTGTTACAAAGAAAGAATTGAGTAGCTGTGAAAGATACCTTAGGGTCTACAGTCTAAAATATTTACTATGTGGTTCTTTATAAAAAAAAAGTTTGCTCACTCTACATTAAAGATTTTTTGCCATTCAATTCAAAGTTTCAGAACTTGACCCTTAATAACCCATATGATGGGTTGTAATAATTAACAATAAAACCAGAAGCATTCTGGCAATTATGTTAAAAGGGATTACCACCACCACCACCACCACCACCACCACCACCACCAAGGAATTGACAATTTGCCCATTTTCCATATTTTGACATGAACATCTTTTAAAAAAGAAAAACTATAAAACTTAGAACCTTGCAAAGAAGAAATTAAGACTGAATAACCAGGGGCGCCTGGGTGGCTTAGTCGGTTAAGCGTCCAACTTTCGCTTAGGTCATGACCTTTCAGGGTTCGAGCCGCTCGGGCTGGTGTGCTGACTGGCTCAGAGAGAGCCCCTGTTTCAGTGTCCCCCTCTCTGACACTCCTGTCTCTCTCTCTCTCTCTCTAAAAAAAAATAAAAAAAAAAAAAAAAAAAAAAAAAAGACTGAATAACCGAAGAAGAACTCATATACATGCCTATACCATAAGACTACTTCTCATCTACATGAACATATTTATAGATCATTGGCTACTTGGGAGAGAGCCTAGTAGATAAATTTAAACTAAATGAATTAGATTATGTCAGATGTGGGATGCCTAGGTGGCTCAGGAGGTTAAGCATCCAACTCTTAATACTGGATCAGGTCCTGAGCTCCTAGTCGTGAGATTATGCCTTGCATCAGGCTCTGTGCTAGCAATGTAGAGCCTGCCTGGGATGCTCTCTCTCTCTCTCTCTTTCTCTCTGCTACTCCCCCACTCTTGCTTGGTCGCTCTCTCAAAATAAACATTTTAAAAGAAAAAGAAATGTCAAATGTATGACAATATTATCTTAGAAAGAGTCAAATCTACACACATTTTTCTAGCAGAATATCTAAAGCACAAAGGATATTTATTTAAATGTCAAAAGCATCTACCCTATTAATCACCTGATTCATTAAATGTTTAGGTTTTATCTTTCTCCCCTTAGAAAAGAAAGCAAATTGGACTTCAGCTGACCCTGCTAGTAACAGATACATACCACAAAAAATGTAAACCTCAGTAAGATTTAAATATGTACAAAATACAATATAAACAAAAGAGATAGAATGCTCAAGGAAAAGAAGTTTATTTAAAGAAGAAAGAAGCTCTACTAGAGGCTAACAAATAAATAAAAGTTATTAATTCACTAGTCAGGATAACATGGGAGGAGACTACATAAAAACACACAGTTATGGGGCGCCTGGGTGGCTTAGTCGGTTAAGCGTCCGACTTTCGCTTAGGTCATGCTCTCGCGGTTTGTGGGTTCGAGCCCCGCGTCGGGCTCTGTGCTGACTGCCAGCTCAGAGCCTGGAGCCTGTTTCAGTCTGTGACTCCCTCTCACTTTGACCCTCCCCTGCTCACGCTGTCTCTCTCTCTCTCTCCTAGAAATAAATTAAAAAAAAAACAAAATTAAAAAAACAAAACAAAACAAAAAACAAAAAACACACAGTTCTTTTTTAAGGAACCCTGGACAGTTTGTTATAAATCGATGTAGGGCATACAATAGAACTAAAAATTACAAGAAGAAAGAAACCTGAAGACATATATGTCATACACATGACTTGGGACTTAAGTCAGAAGAGCTGTTTCAAATCTCTGAGCTGTCAACAACTGTTCATACTGATTAAGTTACTTCTTGGTGATTTGGGGTCCTTCTAGGATTTAGCTTACTTCTTTATAAAATAAGGGATTTGGACTAGAGTAGTAAGGTTCCTTCTAACCCCCAAATTAAGTTATTTTTAAGTAACCATTTATTATCATGGCTATGTGTCAAGAACCATAGTAATAACTTTAATAGCTTATTAAGTGCATTTAGAGAAAGTATTCTAGAATAAATAACTACCAAGCCTCATTCTTTTAAACACATGAAGAGATAAGAGATGAAGTTTAATATGTGCTGCCTTAAAAAAAGAAGTAAAATTCTTTTTCCAAATTGACTAAACTAGGTGACATTAAGCAAATCATATATTCTTTCTGAGTTTCGGCTCTTCCATTTATAAAATGGGACCACCAACAAGAACTGTAGTTTTCTGTGAGAAATAAAGTTAGCACACAGGTGAAAAGTTGAAAGCTTTCCCTTTTATGTCAGAAATAAGACAAGGATGTTCTTTATCATGAAAAAGGCACTTGACCTAATTAGTAATGAAGGAAACTGACATTAAAAATACAATGGGAAACCATTACATTCTCACCAGACTGCAAATAGTAAAATCTCTGAAAACATCACACATTGTAAAGAATGTGGCAAGACCAGAATACAATTAGCATACAATTTGGAAAACAGTTTCATCATATAGTTAAGTTCTAGATACAGACAGGTTATGACCCAATAACTGTATTCCTAAAAATATCCTAAAGAAATGCATGCTTGGATACAAGTACTAAAGTGTTCACAGTAGCACTATTTATAACAGCTAAAGCCTGGATCTAATCCAAATGTTTATCAATAGTGAAATGGATAAATAAAACAATGAACATATGTATATAAAGTGGAATACTATAAAACAATTAACTGAATAAACTATAACTATGACTAAATACAATATGATTAACCTTTATAAATAAAACATTGACTAAATATAAAAATATATTAGCAAAATATAAAAGAGTATTTGTGATATCACTTCATATGTTTAAAAAATAAAAAGGCACACTACTTAGAAATGCAAAGATAGAAGATAAACTATCTCTAAAATGCAAAGAAATTATCACCTCTGGGGAGAAGGGAAGTGATTTTTTATTGGGAATGGTATTGAGTGGGGCCAGTTTCTGGGGTGCTGGCCATGGTTTACTTCCTGACTTTGATGGTGAATACATGGGTGGTCAATTTATATGTAAATTGTATACTGTATGCGTAAATTGAATACTTATAAAGTTCCTGGCAAACAGGAGATAGTTAATAAAGCCAACTAATACTTTATATTGATGATTTTATTCTGACTACTATTGCTACTACTTACATCAATATTACTGCTAATTTCTCCTCTGCAGATTATATTCGCCTGTTTAACATATCAGCTTATAGAGAATATAAAGAAAAATGCCTATATACGTATGAAAATATACATATGAAAATGCCTATATGCTATAAAGCTTTATTTATTTGTACTATTTTCATTTCAGTTTTCCCACTGTTATGCCTTTTTTAAAGTTTAATTTATTTTGAGAGAGAGAGAGAGACAGAGGGAGAGAGAGTGCACACACAGGAGCAGGGTAGCGGCAGAGAGAGGGAATCCCAAGCAGGCTCCACACTATCAGCATGGAGCCTGCCATGGGGCTCAAATTCACGAACTGTGAGATCATGATCTGAGCAGAAACCAAGAGTCAGATGTTTAACTGACTGAGCACTCAGGCTCCCCTCCAAATATAACGCATCTAAATGTGTTATATCTTCCTTGGGGCACCTGGGCCAGACAATTGAGTGTTCAGCTTTGGCTCAGGTCATGATTGTGTGATTCATGAGTTTGTGCCCCACACTGGGCTCAATGCTGTCAGCACAGAGCCCGCTTCAGATGCTTTGTCCCCTTCTCTCTCTCTGTCCCTCCCCTGCTTTCACTCTCTCAAAAAAGTAAACATTAAATAAAATTAAAATAAAATAACTTTATCTTCCTTCTTATACATTCTGCACTATCTTAACCACAAAATTTTGATACAAACTAAAGTGTTTCCTTCCATGTGATTATTCTTTCAGCAAGGCACCCTGAAAGCAGGAGTCCTAATGTAGGCTGAGGAAGAATAACAGATGATGTGTGAACTGAATGTAATAAAACCTAAGTATCAAAAGGAAATAATATTGGAATCAGGCTGGATTCTCACCCTGAACTGCTCTTCTCAAGCTCCCAACCCACAAATTCAGTTCTCAGGTAACTTGTAGCCGTTTTTCAAAGGAAGTAACAGAAAGCAAATATTTAATACAAGGCTATGAAATTATTTCACTACATCAAAATGCTCACTATATTTCAATGGTAATGTCTTTTTAAAGAGAGAAAATAAATAATGATACTTTAAAAGTAGATATATTTTTGTCAAGTACCACAAAAACTACTTTGATATTTCCAATTTCTGGGGGAAAAAAGATAACATTTACTAGTGATTTTAAAATTCCTTTGTAATAAAAAAGGAAATTGTAAGAAATTTCTCTTAAAGCTTACTGATGCATGCTACAGAGGAAGTTACCAGAGGAGAATTAAAGCTACTTAAGTAACAAAGTTATAATTAACAACTTAATCACAACTTTCAAAAAATGTAATATTTAACATCTAAATTTAATTTGATGAAAGGTAGGAATTTAATTCATTAAACTATCATTAAAACAAAGTGATACTCAAAAAAATTAACTTTAACTAAAAAGTATTCCAAATAAATATGGCAAAGAATTCCATTTAGCAGAGGTCTTAACAACCTTAATACTTAATAAATCAAATTTAGTAATAAGCCACAGTTTATTAATTGTTCTGCATGACCCTGGAATCAAAACACTAAGAGATGAAAAACATCAACCAATCAACGTACATATATTTATCCTAAAGATCTACTACACTCAAGAAACCATTAGAAATACAAAGAAACATAAGACTTGGTCCCCATCTGACTGATGCATAATCTCAAGAAACATCTATGCATCTTTGTTAGATAAGGAGACTTATCTGAAAATACAATTAAACAATAATATAAATAGGAAGTATGACAACGTTGCCAGTATTCTGAGGAAGGGAAAAATGTTATCTAGTTGAGATATTTAGAGACGCTTCAGGAAAATGCAGAATGAATAAACTTGAGGTAAAAGGTGGGGAAAGGAAAGGACATTCTTGGCAAAGCAATTTAGTGAAGAGACAGAAAGTATGTTTAGGTGACAATGGACAAATCTTACTGGTATAAAGAATGGAGAGAGACCACTAGGAAGGGAGGTGAAAGGTTAGAATGGAGAGTTTGATTGCTATAGGAAGGACTGAGGAGTCTTGGGATACTTGGTACATTTTAAGTGCTGAAGTCATGTTTACAACTCTTTGAAGGTGGAGATTGGTTTAATAAATGAGAGAGGAGTGTCTGGGTGGCTCAGTCAGTTAAGCAACAGACTCTTGATTTTGGTTCAGGTCATGATCTCAATCGAGGTCCATGGGTTCAAGTGTCACACTGGGTTCCATGCAGACATCGCAGAGCCTGCTTGTGATTCTCTCTCTTTCCCTCACACACGCTTTCTCTTTCTCAAAAATAAATAAACTTAAATAAATAGGGGCACCTGGGTGGCTCGGTCGGTTAAGCATCCGACTTCGGCTCAGATCACGATCTCACAGTTTTGTGAGTTCGAGCCCCAAGTTGGACTCTGTGCTGACAGCTCAGAGCCTGGAGCCTGCTTTGGATTCTGTGTCTCCCTTTCTGTCTGCTCCTCCCCCATTCATGCTCTGTCTCTCAAAAAATAAACAAACATTAAAAGCAAAATTAAAATAAATAAATAAATAAATGAATGGCAAAGAACCAGTATGTATCTGTGTTGTATGCTTTAAATGGATACACCTGGTATATGTAATTTATGCATGCATTAGGTCAGTTTTCAAAATTTCAACAACTATCAAGGATGTTCCCTTTACTGATAATTCCTTTACCAGGTTTCCATATTTTCATTATCAAACACATTCAAAGCCAAGCTACCATAATTATGTAACCAATGCCTTTTAAAAAGATAATGCTTTGGGGGCACCTGGATTGCTCAGTCCATTAAGCGCCCGACTTTGGCTCAGGTCATGAATTCGCGGTTCGTGAGTCTGAGCCCCAAGTTGGACTCTGTGCTGACAGCTCAGAGCCTGAAGCCTGCTTTGGATTCTGTCTCCCTCCCTCTCTGCTCCTCCCCTCTCTCTCTCTCTCTCTCTCTCTCTCTCTCAATCTCAAAAATAAAAAGGATTTAAAAAATTTTTTTTAAAAAAAGCGCTAATATCTGGGGTAGTGGCTCAGTTAAGCTTCCAATTCTTGACATCAGCTCAAATCACGCACTCGCGATCATTATATCGACCTCCAAGTCAGGCTGTGACCTGGGCGTGAAGCCTGCTTAAGATTCTTTCCCTCTGGCTCCTCTACCACTTGCATGCATACAAGCATGTATGCTCTCTCAATAAAAAAATAAAATAAACAAAAAATAAAAAGCTAATGGTCTCTTTATCTCTAGTTTGCCTAGTCACATCTATCTTGTACACTGCTGCCAAAATAATCTTCCAAAAGAACCATTCTGAATTAGGTCTATCTCTACTTTATAAACTTGGAAATGTTGCCCATAGTCTTTCCTCCAGGAAACAATCAACCCAGACTTTAAAGTCTTCTACAATCTGAGCTCAATCTACCATACTAGTCTTATTTTTCACTACTTTTCTTTATATAGACATACATCTTTCTTCAAACTCCACTACTATTTTTTCAAATATACTTTGTCTATTTTTAGTTTCTATGCCTGTCCTCAAGGTGTTCTCTCCAAATGATATATTCTTGCCTTCAACCTTAATCCTACCTACAATTCAAAATCTACCTCAAATGTTTATCCCTATGGATGGAGTCTTTTCTGAAGGCCCCTTAAAGCATGATCTCTTCATTCTCTAAGCTTTCACTCAAGTCGGTGCATGAAAACTAAAAACACCATTCTTTATGTCATTAACAGAGAATGACCTTGAGGTCATATGATCTATATTCATATATATGTGAGTGACTAAAAGTTATATAAGACAATCTAGAAGGACATGCTTAGCACACATATTTATTCAAAACATAGTTACTGACAGAATGATTATTCACATATTGTAAATACCCCAAAAGACATTCACGTAAGAATACAAAAACAGGATGGTAATCTTAATAGATTTTTTTAAGGAAACTTTACCTTTTCAGTTGTAAGAGGTTTTGTAGGCTTTTCTGGTTCCTTTTCTCTCTTTTTGTCTTCTTTTTTTTTTTCCTTTTCTTTCTAAAACATAGACCAAAGTTTTGATAAGTTCACTTTTTAAAAGAATGTCAGCTCTTAACACATTTGTATTTATTTCAGTAATTAATTAAGGATTAAAAAATGACAATATCCAGTGATACTGAAATATAAAAGTGAACACAGCAACTTCATACTCTCATTGAGATTGCAGGTTCTTAACACAACAAAGAACAATTTTTAAGAAATTAAAAAAAAAAGAAATTTAAGACAGAGGTGAAACTATTTACAACGTCTTTGAAATTTTAGAGTTTGTTTTAAACAAATAAAACTTCTAGTCAATAGATTCTCATTGCATCTTTACAGAATATTAGGCCTCCTAATACTAAACATAATGCTGAACGTTGAGCAAGAAGATCACAGATCTTCACACAGATGAAGACATTACAACATGTAAACATGAGGCAAAAAGGAAAAAATACTTTAATCTAAAAATTTGTTTAATCTTTATTTCTGAGAGAGAGAGACAGAGACAGAGCACAAGTGGAGAAGGGGCAGAGAGGGAGAGGGAGACACAGAATCTGAAGCAGGCTCCATTTCTGAGCTGGCTGTCAGCATAGAGCCTCATGCAGGGCTCAAACCCATGAACCGTGAGATCATAATCTGAGCCGAAGTCAGACACTTAACTGACTGAGCCATCCAGGCACCCCAAAAATACTTTAATTTTTAAAAAATATCACAAAACAGGGCACCTGCGTGGCTTAGTCTGTTAAGGGTCCGACTTTAGCTCGGGTCAAGATATCGCGGTGTGTGAATTTAAGCCCCATGTCAGGTTCTGTGCTGACGGCTCAGAGCATGGAGCCTGCTTCAGATTCTGTGTCTTCCTCTCTCTCTGCCCCTCCCCTGCTCATGCTCTCTCTCTCTCTCAGAAATAAAATAAACATTAAAAATAAATAAACAAAAAATATCATAAAACATGTTTAGTCCATTACATAGTGTGATTTATTTAAAACAATTTTTTTTTTATGTTTTATTTATTTTTGAGAGAGACAGAGACAGTGTAAGCAGGGGAGGGTCAGAGAGAGAGGGAGACACAGAATCCGAAGCAGGCTCCAGGCTCTGAGCTAGCTGTCAGCACAGAGCCTGAGGCAGGATTCAAACCCACAAGTCATGAGATCATGACCTGAGCCGAAGTCGGACGCTTAACCGACTGAGCCACTCAGGCGCCACCATAATGTGATTTTAAAAAAGAAAAATACAATAATAATTTTCTCATTTAAAAAAATGTTAAAGCTAAACGACTAGTTAGTGTATTTACTCCAATCCAGTCTAGGTAAAATGTAATTGTACTATGATGTTCACAATCAGCATTTCCATGAAGGATAAAACAGGATAAAGTATTAAGAGCTTAGGGGCCCTAACCATGTCAAAAAAAGGAAAATTAAATAAAAGGTTAAACAGTGACTTGGGGTACCTGGGTCATTCAGTCAGTTAAGAGTCTGACTATTGATTTTCAGCTCATGGCATGAACTCACGGTTCATAAGTTCGAGCCCCACGACTGGCTCTGTGCTGATAGTGCAGAGCCTGCTTGGGATTCTCTCTCTCCCTCTCTCTGCCCTCCCTCCTCTCAAGCACTCTCTCTTTCAAAATAAATAAATAAACTTTAAAATAAAGACTAAACAGTAAGCATTCATAAGGCATTTAAAGGAAAGAGTTGCCTAGAAACCTATAACTCAATCACTACAACAAATGAGTTTTAGTTAGTATCTTAGTTTCCTAGCAGTAAATGGTTAAAGGTTAACTGATGAACCTCAGAAAGGCAGAAAAAGAAGCACATAAAACTTAGTCAAAATGCCTATGGGTTTGTTTGTACCTGTGCCTTTATTTTTTTTATTTTTTATTTTTTTACAAATAGTTTATGGTACCTGTGCCTTTAAAATGGTATTTGAACAACCCCTCTCATCAGAATTTTTACTGTTTGTAATTAAGAAAAAATAATACTGGCAATTCCTAGGCTATAACATAAGGCTATAATAAAAGTTCCTATGGGCCAGGCACTGTGATAAGCACCTTATTTTCTAATTTAATTTAATCAACAGGTGATTATTATCCTCTTACAAATGAAGAAAAAAAATAGGAAAGGGACAAAGCCACATAGCTAATCAGCAGGAGGACCTAGGGAAGACCCCAGTTCTCAAGTCACTATGCATTGACATCCAGTGGAGCACTGCTATTTATTACTATTCTTCCCTAGAACAATGATTAATATTTCCTGAACCTTACTATGTGTGAGACACTGTTTTCACTCATTTATTCCTTACAACACTCTATGAGGTAACCTTATCCTCTTTAATAAGAATAAATGAAATATGCAAAAATCCTTTATCTATTATGAAATGTTTGCTGAAGAAAGCAATTAGTGATTGTCACTAATATGCTGGGGATGAATTATTCTATAACTTCCCAGGATTGTTAATTTCTCAAGGAGGCACTGTCATGAGAGTGGAGACACAGCTTGTCTTTCCAATCACTATGACTGGTAGGCACATACAAAATCACCAAAAATGAATTAGATTATTTAGCTATGTTTAATAAAGAGAGAACACAATTCAGTTCTCTTTAACCCTGGAATTTCAGTTGCTAAAATATGGCTGTTACCTAATCTGATTCCAGCAGGGGTATTATAACACAAGCTTTGAAGAAACGTTAAAAACATGGGTTTGGTTAGAACTAGAAATGACTCCCATGTCTAAAATCAAAAGCTGCTGAAAGATCAAAGAGGCCTGGGAGAACCTAATTTGTTTTAAACTATTTTCTCAGCAAGAACAAAATAGAGCAGTGCTTAGTATTCCTGAAACTTGGTTGCTATATATACACAAATGATATAGTGAAATAGACCTGTGTAAAAATAACTATAATAAATGTTCAGTTCCTATAAGATAGAGATAAGCACATAGTGGGCTCATTATACTGAAATGATACTTGAGTGATTTAATTAAAGATATGGTCTTCAAAAATTTTTATTATGTACTCCTACTTTAAAAAGTTACAAGCATATATATTCTACCATATGTATGTATTTATTTATAAAGTACATATAGCACTACAATATGCACATTATAAACCATACATAAAGGAAATGTTGAAAGGGTAACAAAAAAGCACAAATAGACATAAATGAACTGCTCTGGGGTTCTGTCTAATATCTAATGCTATAGACATTAGATTCAAAACTACTGAATTAGAACAATGCCTTTAAAAAAATGAGGTATAATTTATATATAACATTAACTTCTGGTGTACAACCCAATGATTCAGTATTTATATGCACTGTGAATTGATCACTACTATAAGTCTAGTTTCTTCCTGTCACCATATAAAGGTTACATAAATGTAATACAGTACTGTTGCTCTAGTTACCACCCTATACACTGCTACCCATAGCTTACTTTATAACTGAAAGTTTATACCTCTTAATCTTCTCTAATTCCCTCCCCAACCCCAACCCTGGCAACCACCACTATACTCTTTTCATCTGTGAGTTTTGTTTTCCTTCTTTGTTTTGCTTTTTAGTTTTCACATATAGATGAAATTATATGGTATTCATCTTATTCTGCCTTATTTCACTTAGCATAATATCCTGAAGGTTCATCTATGTTGTCACAAATAGAAAGATTTCATTTTTTCATATGCCTGAATTGTATCTGTTGTATATATATAAACCACATTTAAAAATTTTTTTTGGAGAGCACATGCAAATGGGGGAGAGAAAAGAGGGAGAGACAGAGAATCTTAGGCAGGCTCCACAATCAGTGTGGAGCCCAACATAGGGCTTCAAACTACAACCCTGGGATCAGGACCTGAGCCAAAATCAAGAGTTGGGACACTCAACCAACTGATTCACTCAGGCTTCCCTTACCAACATCTTCTTTATCCATTCATCCACAGATGGACACTTTGGTTGTTTCTATATCTTGGTTATTGTGAATAATACTGCAATAAACATAGGAGTTCATATATCTTTTCAAATTAGTGTTTCCAGTTTCTTCAGATACCCAGATGTAGAATTGCTAGATTATATGACAGTTTTATTTTTAGTTTTGTGAGGAACCTCCATACTATTTTCTAGAGTGGCTACACAAACTTATATTCCTACTAATGGGGCATAATGGATCCTTTTTCTCCATATCCTTGCTAACATTTGTTATTTTTTGTCTTTTTGATAATAGCCATTCTAACAATGATATCTCACTGTGGTTTTGATCTGCATTTCCCTGATGATTAGTGATGCCGAATATCTTTTCATGTGCTGATTGGTCATCTGTATATTTTCTTTGGAAATATGCCCATTTTTCATGGAATTGATTTATTTTGTTATTGAATTGTATGAGTTCCTCATATATTTTGAATATTAACCCCTCATTAGATATATGGTTTCCAAATATCTTCTCATTCAATAGGCTACCTTTTCCTTTTGTTGATGGTTTCCTTTGCTGTTCAACATCTTATCTTCTTAGTTATACGTAATACCATTTATTTTTGCTTTTGTTCCCCTACCCTTTAAAGTCAGATGCAAAAAAAAACAAACAAAAACACATCACTAAGACCAATCTCAGGGAGCTTACTGCCTATGTTTTCTTCTAGTAGTTCTATGATTTCAAATCTTGGGTTCTTTAATCCATATTGAGTTAATTTTTGTATACAGAATAAGATACTAGTCCAGTATTTCCAAACCATCTATTGAAGGCACTATGCTTTCTCCATTGTATATTCTTGCCTCCTTGGGCATAAATTAATTGGCCATATATATGTGGGTTTATTTCTGTACTCTCTATTCTGTTGCACAGATCTAGGTATCTGTTTTTATGCCAATACCATAATGTTTTAATGATCATACCTTTGTAACATAGTTTGAAATTTGAGGCCTTCACCTTTGCTCCTCTTTCTCAAGACTCCTTTGGATATTCAGGATCTCTTGTGGTTCCATATAAATTTCAGAAATATTTATTCTATTTCTATGAAAAATGTGATTGGGATTTTGATAAGGATTGCACTGAAACCTATGAACTGCTTTGGGTAATACAGACATTTTAGCAATACTAATTCTTCCAAGCTATGAACATATAATAATTTCTATTTAATTGTGTCTTCTTCTGTTTCTTTTATGAGTATCTTGTGCTTTCCAATGTACAGGTCTTCAACGGCCTCTGGTTAAATTTATTCTTAGATATTTTATTATTTTTGATGCAATTTTAAATGAGATTGGTTTCTTAATTTCTCTGTTTGTTGTTAGTACATAAAAACAACAGATTTTTGTATACTGATTTTGCATCTTGCAACTTTTCTAAAATTGGTTCTTAGTTCTCACACCTCTTGGTGGAGTCTTTAAGGTTTTCTATATATAAAATGTTATCCCCAAATAATGACAACTTTACTTCTTCTAATTTGGATTACATCCTTTCTAATTTGGATGCATTTTATTTCTTTTTCTTGCCTAAATACCTAACTACTACTATGTTGAAAGTGGGCACACTTGCCTTCTTCCTGATCTTAGAGAAAAAAACTCTTAGCTTCTCATTGTTGAGTATGATGTTACTTGTGGGTTTGTCATATATAGCCTTTATTATGTTGGGGTACATTCCCTCCATACTTGCTTTGATAACAGTTTTTATCATAAATGGATTTTGAATTTTGTTAAATCCTTTTTCCGCATCTGTTGAGATGATCCTGATTTTTATCCTTACTTTGTTATACATGGTAGATCATGTAGACTGATTTGAAGATGTCAAACCATCCTTATACCCCTTCAATAAATGCCATTTGATTGCAGTATATGATCTTTTTAATACATTGTTGAATTAATTTTGCTAACATTTTGTTGAGGATATTTTTCATCTGTGTTTATCAGGGTATTGGCCTATAATTTTCTTTTTTTTGTGGTATGCTTCTCCGGTTTTGATATCAGGGTAATGCTGGCCTTGTAAAATTAATTGGGAAGCATTCTCGTCTCCTCAATTTTTTGAGAAGAGTTTGAGGTACAGTTTACCAGTGAACCCAACTCGTCCTGGACTTTTGTTGGTTGATTACAGACCCAAACTCCTTGCTACCAAATGGTCTATTCATATTTTCTATTTCTTTATGATTCAGTCTTAGTAGATTGTATATTTCTAGGAATTTATCCATTTCTTTCAGGTTGTCCAATCTGTTGGAAAAGAATTGTTCATAGCAATCTCTAATAATCTTTTGTATTATCTTTGGTATTACTTGTTACTTCCCTTCTTTCATTTCTGATTTTATTTCTTTTTTCTTTTCCTTGATGAATCTGGTTAAAGGAGTATCAATTTCATTTATCTTTTCAAAGAAAGAGTTCTTAGTTTCAATGATTTTTTTCTATTTCCTTTTAGTCTGTATTTTCTTTATTCCATTCTAATCTTTATTATTTCATCCCTTTTACTACCTCTGTTTTTCATTTGTTCCCCTTTTTTCTAATTCCTTTGGGTATAAAGTTAGGTTGTTTATTTGGGATTTTTCTTATTTCTTAAGGTAGGCCTATATCACTATGAACTTCCCTCTCAGAACTGCTTTTCCTGAATCTCACAGATTCTGCTCTGCTTCATTTTCATTTGTCTCAAGTAATTTCTTAATTTATCTTTGGATTTCCTCACTGACTCACTGGCTGTCTAGTAGTGTGTTGTCTAATATCCATATATTTGTGTCTTTTTCAATTTTCATTTTGTGATTTATTTCTAGTTTCATACCATTGTGGTATAAAAAATGCTTGGTATTACTTCAATCTTCTTAAACTGAGACTTTTCATCGTCTGAAATATGATCTATGCTAAAATACATTCCATGTGCTCTTGGAAGAATGTATATTCTGCTACTTTTGGATGGAATGTTCTGTATTTATCTATAAATATATCTGGTCTAATGTGCTGTTTAAGGACAATATTTCCTTATGAATTTTTTGTCTGGATGATCCAGCTAGTGACATAAGTGAAGTATTAAAGTCCACTACTATTATTATATTGCTGTCAATTTCTACTTGGAGATCTGTTAGTAATTGTTTTACATACTTAGGTGCTCCTATGTTGCATGCATAAATATTTACAAATGTAACTTCTTGCTGGACTGCTCATTTACCATTATGTAACGCCCTTGTCTTTTTTTTTTTTACGGTTTTAAAGTCTGTTTTGTCTGAGTATAGCCATCTCTGCTTTCTTTTGGTTTCTATTTGCATGAAACATCTTTTTCCATTCCTTCACTGTCTGTGTATCCTTAGATCTGAAGTGAATCTCTTGTAGGTAGCATATAGATAGATACAGATTTTTTATCCATTCAGCCACCCTGAATAAGACTTTTGATTGGAACATTTAGCCCACTTACATTTAAACTTATTACTAATAGACATATTCTTATTGCCACGTTGTTAACTGTTTCCTGTTTTTGCAATTCTTTGTTCCTTTCTTTTTCTCTTGCTCTCTTCACTTATGGTTTGAAGGTATTCTTTAATGTTAAACTTGGATTATTTACTATTTTTGTCTGTATTATAGGTTTTGGATTCGTGGTTACCAATGAGTTCATATATAAGAATCTAACATATATAGCAGTCTATATTACATAGATAGTCACTTACACGTGAATACATTCTAAAAGCACTAAATTTTTACTCCCACTTCCACATTTTACAAGTAAGAAGTCATGTTTTATATCTTTTTATTCTGTGTATCCCTTGGCTAACTTTTATAGATATAACTGATTTTAATCCTTTTCAGTTTTAATCTCAATGTCGGCTTTATAAATGATTAACTACTTTTTACTATGTTTGCTTTACCTGTGGTATGTTTTCCTTTCATAATTTTCTTCTAGTTATGGCCTTTTCTTTCCACTTAAGGAGTTCCCTTTAACATTTCTCATAAGGCTGATTTAGTGGTGATAAACTCTTTTAACTTTTATTTATCTGGGAAACTCTTCAGGGTTTCCTTCAATTCTGAGTAATAACCTAGCTGGGTATAGTATTGATAGCTGTAAGTTTTTTCCTTTTATACACTGAATATATCATGCCACTCTTTTCTGGCCTACAAACTTCCTGCTGAGAAATTAACTGATAGTCTTATGGGCATTCCTTTGTATGTAACTAATTGCTTTTCTCTCGCTGGTTTGAAGACCTATCTTTAATATTTGCCATTTTACTATGTGGTTTTTTTTACATATTACAATTTACATATTACTATGTGTTTTGGTGTGAACCTCTTCAGGTTCATCTTCTTTGGGGCTCTCTGTGTTCCATGGACCTGGATGTCTGTTTGCTTACCCAGATTTGGTAAGTTTTCAGCTATTATTTCTTCAAATAAGTTTTCTGCCTTTTCTCTCTCTTCTCCTTTGAATTTAGTATGCTTAATTTTGTCCCAGAGGCTTGTTCACATATCCTGGGTTGTTGTTGTTGTTGTTGTTTTAATGTTTATTTAGTTTTGAGAGAGGGAGAATGCATGCATGAGTGCAGAGGAGACAGTGAGAGGGAGACTGGATCTGAATCAGACTCCGTGCTGACAGGAGAGCCCAATGTGGGGCTTTAACTCATGAACTGTGAGATTATGACCTGAGGCAGAGTCAGATGCTTAACTCACTGAGCCACTCAAGCACCCACATATATCCTCATGTTTTAAATTCTTTTTTCTTCTTGCCATTCAGGTTGGATGATTTCCACTACCTGTCCTGCAGCTTACCAATATGTTCTTCTGCATCCTTTAATCTGCTGTTGATTCCCTAGTATAGTATTCTTCAGCACCAAATCTTTTTTGTAGTTCTATCTCTTTAATGAAATTTCTCAGTGAGCTCATGCATTTTTCTCTCCAGTTTAGTGATCATCTTTAGGACTATTACTTTGAACGCTATTTGGCAGACTGCTTGACTCTTTTTTGTTTAGTTCTTTTTGTGAGGTTTGATCTTATTCTTTTGTTCAGGACATATTCTTCTGTTCAATTTGTCTGATTCTCTGTGTCTGCTTTTACATATTAGTAAGATCAGCTACATTACCCTGTCTTGAAGGTAGTGGTCTTATATAGTAAGTATCTTTTGGGGCCCAGAAGCTTCCCAGTCACTAGAACCAGGTGGTTCAGGGGTATCCTCTGTGTAGCTGCACATGCTCCCCTCTTGTGCCTGGATCATGAATGTTGGGGACACACTGGTGGGTGGGACTGGCTGTAATGCCTGGCTGTTACTGCTGTGGGCACAGTGGAGGGGTGGAGTAAGCCTCCAGCCTGGTTGGCTAAGAGGCCTGGCTGTGGTTGCTTCAGGCATGCTGGTTGGTGCAGTGAATCCCCAGGGTGGCTGCTTTAAGGTGTGGCCACAACTGCTACAGCCATGCTGGTAGGCAGCGCGATTCCCTTTCTATGGGGCATGAATCACCACGGAATAGTGTCAATCCCAGCCAAGAATTCCCCCTGGGTGGGAGTGGGAGGGTGGAACGTGCTTCAAATGTGGCACTGGTCCTGATTGAGGCTGACTGCCAAGATGTGGTAGGGTGGGAAACACTTGGAAGGATGCCTACAGGGATATGCCAGTCTACAGGGGAACATGAAGGTGGGATGAGTGGTTGCTAGCAAGTTTGATAGAGAGTGTCAGAATAAGGGTCTGCCAGCATCAGGGCAGCTAAAGGAAAGCTAGAAAATGATGCCCTCCAATGTTTCTGTGGTTGGAAAAAGTTCCTACAGATCCCTGCCCCTTTGGGACAGGTGCTAAAATTAGTCAATCTCCTTCATGTATGTTCCAAGCACTTTTCAAATGGCTACCTCTATGCTGGGTCTCCAAGTAATGGAACTGTTCACAGGCCCTTTAAAAACAGTCTCCATCCCCCATAGCCCTCTAGCCCTCACACAGTTAGGCACCACCGATTTGAAAAGCTAGATGTTATGGGGATTCAACTTCCCTGGTGCTAATCTCTGCGGCAAATGGTGCCCAATATGGGCCTTAAACCCCCCTCACATATCAGAGAGAACCTCGGTACCTTGATATCCCCACAACTTCTGCATTACTGCACTGGGAGTTTGTTTCCCAATCTAACTATGTCCCTGTTCTTCCTACTCTTTTGACAAGGCTTTTATAAATATCTTTAGTTGTATAATAGCCATTATGCTAGTATTAAAGCCATTCTCAGAGAGTTGCTTTATATGTAGACCCAGCCTTGGTGTATCCATGGGAGATGAGCTCAGGATCTTCCTACTCCACCATCTTCCCAAGAGTCTATCTTTAGGTTTTAACATTTAATTTAACAGCTTAATATTTAACATTTTAATCCCTTTGTGTTGCCAGGGATCTCTTGGAGTTAAGACTTTTACTTGAACTCCCTGGGCTTCCTGAATCTGTACGGGTGGTTTCCCTTCCAAGTTTAGGAAGGTTTTCAGCCATTATTTCTCCAAATAAGTTTTCTGTCCGTTCAGCTCTCCTTCTGCAACCTTCAAAACATGACTGTTACTCTGTGGTGAGTGAAACTGATACTGTCCCATAAGTCCTTTAAGTTATCTTCATTTAAAAAAACATTTCTTTTTGCAGCTTTCGGTTAAGTTCCACTGCCTTGCCTGCCAGGTCACAGATCCCTGATTCACTTTTCTGCTGATTCCCTTTAGTATATTTTTTAGTTAAGGTAAGGTATTCTTCAGCTTTGTGACTTCCATTTCAAGTTTTAATTTAAATTCTAGTTATTTAACATACAGTGAAATTGGTTTAATAAGTGCAATTTATTGTTTCATCATTTACATGTAACACTCAGTGCTCATCACAACAACTGCACTCCTTAATACTCATCACCCATCTAGTCCAACCCCTGGTCACCTCCCCCCTATCAACCCTAAGTATGTTCTCTATAAACCCTAAGAGTCTCTTATGGTTTGCCTCACTCTCTTTTTTTCTTCCTCTTTCCTATGTTCTTCTGTCTTGTTTCTTAAATTCCACGTGAGTGAAATCATATGGTATTTGTCTGTCTCTGACAGACTTGTTTCACTTAGCATAATATACTCTAGCTCCATTTACATCAGTGTAAATGGCAAGATTTTATTCATTTTTATGGCTGAGTAATATTCCATTTTGTGTGTGTGTGTGTGTGTGTGTGTATTATACACCATATCTTCTTTATCCATTCAACAGTTGACAGACATTTGGGCTCTGTCCATAATTAAGTTATTATTGATTATGTTGCCATAAACACAGGGTGCACATGCCCCTTCAAATCTGCTTGTATCCTTTGGGTAAATACTTAGTGGTGCAATTCCCACGTTGTATGATAGTTCTATTTTTAACTTTCTGAGGAACCTCCATACTGTTTACCAAAGGAGCTGCACCAATTTGCATTCCTACCAATAGTGTAAGATGGTTTCCCTTTCTCTGAATCCTTGACAGCATCTGTTGTTTCCTGTGTTAACTTTAGCCATTCTGACAAGTGTGAAATGGTATCTCATTATAGTTTTGATTTGTATTTCTCTGATGATGAATGTGTTGAACATCTTTTCACATGTCTGTTAGCCACCTGGATGTCTTTCATGGAAAATGTTAACCCATGTCTTCTGCCCTTTCTTAACTGGATTATCTGTTTCTCTGGTGTTGAGTTTGGTAAGTTCTTCATACAGTTTGAATACTAACCTTTTATCAGATATGTCATTTGCAAATATCTTTTCTCGTTCTGTAGGCTGCCTTTTAACTGTTTCCTTTGCTGTGCAGAAGCTTTTTACCTTGATAAAATGCCAAGAGTTCATGTTTGCTAGTTTTTCCCTTGCCTTCAGCAATGTGTCTCTTAAGAGCTGCAGCTGAGGTCATAGAGGTTGATGCCAGTGTTCTCCTCTAGGAGTTTGATGGCTTCCTGCTTCACGTTTCGGTCTTTTATCCATTTGAGTTTATTTTTGTGTATGGTATAAGAAAGTGGTCCAGTTTCATTTTTCTGCATGTCGCCGTCCATTTTCCTAACACCTTTTGTTGAAGAGACTGTCTTTTTTCCATTGGATATTCTTTCCTGTTTTGTTGAAAATAAGTTGACCATATAGTTTGTGGGTCCATTTCTGGGTTTTCTATTCTATTCCACTGATCTGTGTCTGTTTTTTGTTCCAGCCCATGCTGTCTTGATTACTAAAGCTTTGCAATATAGCTTGAAGTCAGAATTGTAATGCCTCCAAGCTCTGCTTTTCTTTTTCAAGACTGATATGGCTATTTGGGTTTTTTGTAGTCCCATACAATTTTAGGATTGTGTGTTCCATCTCTGCAAAAAATGTTGGTGGTATTTTTGATGGGGATTGCATTAAATGTGTAGATTGCTTTGGGCTGTATAGACATTTTTAACAATGTTTTTCCAATTCACGAGGATAGAATGTTTTCCCATTTCTTTGTGTCTTCTTCAATTTCTTTCATATATGTTCTACAGTTTTCAGAGCACAGATCTTTTACCTCTGTTTACTGTTAGCTATCTTATGGGTTTTGGTGCAACTGTAAATGGGACTGATTCTCTGATTTCCCTTTCTACTACTTCATTATTGGTGTATAAAAATGCAACCAATATCTGTATGTTGATTTTGTATCCTTGGGTCTTTGCAGACTTCATGTATTAGTTCTAGCAACATTTTGGTGATCTTTCAGAATTTTTACATAGAGTAGCATGTCACCTGTGAATAGTGAAAGTTTGACTTCTTACTTGTTGTGGATTGCTTTTACTTCTTTCTGTTGTCTAACTGCTACAGCTAACACTTCCAATACTATGTTAAGTGACAGTGGTGACAGCAGAAATCCCTGTCTTGTTCCTGACCATAGAGAAAAAGCTCTTAGTTTTTCCCCATTGACGATAACATTAGCTGTGGGTCTTTCGTATACAGCCTTTATGATATCGAGATATGCTCCCTCTATCCCTATTTTGTTAAGGGTTTTTATCAAGAATGGATGCTGTATTTTGTCAAATGTTTTTTTCTGTATCTGTTGAAAGGATCCTATGGTTCTTATTCTTTCTTTTATTGTGGTGTACTGACAATATCAGTCACAAATACTGACTGATTTGTGAATACTGAACCATCCCAAGAGACCAGGAATAAATCACACTTGGTTGTGGTAAATAATTGTTTTAATGTACTATTGGATTCGATTTCCAAGTAGCTTGCTGAAAATTTTTGCACTATGTTCATCACGGAAATTGACCTGTAATCTTCCTTTTTAGTGGGGTCTTTGCTTTTAGAATCAAGGTAATGCTGGCCTTGTAGAATGAGTTTGGAAGTTTTCCTTCCATTTTAATTTTTTGGAACAATTTGAGAAGAATAAATATTAACTCTTCTTTAAATGTTTGGTAGAATTCCCTTAGGAAGCCATCTAGCCCTGGACTTTTGTTTGTTGGGAGATTTTTGATCAGAGATTCACTTTCTTTGATGGTTATGAGTCTGTTCATTTTCTTTTTCTTACTGTTTCAGTATTGACAGTTTATATGTTTCTAAGAATTTATCCATTTCATCCAGATTGCCTAATCTGTTGACATATAATTTTTCATAGTATTATCTTAACATTATTTGTATTTCTGTGGTATTAGTTCTGAGCTCTCTTTCATTTGTGATTTAATTTTGGGGGGTCCTTTCTCTTTTCTTTTTGAATTTTATTAATCTTTTCAAAGAACCAGCTCCTAGTTTTGTTGATCTGTTGTACTGTTTTGTTGTTGTTGTTTCTACATCATTTATTTCTGCTGTAATCTTTATTAGTTCCTTTCTTCTGCTTGTTTTATTTGCTTTTAAGTTTTATTTAAGTTTCTGACTTAAGTTTTATTTGCTTTTCTTTTTCCAGCTCTTTTTAAAGGTGTTAAGATTAGGTTGTATATTTGAGACTTTTCTTGCTTCTTGATATAAAAACCTGTGTTACCATGCACTTCTCTCTTATAATTGCTTTTCCTTCATTCCAAAGGCTATGGATTCTCATGTTTTCATTTTCATTTGTTTCCATGTATTTTTTAAAATTTCTTCTTTAATTTCCTGGTTAACACATTGGTTCTTTAGTAGAATATTCTCTAACATCCATATATTTGTAGTTTTTCCAAATGTTTTCTTGTGGGTGACTTCAAGTTTGATAGTATTGTGTTCTGAAAATATGCATGGTATGATCTCAATCTTTTTGTCCTTGTTGAGGTCTGATTTGTAACCCAGTAAATGTGAACTACTCTGGTGAATATGCACTTGAGAAGAATGAGTATTCTGCTGCTAATGTAATATTCTGGATATATCTATTAAGACCATCTGGGCCAACAAACACATGAAATGATGCTCAGCGTCCTTCATCATCAGGGAAATACAAATCAAAACCACACTGAGATACCACCTCATGCCAGTCAGAGTGGCTAAAATGAACAAATCAGGAGACTCTAGATGCTGGCAACGCTGTGGAGAAATGGGCTCCCTCCTACACTGTTCGTGGGTATGTAAACTAGTGCAGTCCCTCTGGAAAACAGTGTGGAGGTTTCTCAAAAAATTAACAGAATTACCCTATGACCCAGCAATAGCACTGCTAGGAATTTACCTAAGGGATGCAGGAGTGCTGATGCATAGGGACACATATACCCCAATGTTCATAGCAGCACTCTCAACAATAGCGAAACCATGGAAAGAGCCTAAGTGTCCATCAACTGACAAACGGATCAAGAAGATATGGTTTATCTATACAATGGAATACTACATGGCAATGAGAAAGAATGAAATCTGGCCATGCTGAGCGAAATAAGTCAGGCAGAGAAGAACAGATACCATATGTCTGCACGTATAGGTGGATCAGAAGGAACTTAACAGAGGACCATGGGGGAGAAGAAGGGGAAATATAGTTGGGGAGAGGGAGGGAGGCAAACCATGAGAGACTCTTGAATACTGAGAACAGGCTGAGGGCTGATGGGGGTGGGGGAGAGGGTAAGAAGGAATGATGAGCGTGGAGGAGGGCACTTGTTGGGATGAGCACTGAGTGTTATATGGAAAGCAACTTGACAATAAACTATTTAAGAAAACAAATAAACTTTAAAAAAAATGGCCATCTGATCCAGTGTGTCATTTAAAGGCATTGTTTCTGCTGATTTTCTGCTTAAATGATCTGTCCATTGCTGTAAGTGAAGTGATAAAGTGCCCTACTGTTATTGTATTATTATCACTGAGTTTCTTTATGTTTGTTTTTAAATGACTTTTATATTTGGGTGCTTCAAGTTGGGGGCATAAATATCTATAATTAGATTTAATTATATTTAGAATAGATTTAATTGTAATTAGATTTAATTCTTGTTGGATAGATCCCTTTATTATGATACAGTGCCTTTCTTCATCTCTTATTACAGTCTTTGGTTTATATTCCAGTTTGTCTTATATGTGTATGGCTAATCCAGCTTTCTTTTGATGTCCATTAGCATGATAAATAGTTATCCATTCTCCCACTTTCAATCAGGAGGTATCTTTGGGTCTAAAATAAGTCTTCTGTAGGCAGCATATAGATGGGGTCTTATTTTACCCATTCTGATACCCTATGTCTTTTGATTGGAGCAGTTAGTCCATTTACATTCAGAGTGATTACTTACAGATATGAATTTAGTGTCACTGTATTACATGTAAAGTCAGTGTTTCTGGATATTTTCTCTGTTTCTTTTCTTGTCTGCTGCTTTTGGACTTTCCCACTCAAAGAGACCCCTTTAATATTTCTTACAGGGCTGGTTTAGTGGTCATGAACTCCTTTAGCTTTTGTTTGTCTGGAAAATATTTATCTCTTTTCTATTCTGAATGACAGCCTTACCGTAAAAAGTCTTTTTGGCTGCATATTTTCCCCATTCAGTACAGATGAACATATCATGCCACTCCCTTCTGGCCTACCAAGCTTCTGTGAAGAAATCTGCTGCTAACCTTATTTGTCTTCCCTTGTAGTTTAGGAATTGCTTTCCTTTACTGCTTTCAGAATTCTTTCCTTATCTCTGTATTTTGTAAATTTTACCATGGTATTATTTGGTATTAGTCTGCTTTTACTGATTTTTATGGGAATTTGTCATAGACTCTGGGTCTAAAGTTCTTTCTTGTCCAGAAAGAAAGCAGGATACAGAATTAAAATGCAAGAGATGGCTAAAGTCCGGGAAAAGACTAGAGCCCCAATGAAGGGTCCTTGCTCCATTTTTATTAGGATCAGAAGGCTTAACAAACACGGTGATGGAAACGCATGAAGAGACAATAAATCTGTGAACAATAACTCATGGGAGTGAGGGAAAAGGGGTTTTGTATGGTGTTAGGGGTTTGGGTGGATATAAACCAAAATCCTGGCGCCAGGTAGAAGGATGCTAATAGCAGACAGGAGGTGCAGTGGTCTATTTATCTTAGGCACCCTAGGGGATACACAGACAAAACATGCTGCCTCAGGGATAACAAGGCACTTTTCTTTTGCTAAACAGCTCCCCTCTGGCAGCTTCATCTGTGAAGAGGTCTATGCCCCTATTTACCTGTTTACCTAATTTGGTCCATCCTTTCTGTGAAAGCAGCTTTCTGCTACACTACTAAACTGGGTGTGTTTTTGCTCTAAATATCTAATATTACTTACCTCGTATACCTTACCTTTGTATTGGGGCCTTTGCCCCCCTCTCTATCCTGGGAGCCTTTGCCCTGCTCTCTCTATCCTTATTTGCCTACTCTTGTTTACTCAAACTTAGATGTGAGCATCCTATGGCTCTATAATTCTTTATGCCTTGTTAACCCGTTGGTGCAAGCCCAGGAAATTCCTAAACTTATTCCCCACAGGAGTTCTCTGTGCCTCCCGGATTTGGAAGTCTGTTTCCTTCCCCCAGATTAGGGAAATTTTCAGCTATAATTTCCTCAAATACACTTTCTCCTTTTCCCCTCTCATTCTTCTTGGTCTCCTATGATGTGAATATTATCTAATATTTTTCTTTCCCTCTTCTTTTCAACTTCTTTATTTTCCATAATTTTATCTTCTATATCACTCTTTCATTCCTCTGATATTTGGCTATCACATTTTTTATTTCAGCCAGACTAGTCTGTAACTCTTTTATCTCTGCAGTAAGGGACAGATATCTTTTATGCTTTTCTCTGGCCTAGCCAGTATCCTTATGATTGTTGTTTCAAATTCTGGTTCAGGCATGTTACTTGCTATCTATTTTGATTAGATCCCTGGCCATGACCAATTTTTGTTCTTTCTTTTGAGATGAATTCCTATATCAGGGCATTTTGTCTAGGTCTCTGTCTTCTGTGTTTTAGGAAAGCCTGTTATGCTTCCTGTTCTAAAGAGTAATGGCTATATTAAGAAAAGGTCATATACTGTCCAGAGCCTGGTGCTTCAGAAAGTTTTTCTGGTATATGCTGTGTACACCTTGCTATTGTGTTTTGGCTATTCTTTCCTTCATGTCAGTCCTCTGCAGAGTTTCTCCTGGCTTACAATGGGGAGTGTTGGGACCCTGCCCACTGTATATGTGTGTGTGGTGAGTTCTAACTAGGTGTGTTTTGGTCTGCTTGTTTAAAGAGGCTAGATTCTATTTTGCCTAGAGCTAATGCTTTGCAGAACTCTATGGTCACTAGACTGGGTGTGTGCACTGGGGGTTAGAGGAGGGCGGTTATGCTAGTCTTCTGGGGTTAGGGCTTGCTGCTCTGAGTCTCAGGCACACTTCCCCAGGTTTAAAAAAAAAAAAAAAAAGTACCTGCACAGCTCAGGGGGGCAAGGTTTGGTGTAAGCGACTCAAGCCTCCACTATGGATGCTGTGCTGCTCACTGAAATCCATTTATGCTCATGAGCAGTAGTAAAATTGGTGTCAGCCAGCTCTCTTGTCTCCAGAGAGGGGAGTTTATGCCTACTGCTGTTTAGGAAGCTTTCAGAGATGAGTGAACAATCTCCCCTTGTGTGTCTCAGGCATTCTTCAGATTCTTGCTTTCACCCTGTGTTGTAGCCATCTGCTCACCTATTGGCACAGTGGTCCTGTGTTTTATCTCAAGTACATAAGCTGAGTTTCAAAACTCCAGATTTTAGGGACCTGGGGTGGCATCCAGGGATGCCATTTAGGAATCCATTCTGATCATCTGGGGGAGGGTCTTATCACCCTGTGGCTGGTGACAGTTTGTCCCAGAAGGGCAGTTGTACCAATGTGCAGGAGCTTGGAGTTCATGGTATAGCACAGAAAAAGTCAGCATGCAGGTGAGCTGCCCTCAGCAGGTGCCTCTGTTCTACACTAATACACAGATCAGCTCAATGGTGCCTACCAGCTATTTTGTCCCCTGAGAGGCAGTGCCACCTTTCCCAAATGCACTCAAAGAAGGGGAACTATCTCTCCCAGGACAACCCAGGGGATCCTCAGACCACACTGCCTGCTCTTGGGCTTCTGCCCTCCTTCTCCACAGGAGCAACTGTACACCTGTCGGGCTCTACCCCAGTGATGGCACAGATTTCTAAAACTTCAGGTTGAACTCTGCTGCTTATAAAAACTTGCAGTAATCAGCCCTTCTCATTTCCCCCGTCAATGGTTTTGGGGAAGTGTTTTCCTTGTGCAATGCCCTGGCAACCCTGCTTGCATTCTTGCTCTCTCCCTCCTTTCTCCCTGATCAGAGCTCCATCACTTCCGCAGTACTGGCAATTCTTTACTCCCCCACATCAAATCTCTGCACCTACTACATTCCACAATATGGTTTCTCCCTCTAGGTGTGCAGCTTGTTTTCTGAGTCCTCACATCGATTTCCTGGGTGTTCAGATTGATTTGATATTTATCTAGCTGTGTTCGAAGGACAAGGCAAGCGTTAGGTCCCCCTTCTATTCTGCCATCTTAATTCCTCGGCTCAGCTCTGTGATTTCCATTTGGTAAATGTTATCATACTCTTATTTTTGGAGCATATTCCCATTTCCTCATTTTGCCTAATTCTCTCTGTTTCTATGTATTGGGCAAAATAGTGACCTCTCCCAGTATTGAAGGAGTGGTCATAAGAAGACTAAGAGTGTGTTTCAGTCAGCTCTTTGTATAGTGCCCTGGGGGAGGGGGGGGGGAGGCATAGCCTGTCACAAACTGTGTCTCCAATTTGTTTCAGTCCCATAAGGAAATGCCAGGCCCACTGGCCACCAGAGCCAGGCATTCAAGGGGTGTCCCCTGTGTGAAAAGCATGCATTTCTTGGCTTTAGCAGGGTCACAGGAGGGCACCAGCACAGGAAGAACCAGCCCATCCAATGTGGTAGGGTGGGACTGTGGAGGTGTGAAAGAGTGGGGCAACCAGCACTGGCAAGGTTGAGGTAGCACAAAAATGTACTAGCACCTACTTCAAAGAGAGATCCAAGTGAACCCTGTCCAACAGACACTTTAAAATTAGGCATAAGTCTCTTTCATATATGGCCTAGGAGCTTTTTTTCGACCTGTCCCTTTTGTACTTTCTAGGACAAGTGAGTCACTGTTCATGTACCCTTTAAGAGTAGAGTCATATTTTCCTACAGGTTTTTTTTTTGTTTGTTTGTTTTTATTTTTTGGGTATCCTGACATAAGACCTGTTGGTTTCTAAAGCAAAATGTTTTGGGGACTCATCTCTCCAGTTCACATCTTAAGGGTTGGGGTGTCTGATATGTGGCTCAAACCTCTCACTCCTCAGGAACATTCTCCGTATTTGTGAGATCCCTTTTACCTGTGGATCACAGCACCAGGGGTGGGTCCATGTGTCTGCCTCACCTATGTATCTCAATGTGGCCTTTTTGTCCTTTGTTGCGGAGGAGCTGTTCAGCTAGTTTTAGCATCTTTTTTAGAGAAAATCATTCTATGTGTAGTTGTAGATCTGTTGTGTCCATGAGAAAAGGGGACTCTCAGGTCTTCGTATGCCACCATCTTGAAATCACCAATGTCCACTATTATCTAAGACTTGCAGGCAGGACCCACACAGTACAAAAATATATTCAGGATTTCTACCGTTTTTCTTATGTAAAAGCCTAGCCTCAGAGCAAATTCTGAAAAGGCAAAATTTGCCTTTGACATTCTTCCACTTTCTCATGGTAATATCCACCCTCCTAGAGTGCTTCCTTCCTGGGTCTGTGTGCTGACTTAGTAAGATACCTACAACACTCCAACCATGTACTTCATGCTTTAAAACTGTCTCCTACAGACTCCTTTGAATTTCCTTTGCTCTTAAGTTCAAGTGTACCCACCCAGCTTTCCATCTTAGGACTCTCTTCTTATCACTCAACACACTTTTCCTGGTCTGATTTATAATCTTAATCCTTCTCTCAATCTCTCTCTATCTACTCCCACTTCCCCCAGCCTAGATCTTTCCTCCGGGATATAGAACTGTATATCCAACTACCTACTAGATACCTGGATATCCTATAGTCATATCTAACTTTTAATTCATCCCCCTTCCTCCATTCTCCTCAAATCTGTTCCTCACCCTCAGCTTGTATCCCTTTCTCCCTGAAAAGATCCATCAGGCACTGAGATACTGAGGCCAGAAACTGGAAGTCATCAAGGCTTCCCAAAGCACTGTCATGATCCACTCATTACTAAATCCCATGGATTCCAACTTCTCAAAATCTCTTAAAACTACACAAGCCTTTATATTCCCTCTGCCTCCAGGTTAGCACATGCTCCCAACATTTTACTCATGGATTAAAGCAAGTTCTCATGCTTTTTCCACACCCCACAACACAATTTATTCTTCGCAGAGATGAAGGATAGTGTGAAGGCAAGAATAACAGATCCCGTTACCTTTTCTACCCTTAAAATTCATCATTAAAGTATCAGGGCCTTCAGAGTAAAGACCTAAATCCTTCAGAAGGCTCAGAAGTGGGCTGCTCTCTCACTTCTCTCCCTATCCAATGCATGTTCTAGCCATGCCATCTACCTACAAATCTCCAAACAACCCACTTTGCCCACAGGGTTTTTTTCACCAAAATGCTTTCTCTACTAGGAATGTCATCTTAGGAGCGCCTGGGTGGTTCAGTCAGTTAAGTGCCTGACCTCAGCTCATGTCATGATCTCACCGTTCCTGGGTTCAGGCCTTGCGTCAGGCTCTGTGTTAACAGCTCAGAGCCTGAAGCCTGCTTCGGATTCTATGTTTCCCTCTCTCTCTGCCCTTCCCCTACTCATGCTCTGTCTCTCAAAAATAAACAAACATTAAAAAAAATTTTTTTAAAAGAATGTATCCTAATCCTTATAGCTAATGTTTATTAAGAATTAAAGATATTTCAAAAGTATGCCTCCTGTATTAAAGAACATAGTGAGTGAATGTCAATCACAGCATGAAAACTATATTGCATTAGGAACTTCCATAAAGTTATGTTTTCCTCCATTAGGAATCATTATCATTCACTCTAACCACACCTACCACAAACACATTCTAATGATTATCACTGATGATTCTATAGTCATAACTCTGTATTAAATGCATCAGTGTATCTGTATGATGGCTACTATTGCTTAAAAAAAGAAACTTGACATTTTCTTCAAGTACTTAAAACAGCAGAATCTTCTAAAGAAAACATTTTCAATGAAAGATTTTTTAATAGATCAAAGAATTCAACAGCAACTATAAAAAAATTCTAGAAGTATAAAGTAGTAATGCAAACAACAAAAAAAACTGCTTCTTAAAGGTTGAGATACATCTATAGTACCAATAAATCTGTCATTCTGAAATGAAACAGATCAAACTTCTTTAATCCTACTCATGGTATAGGGAAATATTCTAGAAATTGTTATATTTAATATGTATAATACTGGAGACCATTCAAAATATAAACAACTAATACACCACTCCCAAATTATGGTACAGAGTAAAAGGAAGCTCATTTACCACTGAACACTACATAATGCAGCTGGCTAGAACACTACCATACCTCCAATTTGTTTTTCTCAACAGCAGCTTGTAGAGAAGGAGAGGACACCAAAGGCTGAAGAGGAGCATCAGAGGAGGAAATCTGTGGAATGCAGATGAAAAGTCAGAAGAACAAAACGAAAGGAAGTAATAGAACTGAAAGGCACAGGAAAAACATAAAGCCTACCTATTCTTGAGATATAAATGCACTTAGAAGTATGTTAACCAAGAGAAATAATGCCATCAAGAGAGTATTTTTGTGGGGCGCCTGGGTGGCTTAGTCGGTTAAGCGTCCGACTTTCGCTTAGGTCATGATCTCGCAGTTCGTGGGTTCGAGGCCCGCGTCAGGCTCTATGCTGACTGCCAGCTCAGAGCCTGGAGCCTGTTTCAGAGTCTGTGACTCCCTCTCTCTTTGACCCTCCCCTGCTCACAGTGTCTCTCTCTCTCTCCCCTAGAAATAATTTAAAAAAAATTAATTAAAAAAAAGAGTATTTTTGCTTTTTTTAAATTCCTTTTTTTAACGTTTTATTTATTTCAGAGAGAGAGAGAGAGAGAGAGAGAGAGAGATACAGCACGAGTAGGGGAGGGTCAGAGAGAGAGGGAGGGAAACACAGAATCCGAAACAGGCTCCAGGCTCTGAGCTGGCTGTCAGCACAGAGCCCAACGCAGGGCTCAAACCTACGAACTGCGAGATTATGACCTGAGCCGAAGCTGGATGCTTAACCGACTAAGCCATCCAAGCGTCCAACTTTTTTTAAATTCCTATATGCAGTTTCCAAAAATGTAAATATTTATTACAGAATATTGTATAATTTAAAGTAGAGTTCACTAGGGGCACCTGGGTGGCTCAGTCGGTTAAGTGCTGACTTTTGCTCAGGTCATGATCTCGTGGTCCATGAGGTCGAGCCCTGCATCAGGCTCTGTGCTGCCAGCTCAGAGCCTGGAGCCTGCTTCAGATTCTGTCTCCCTCTCTCTCTGCCCCTCCCCTGCTCATGCTCTGTCTCTCAAAAATAAACATTAAAAAATTTTTTTAAATAAAATAAAATAGAGTTCACTATGATATAAAATATATTCAGGTATGATCATACCAAAAGTATGTGAAAAATAATTAAGTTTCTCAGATGGTAAACTTTTACTCAGCATTACTTTTGAAATACTAATGCTCTGAAGCATGAAGACACATTGTTTCAAATAGCAGGAGAGCACAAATGAACTTCTGCTTTTACTTGTAATAACTATTTTAAGAATGGAAAATAAAACAGTGCTGAAATAGTGAAAGTTAATTATTAAGTTTTAATCAGCTGTTTAAGAAAAAAGAAAAAAGTATGGAATAAAAAAGAGTAGGTTAATGCAATATAACAGCTAAGCAGCAGCAGGATTTAGCATAAAGCAATTTATATATTTCCTTCTTTAAGATCAGTATGTACAAACACCAATACCAGTGTTGTATTTGCTGAATTACTCCAAAGCATTATGAGACAGTTATATATGCGGCAGAGGCAATTTATATATGAAAATGGATTTCATCTAAAAGCCTTTTCACACATCTTCCTACCCAATTTCTACATGCATAGTTGATCACTTTAATGGAAGCATTATCTTCCTGCTCTCTTTACTGCCAAAATATAACTGAAATATGTTTACAAAATACATAGATCTTTGAAGCCATAAAACTGATATATATTGCCCTATCATATCAACAGTGCCTCTAAGAAACTGTTTAAAATAAAAGGTGCTATCACAGAAAGGTTATTATGTAATGCCAAAATAACGTTGGGAGATAAGTTCTCATTCAATCTGCTTACTATTAAGTTAGTTACGGTTGTAATTCTTTAATCACAACCCAAGACCATAAACTTTAGAGTTTTTTTTTCCTTGAACACTGCTTGTTGGCTCTGTCATAATTGTGCAAACTAGCCATTTAGTAACTACTAATGGGAATTACACACAGAAGAAAAGATTTTAAAAGAAAAATGTCACCTTAAACCCTGGCTTCAAAGTTGCTTTATCCCATTGGACATTTACTTGCTTGAGATCTTTAATTGCCTCTTTATATAGAAAATAACAGATTAAAAAGCACACAAATTCACTTAAGATGACAGCCTGTATCATAAAGACCTCTTGGCCCAAACTCGTGTAATAGCTAAATACAAAAACATAAAAGAGAAATAGGTATATATTTAGCAAGTCAAGAAGGGTTACTAATTCAAGATAATTCACTGTAAAAGTGTTTGTTCTCCTTTTGACTGATTTGGCCACTTTTAAAGCTCAGAAGCAGGAATATAAAACTATTTAATAAATAACAGTAATTAGGGGTGCCTGGGAGGCTCAGTCAGTTAAGTGTCCGACTTCTGCTCAGGTCATGATCTCACGGTTCCTGAATTCGAGCCCTGCATCGGGCTCTGTGCTGACAGCTTGGAGCCTGGAGCCTGCTTCAGATTCTGTCTGCCCCTACCCCGCTTGCACTCTGTCTCTCTCTCAAAAATAAAATAAAACATTAAAATAAATAACAGTAATTTAACAAAGCATTTTAATGCTGGCTTCTAAAAAAGCTTTGATACTCTGTTTCAGCTAGAAATAAACAGGGAGTTTTTCAGTAGGAAAGACACTTGAAAAATCAATGGAAAAACTAACAGGTGAACAAATAAATTGTGGTATATCCACAAAATGAACTATTATCTGCCAATAAAAGAAGAATGGCCAAAGAGCACTCATAAAAACAGGGATGAACTTCAGAAATATACTGAAATAAAGATATCAGACACCAAACAGTACATATGTATGATATCATTCATATGAAACTCCAGCAAAGACAAATATAATGTAAAGTAAAAAAAAAAAAAAAAAAAAAAGTAGACCAGTGGTTACCTGGGTCAGGGTGACTCAGGAACCTTTCAGAAAAAAGAAAAGATTCTATATGCCCTCTGTGGTGGTAACGCAAAGGTATCTATTTTTTAAAATCAATGAACTCTATCTTAAATTGTCTGCTTTTTACTGCACATAAATTTTATCTTCAATAAAGTTCAGTTTTAAAAAGTTAATGAGCAGGGTTAAGATACATATATCAGCAAGGAATGAGGAAACAGAGGTCAAATACTGACAATCAGAAGGAAGAGACACCAAAGAATACAGAGACAGATGAGGGCGAACAAAAAATGGGGGTCGGGGGGCAAGAGAGAAGAAAAAAATACAGACGCAAGGAAAACTAGGTGCTTTTGAGTGTTCTAATCTCTCAAAACTACTCCTTGCCATCTCCACTAAGCACCCTAATAGGAAAGTACCATCATCTGTCACCTATATTGGTCCTAAATGGCCTCCTTGTCCCAAGTGTTACTCTTCTCCAAACTATGGCATTCCCAAATGCAAATCGGATCACTCAGTATCCTTAATTAGAAGCTTTAAATAGTCCATACACATTATATTATATAAACATTTCTGAATGCTAAAGGAAAACAAAAAAGGAGGAAGGGAGCATTTCAGAGGAAGAAGCAAAAGGAGGCTCAATCTCAGCAGTTATTATTGTCCTTTCTTGCTAACATACTATTCTGAAATCTCACAGGAAGTTATTGACATTTACTGTCAAATTCAGAATTTATTTTATAACTACACATTAGCACCATTTCACTGGATTCTAATATTTTTATATAGAGAATGGACAAAGACTTGGACCTTAGAAAATTGCGCTAGAATTTGGTGGCGTCAGTAAATTCAGTTGTTATGACTGAACGACCTCTATTCCTTACCCTTCTCCTGCTCAAACCCTCCATCCATGAGAGAATACACAATGGGAACCTAGTAAAAATATCCTTTGGGAATAAATAAGTTACAGTCTTTCTTTCAATTACTCTTAAGCCCAGAGGTTCTTCTCTAGGCCACCACCAAAATAAATTGTACATGAAGAAAGTCCTAAAGCAACACAATTGCATAAACTCACCTCCTACAAAAGAAAAACTGATCAGGCCTAACAGGATTCCAACTCCCACCTACCAGAATAAGGTGAGCAAATACATTTGGAAAAGGTATGAAGTATTATAAAAATACCAATATGATTATTTGAAGGCCATAAAGCAAAATGTTTACCTTTTCAAGAAAAAAAATCACATTATTTTCTTGATTAATTTTTTTCCACCACCACCTTTTTCAACAAAATAAAATAAAATCTGGTGTTCCAAAACAATGAAAAATGTAAGACCACTGGGAGTTGCCTTATGGATTAATTACTAGCAATACACTGCTTCAAACTCATTTTAGACACTCTTGGATGTTTTCCAAGTGGAGATTTTATCATAGCAATTTCGAATGGCTGTCTTATGAGCTCTCAATATATTGTAAAGCTCAGGTATTTCCGTAGTCCAGAAATCATCTTAAAAGTATGATTTCCAGTGCCCATATAATTGACACAAAACCTGAAAATACATTTACTGAACCAATAAATAAATCATACAAAACATACCATCAATTAAACTCATCAATAGGCCACTTAAAAGACTTTGATAAAACTTAACAAAATAATGGTAGCCACCAAATATGTAGAAGGCTACATTTTATTTTTTACTTTTATTAAATAGTTTATTGTCAGGTTGGTTTCCATATAACACCCAGTGCTCATCCCAACAAGTGCCCTCCTCCATGCTCCATCCCCACTCCCCCTCTCCCTCTCCCCCACCAGCCCTGAGTTTGTCTCAGCATTCAAGAGTCTCTCATAGTTTGAAGAAGAAGGCTTTTTTTTTTTTTACAAATAGTTTATTGTCAAATTAGTTTCCACATAACACCCAGTGCTCATCCCCACAAGTGCCCTCCTCCATGCCCACCCCTCCTCCCCCCCACATCCACCAGTCCTCAGTTTTTGTCAGCATTCAAGAGTCTCTCATGGTTTGCCTCTCTCCCTTTCCCCCACCATTTCCGCCCTTCTTCTCCCCTTGGTCCTCTGTTAAGCTCCTCCTAATCCTCCTATACGTGCACACATATGATATTTGTCTTTCTCTGCCTGACTTATTTCGCTCAGCATCACACCCTCAAGGTCCATCCATGTGGCTACACATGGCCAGATTTCATTGTTTCTCATTGCCATGTAGTATTCCATGGTATAGATAAACCACATCTTCTTGATCCACTCATCTGTTGATGGACACTTAGGCTCTTTCCAGGTTTTAGCTATTGTGGAGAGTGCTGCTATGAACATTGGGGTACATGTGCTCCTATGCATCAGCATTTCTGTATCCCTTGGGTAAATTCCTAGCAGTGCTATTGCTGGGTCATAGGGGAGTTCTATTGTTAGTTTCCTGAGGAACCTCCACACTGTTTTCCAGAGGGGCTGTACCAGTTTACATTCCCACCAAGAGTGAAGGAGGATGCGCGTTTCTCCACATCCTCGCCAGCACCTAGAGTTCTCTGATTGGCTCATTTTAGCCACTCTGACTGGCGTGAGGTGGTATCTCAGTGTGGTTTGATTTGTATTTCCCTGATGAGGAGCGATGCTGAGCATCGTTTCATGTGTCTGTTGGCCATCTGGATGTCCTCTTTGGAGAAGTGTCTGTTCATATCTTCTGCCCATTTCTTCACTGGGTTGTTTGTTTTTCGGGCGTGTAGTTTGGTGAGTTCCTTGTAGATTCTGGATATCAACCCTTTATCTGATATGTCATTTGCAACTATCTTTTCCCATTCCGTTGGTTGCCTATTAATTTTCTGGGTTGTTTCCTTGGCTGTGCAGAAGCTTTTAATCTTGAGGAGGTCCCAACAGTTTATTTTTGCTCTTGATTCCCTTGCTTTTGGGGATGTGTCAAGTAAGAAGTTGCTGCGGTGGAGGTCAAGGAGGTTGTTTCCTGCTTTCTCCTCTAGGGTGTTGATAGTTTCCTGTCTCACGTTCAGGTCCTTTATCCATTTTGAGTTTATTTTTGTGCATGGTGTGAGAAAATGATCTAGTTTCATTCTTCTGCATGTTGCTGTCCAGTTCTCCCAACACCATCTGTTAAAAAGGCTGTCTTTTTTCCATTGGATATTCTTTCCTGCTTTGTCAAAGATTAGTTGGCTGTATACTTTTGGGTCCACTTCTGAGTTCTCAATTCTGTTCCATTGGTCTATGTGTCTGTTTTTGTGCCAATACCATACTGTCTTGATGATGACAGCTTTGTAGTAGAGGCTAAAGTCTGGGATGGTGATCCCTCCCGTTTTGGTTTTATTTTTCAGGATTACTTTGGCTATTCGGGGTCTTTTGTGGTTCCATACAAATTTTTGGATAGTTTGTTCTAGTTTTGAGAAGTATGCTGGTGCAATTTTGATTGGAATTGCATTGAATGTGTAGAGTGCCTTAGGTAGTAATGACATCTTAACTATATTTATTCTTCCTATCCATGAGCATGGAATGTTTTTCCATTTCTTTGTGTCTTCTTCAATTTCCTTCATAAGTTTTCTATAGTTTTCATCATACAGATCTCTTGTATCCTTGGTTAGGTTTATTCCGAGGTATTTTATGGCTTTTTGTGCAATTGTGAATGGGATCAGTTTCTTGATTTCTCTTTCTGTTGCTTCATTGTTGGTGTATAAAAATGCAACCGATTTCTGTACGTTGATTTTGTACCCTGCAACTTGGCTGAATTCTTGGATCAGTTCTAGTAGGCTTCTGGTGGAGTCTGTCGGGTTTTCTATGTAGAGTATCATGTCATCTGCGAAGAGTGAAAGTTTGACTTCCTCTTTGCCAATTCTGATGCCTTTGATTTCCTTTTGGTGTCTGATGGCTGATGCTAGGACTTCCAGCACTATGTTAAACAGCAGTGGTGAGAGTGGGCATCCCTGTCGTGTTCCTGATCTCAGGGGGAAAGCTCTGAGTTTTTCCCCGTTGAGGATGATGTTAGCTGAAGGCTTCTCATAGATAGCTTTGATGATGTTTAAGTAGGTTCCTTCTATCCCAACTTTCTCGAGAGTCTTTATTAAGAAGGGATGCTGTATTTTGTCAATGAAGAAGGCTAAATTTTAATATACTAACTTAAAAATCTTTGCATAAGTAACTAAGAAATGTAGGATGCTGGAAAACTTTCAAAATATAAGTCCTTTTATTGCCACATCAAGTCACTGGCAGATGTTAATCAAAGGAGAGACTAAATCATGGAGGGATTAATCATAGAACTCTAAGTCAAGGGGCGCCTGGGTGGCTCAGTCAGTTAAGCGTCCAACTTTGGCTCAGGTCACGATCTCACGGTTCTTGGGTTCGAGCCCCACGTCGGGCTCTGTGCTGACAGCTAGCTCAGAGCCTGGAGCCTGTTTCGGATTCTGTATCTCTCTTGCTCTCTGACCCTCCCCTGCTCGCTCACTCTCTCTCTCTCTCTCAGAAATAAATAAAACATTAAAAAAATTTTTTAAAAAAAGACCTCTAAGTCAAAATTGTACTGGTGATCTAAAGTCTTATAGTTAAATTTGAGTATTCAAATTTCTTAATTATCTACCTGCTTCAAGTCATTTGTTGCTTCCAATCTCCCACCACCTTCCTCCAATATAATCATTACAATACATTATAATTATTAAGCACCCTAAATATGTGTGCCAGGCACCCTTTTAAAAATGCAGCATGCCTTCTCTTACTTAACTCTTACAATACTACGAAATATAGACACCATGATCATCTCTGTTCCACAGAAAAGGAAACTAAATTATAATGAAAAGGAATAACAAAGAAAGCCAACTTGAAACTGCTGTTTTTATACTAATTCTAACTTACTACCTAATTATTCACCTAAGTTTCTCATCCCTAATAGAGAGCATCTAAACTGCACTGCAACTTAGTCTTGGAATTACTTATGTATCTTAAATAACTAATTATATAATCATCAATTATACTGATGATACTAAAAATTACTAGTGTTAACTCACTTTTAAAGTAATATAATATAGAAACATTGTTTCTATAATAATTTCTAAGTTGAAATAATGAATTTTATTTTATTTTTGTTGCATTAAAGTATTAGTCTTTATACACATACACATATATAACAAAATGAGTGAAATTTTATTGTTTTTAAACTCATAATATTCAATTATATGGCAACTGATTAGAAAAGTAATTTCGTGTGAAATTAAGACTGGAGAATTAAAATCTTCGTGTGCTACTAATTCAAATTCAAATAGAGCTCAAGAGGTCATTTCTGAGAGATGAGAAGTGGTAAAAGAGGAGAGTACTATGTAAGATAAACTGAAACAAGAACAAGCAAGTGCTCACCAACTCCCAAAGATTATTAACTGTTTCCCGAGACAAAATTAAGGAAGTCAGGCAGTCAGTATTAAATAGCTACAGTTGCCTACACATTTTACTCCTCTACTAGACTTTTTGTTTCTGATCATTATGATGGCAAATAAATAATCTGAATATTAAAATATATGTGGGGAATGAGGGAGGGTGAACAGAGGGGAAGGAGAAGGCGGGGGGAAGACAGAAAAGCTGATGAAAAAGAGCAAGTAATATGGCAGAGTTCAGCTCCATCTACTCAAGACCCGCTAGATCTTCTAGGAACTCAATCACTGTGCTTCCAGCTTTGATTCACTACTGGTTAGGGAGGGGAAGGAGAGAGGAAGAGAGAACAGATTTCTGTACTAAAAATTTTCAAATTCCCTTATCACTCATTGAAGTAACAACCATAGAGGTCAGATTCATTGTGTACCACTGTGGTAAGAACTCTAGGATGGCCAAAACCCCTACCCCTTGGTGTACATACCTTATGTAATGCCCTTCCTTGAGTACAGGCAGGAGTGGGAATATGGTGGACTCTCTCTTGACTAGCATGTTATATAATAAAGGTTAGAAATTTGCAGATGTAATTAAGATCCCAGTAGTTAGTGATGGATTAATCAAAGGGGAGACTATTCCGGGTATGTCTAGCCTGATCAGGAGAGTCCCTAAAAGGGGGTGGTGGGGCCTTTCCTAAAATAGAAGATTTGCAGTGTGCGAGAAATTCTTCAACGGTCTTGAAGAAATAAGCTGCCACGCATAAGATGGGGTTAACTATTAAGAATCAGGATGGCCCCTAGGAACTGAGAGTGGTCGCCATATGACAGCAAGAACATAGGACCTTAGTCATACAATCACAAGGAAATGAATTCTGATAACAATCACAAGCTTGGAAGACAATGAGCCTCAAACAAGACAGTCCCCCTGGCCAGCCCTTTAATTTCAGCGTGGTGACATCCAGAGCTGAGAACTGAGCTAACCTATGCCCAGACTCAAAGCCAACTCTCAGCCAACAGAAAACTGTATAAAAACAAATCTGTACAGGGGTACCTGGGTGGCTCAGTCAGTTAAGCGTCCGACTTCGGCTCAGGTCAAGATCACACAGTTTGTGGGTTCGAGCCCCATGTCAGGCTCTATGCTGGCTTGGAGCCTGCTTCCAATTCTGTGTCTCCTTCTCTCTCTGTGTCTCCTTCTCTCTCTGACCCTCCCCTGCTCATGCTGTCTCTCTCTCAGAAATAAATAAAACATTTAAAAAAATTTTTTTAAGAAAACAGATCTGTACTGTTTTAAGTCACTAAGTTTCCAGACAACTGCTAAATAAGAAGAGAAAATTAATACAATAACCACGACTTGCTAAAAAAAAGTAGAAGTCTGGCACTCAAGTCTTCCATACAATCTCTATCTGCCTTTCAAGAGTTATTTCCTCATACATTTATTCTCTCCTCATCATTTACCTATCCTGCATAGTCTGTTTCACACTGACTAGACAAGACAGTTTCAGAGACTACTCAACAAACACAAACACCAAATAATATATCTGAATTCCTTTCTTCCTTATCTTACTTTGGCACAGAGGAAATACAATGTCCCTTCAACCTGAAATGTCTTTTCTGCATTATTAACACTCAGCCTATTTTCTCTTTGCTGAAATCCTACTTTTCTATTAAGGTTAATTTCAAACATGCCTCCTTTAAAAATTCTCCAAGTGAAAATTAACTAATGCTACCTAAATTTTGTGTTCCTACAGCACTTTTATTCTATTATAACAGATACTACTTTGTGCTTTAGAATATAGTTCATGTACATGTATATTACATGTGGATAATGTTTGAGCATAAGCTAGTATTATACAAAGATTTTATCATTTCAATCTCAATGCCTTTACAGATGGTATACATTCAATGCTTGTTTGTTGCATGACTAAATGAACAAATAAAAGAAGAAACAGTCCAAGGACACTTCAGTAGCCAATGTCTGAATTCTACATCTAGTTTTAAAATGAGAGGCTAGCACAGATCGCAGGGGTGAGGAAGGGAAGTTCTGAGGGTTGATATGACCACCCTATGCACACCCACACTGGTACCCAGCACCATGCAGTTACTTTATTTTTTTTCTTTTTTTAATGTTTTATTTATTTCTAGGAGAGAGAGAGAGAGAGAGAGACAGTGTGAGCAGGGGAGGGTCAGAGAGAGAGGGAGTCACAGACTAAAACAGGCTCCAGGCTCTGAGCTGGCAGTCAGCACAGAGCCCGATGCGGGGCTCGAACCCACGATCGTGAGAAAGTCGGATGCTTAACCGACTAAGCCACCCAGGCGCCCCGCAGTTACTTTAAAAGATACAAAACAGGGGTGCCTGGATGCCTCAGTCAATTAAACATCTGACTTCAGTTCAGGTCATGATCTCAGTTCGTGAGTTCAAGCCCCACATTGGGCTCTGTGCTGACAGCTTGGAGCCTAGAGCCTCAGATTCTATGTCTCCCTCTCTGCCCCTCCCTTGCTTGCAGTCTCTCTCTTTCAAAAATAAACATTAAAAAATGTTTTTAATAAAAAAGATTTAAGATAAAATAATTTTTTTTGTTTGAGAGTACAAAACAGTACAAACTATAGTACCAAATATACAAATACAAAATACAAAGGAATATACTTTGTTTTGTCTTATTTTCCTTTAAGCTTCCTTCCTTAACTCATACTTACGTTACCACATAGCACTCAAAACCACATGTCCTATACCATAAGTTCCATCCACAAAGCAGCACATACATCCCTTCCTGCTTTCTCAGAAGCACCATGCTTATATGACCAGGTGCCATATTTATTAACTGTTTCCTGAAGCCAGTTTTTACAACTATGAATAAATCCCTGGGGATGAAGGAAGTTCCATGTTAGCTTCTCATACTCTACATGATGGATTCCTATGGGGCTTAGTTCACAGACTCATTAAATAGCCTGACAGGGAGACGAGCAGTATCACAGAAAAATGACAAAACCCTTTGCCACTGTTCTCTTGTAGTTTATTATACTATATTTTGCCACAATATTCTGAAATATTTGTTTCAGAAGGGCAAGAAATGTATCAGTTTTCTTTTTCTTTTTTTTTAAGAGTCAAGAAGGAAGGCACTTGTTGGGATGAGCACTCGGTGTTATATGGAAACCAACTTGACAATAAACTATTTAAGGAAAAAAAAAAAGAGTTAAGAAATAGGGTACCTGGGTGGCTCAGTTGGTTAAATGTCCAACTCTTGGTTTTGGCTCAGGTCATGATCTCACAGTTTGTGAATTCAAGCCCTATATCTATGTTCTAGCAGTAAGGAGCCTCCTTGAGATTTCTCTCTCCTTCTCTCTCTGACCCTCCCCAGCTTGTTCCCTCTCTCTCTCAAAAAATAAACATACTTATACTTTGTCTCATGTTGTTTTAACCTAATCTCATCCCCACTATGAAATTAAATCTCTCTAAATACAACTGTACATGCCCTTTTTGGTTTAATATACTAGGAGACTGTGACCATAATAAGTGATCAGAAACTATTTGAATGAATGTTTAATCCATTACTGAAGACAATGGATGTAAATATATAATGTAATTCTTAGTGGTATATAAGATTAGTTGCTTACACATTAATTACTGTGAAACAGAAATGTTTTAAACTTGCTAGAATATTAACTTTAAGAAAATTATCATTTTGTGTATAGATGAGTAGGTGGAATACATTTATCCTCGGGCTGAATGTGAGTTTTGTAAACTTTTCTAAATTTTCATTGTATGAATAATATAAACTCAAGAACACACAACCCTTCACCTTAAAATTTTCATTCTCAAGCCTACAAAAAACATAAAAATAGAAAATGAACTATCTCTATAAACTTTACCAATATTCATCAAATGTTAACATTATGTCATGCTTGTTCTCTCTCTCCACAGACAGGCACACATATACTCAGCTGCCACGTTTCACTGAACCATTTAAAAATGAGTTAAGAGAGAGAGGAGTTAAGATGGTGGAGAAACCCTGAACTTTCCTCATCCCTCAAACATAGCCAGATTACTTGGAACATTCAGGAAATCAGTCTGTGGAGTGGCAGAAGGGTCTCCACAGGTGGAAGGAGACAGCTTGGCAGATGAAAGGTGTGTAGATGTGAACTAGGGGAGAGAAAGACAGCAGTGCCACAGAGGGGACAAAACCCTTCCCACAGAGAGACAAAAGGGAGAGAAACAGATAGGAGATAGTGAAGCACTGAGTTAGCAGAAGAGGTCCACTGGACCATGGAGTGGGTGGAGAGCGAGAAGTAGTAACGATCCAAGTTCTTTTTTGCAAAGAACCTTTGGAGTTGAAACTCTGAGGTTTTGCAAGTGCACGAGTTTCTCTGGAGTGAAGCTGTGGTGTGCACTCCTGGGGAGGACAGAGCTGGCCGCAGAGTGAATAGCACGGTATAACGATCTCTGGCATGCATTGAAGAGAACAGTCTCCTTCCTGGACTACTTTTGGAAGAGAGTTTATTGCCTCCCTAAGGACAAAAGACCCTGCAGGTGCCAGCCAAAGGCCCTTCATCAACAGGGCAGAGAGGCTCTATTCCAGAAGAGGAGAGCTGCACAATGCTGGTGGTCCTTTAAGACTTTGGGATTTAAATCCCAGCTGCATGCCAAAGAAAAGACGCAGCAGAGTTTTCACACAGGACAAGCTGACTTCCCAAACTATTCTGTGAGGGCTGCCTGAACAGTGGGGGATGAAATCCCTGGTCCAGGATGAGAGATTGGGGTGGAGCCATTTCCCCTCAATGTCAACATAGTGGGACTTCAGAAAGCAACACAGTGGCCTACAGTGGAGGCAGGACCCACTTATACCAAACCCTGCCCCTCTGTGCCTGGCAACTGCTTATTTACTGGGGTAAGACAACTCTGAGCCAACATAGCCCGCTTCTCCTCCAATCCAGCTCAGCCAGCACCCCCCAAGCACCCACAGACACTCTTTTTGGTTTTTCTCCTCCTTTTTTCCTCCTCCTTTTTTTTGTTTGGAATCAGGCTCATAGTTCTTTGTTTGTTTTGTTTCCTTTTCTCGCTTTATTTATTTATTCATTCATTCATTTATTCATTTGGATCAGGCTTCTGTATTCTTTCCTTTTTCCTTCTTTTTTCTCTTCCTCTGCTTTTTCTTTTCTATTTTTTCTTTCTTTTTCTTTGGAATCAGCCTTAGTTTTTTTGACTCTCTGTATGTTTGTTGTTTCCTTTTCTCTTTTTTTGGGTACAGGCTTTCCCCACTCCTTTTTTTTCCAGGGTTACTTCAACAAACAAATCAAAGCACACCTAGTTAAAGTCCAAACACTTCCCCATTGCAAGCAAGGAAGAGCTCTGCAAAGGATTGACCGACCAGTGGGAAAGAGCAGCCAAAACGCAACAGCAGAGTGCACACAGCATACACCTGAAGTGCCAGGCCCTGGACAGCGTATGACTCCTTTTTAACATGGTAATATTCTCAGGTGCAATAAACTTTAACAAGCTTTTAAAAAGGAATCACAGATATCCTGACACTCAATCTCTAAATATTTTATCCCAGTACATATCTCTTAATGAAGGAAGAAATTCTCTTAACTGAGCATATAAGTACCATTATCACACTTAAGGTCGGGGGATGGGGGGGGGGATTCAATAGCAACAGCTACCATCCAAAGATAAAAATGTTTTCCTATACACTACTACATAAAAATAATTTCCAAGTTATTGTCAAGATAAAATAATACTATCAATATAAAAGAACAAAAAAGTTCAGTTTTTTTAAAGGGTATTTAATGTAAAGCCATAAGTTTTTAAAAATAACCAAATGATCTCTTAAAATTTCATATGAAAATATATTATTTACGTTTTAAAGTTAGCCCATTTTCCTTCCCCATAATGCTAACAATTAGACTTAGTTTTACGGATATTATAAATATCATTCTCAATACTGTCAATTCTTTCAAAAGATTTCCTCTCTAGTGTCCAATGAAGCCCAAACTCTATACACAAGGGTGTCTTGTTTCAAAATACACATTAATGATACTTTAAACATTTTTAATAAGACTTTTTCATTATCAGAGACAATGTATTAAAATATCCTTATTTTGTTAGTATTTGATTAATTTTTAGTATACTGCTTCTCCATATGGACTGGAGACAAAAACCCAGTTTGTATACAAAATGAGATGAAATTATTGTCTCCAAATTGCTTGACAGAGGACTTAACCACAAGATTGTTTATAGCTTGTAATCTAGGTATCAAAGGCCAAAAAACATAACTATAACAGTGAAGACAGTAGGCCTTAAACTGTAATTAATGGAATGAGAAAAATTAATAAAAAAAAAACTAAAAGCAAACAATGATACAATATTTTGATTACTACAGTAAGGTCTCAAATATCAGGAATCAAAATGTTTGATAGTAACCAATTAAAATGCCATGTCTTAATATACATATGTCTGGGCGCATCCACTAGAGCCAAGGGGAGGATAAATTGCCTTGTTTCTTTTTCATTCATTTCCAGAATTGAGTGAAACAATTTTCTCTTCCCTCTTTTTCAGCTAGTGATTTTATCTTTTTGTAAACTTCATAAATTAACTTAATAAATGACATTTAATAGTTATTAGACTCTTACTTAGAATGTGTTCTTTTCTGAGTCAAGAGTTCTGCTTTGTGAGAGCTCATCAACATTATGTGACAAAAAATTCCAATATTCAAATTTTTAAAAGTATTTAACTAAGTAGATTTTTACAATGAAAAAATTAAGCTGTATTGTATGTTCAAAGTCTGAGATCTATACAACAAACATCAATTGGTAATAGAAATGAAGATTTTACTTACATTTGAAATAGCTATTGCATTTTTATCGTAGTATTTCTTCTTTTCATATTTATCTCTGATGAAAAATTCCACTGCTCTGAAAACAGATAACTTAAGGAAAAGCATAAGTTCAGTTGCACATACAATCCCCTTTATTCATTCCTTTCCACAAAGCCTACACTCTAAATTCAATTTTCCTTCTCCCCAGTCTGTGCCTTCCTCTCACACTATTTCTGCAACTAAATTCTGTAACCTACTTTTCTTTCTGCCAAAGAAAGTCTATCCCATTCAGGAAGTTTTCTCCGTTCAACAAAACCATCCAAGCCAATTCCAGGAAGAAAAATAACCACATATCTTAATACCTCCACACTCTCAAACCTCCTCCTTCAACCAAACTCAATTAAAGTTCATTTTAAGCTCACAGTATAATAGCCATGTGGTACCTACAACATACCAGACACTGTGTGCTATGTATTGTTCATAGTTTGTTTCCTTTAATCTTTCCACAAATCAGTAATGTGTACATTATTTCTGCATCACAGATGAATAATAGCGACTTGGAAAAACTAAACAACTGCAATTTCTTTTTTTTTTTTAATGTTTTTTATTTATTTGTAGGAGAGAGAGAGATCGCATGAGCAGAAGAGGGTCAGAGAGAGAGGGAGTCACAGACTGAAACAGGCTCCAGGCTCTGAGCTGGCAGTCAGCACAGAGCCCGACGCGGGGCTCAAACCCACAAGCCACGAGATCATGACCTAAGCGAAAGTCGGATGCTTAACCGACTAAGCCACCCAGGTGCCTGTAAACAACTGCGATTTCAATACTTCTGTTCTTTCACACCATACATGGCTTCTCCTGGTTGCATTACAGAGAATTCCCTGTGTATTAGAAGAATAGGGACCATTTTCTTTTCTTTCAAAGCTAAGGAATGGAGAAGTCAAGAAGCTACAGCCAAAGTTAGTACTATTTAATTTTCTAAAGTTGGCTGGACTAGCCTTATACATAGAGTGAATCACTTCTAGTGGGATCTGAGGGTTTTGAGTGATCAGATACTGATGACTTCTCGTACCTCTCAATCACTGCTTTACTGAATTTCACTAGAATGGGAATTCTTCCATCACACAGAGATTCATAACCTTTTTAGTACCATGAACTCCAATGGTAGTCCAGCAAAGCCTGGGAACTCTTTCCTGGCACAGTGCTTTTAAATGTATAAAATTAAGTACACAGAATTACAAAGGAAATGAATTACACTGAAATACAATCCCTCTGTAGATTCCCATTAAGACAGCCTTCTGTTCAAAAGAAAAGTTACCTGAAGCAGTGAAACAATACATTTTCAGTTAATAACTCCTTATTTGAAGTTAATAAAAGTCTTTTAAATTGACAGTTGAGGCAATAGGTAATAGAAAGAGTTGACAGACCAATATCCAGTAGATATTAAAAAGTTGGGGTATTATGAAAGCACTCAAGGAGGGCGAGGGAAGACAAGACTGGAAATCTAAATATTTAATTTATTAAGTAAACTGAATGATAGAAAGCTATTTTTAAAAACAGTTTGTGAGGGGTACTTTATGTGATATTTATCTCCTTTTCTCCTCTTAGCAACCAATAAGGTGGGTGCCATTTCACAACTAAAAATGAGACACAGAAAGTTTTAAAAGTTCTCTGGGATTTTAAAGTACAAGAGAGAGCTATGATTCAAAACCAAGAATGTCTGGCATCTACCTTTCAGAATGTTCCTGATCAGCACCAGTTCATCTGTGAACCATTCAGTTAGTTTGTGCTAATGCTAATATATACTTTAAAATCTAGAGAATGTCAAATTCAGATGGTATTTTCAAAGTAGCCTGGGAGACCCTTTGAGTAAAAGGCCCCAAAGCTGCCATCAAGCTGCTTATTTAGATATGTGAAAATTTTAGCAGCCAATTCAGTACCAAAAAATTACCACAAATATGCCAAGATTTTCATAAAATGCAATAATTTTATTTTATTCAAACTATTTCACATTTAAATCAGCTAAATGTTAAGTTAGCTCATGACTGTAAACACAAGTTCAATATTGACATTTTTATTTTTTTTTTTTTAATTTTTTTTTTTTAATGTTTTATTTATTTCTAGGAGAGAGAGAGAGAGACAGCATGAGGAGGGGAGGGTCAGAGAGAGAGGGAGTCACAGATTGAAACAGGCTCCAGGCTCTGAGCCGGCAGTCAGCACAGAGCCCGACGCGGGGCTCGAACCCACGAACCGCGAGATCATGACCTAAGCGAAAGTCGGACACTTAACCGACTAAGCCACCCAGGCGCCCTAAATATTGACATTTTTAATTTTTTTTACAGGAAAAATGAAACAATAAAAAAAATCTGGCCCTTTGGATTAGGTGTATGAATGTGGATATATTGAGCAATTTTCACTGTAAAGAAACTACATACCTCCATGAAAAGAGAAAACAGACTTCACTTAGACTGAAGTCATTTTCATTTCCGATGACATGAAGTATATTTATTATTCATATATGTTTATAAATTTGTATAAATATTTTAGTAGCAATTATATTTACAGTTAAATATAAATTATGTAACACACAATATAGCATATATATATATATATATATATATATATAGACACACACATATATATTCTTTTAACTACAGAAAAATTTTAGGACTCTAAATTCTTAAAACGTTTATGTTTAAATATCAGAGAGGAGGATAATACTAATATTTTTCCTTCTTAAAGATAGAAACAATATTCATTTTAGATATTGTTTAGAGTATATTACACCTTAAAGCTTGAAAAGATTTAGTACTCTTATCTATGAAATGTTTATGACAAAGAAAAGATCACTGTTTATAATTTAAAAAATTACTATTAGAGAGAAAATTCATTAAGGTTAGAAACAGAATTTATAAAAGTTTAACCAACAGTAAAAGTAAAATACTGAAAACTATGATGGTTTTATAAATATTAAATTTGATAAAGACAAATATTTAAAGTTTAAAATTTTTTGGAGTGAAAACAATACAAACATCTGGCAAAAATATATGTTGCTGTGAATTTTCAAAAATAAGATATTAGTGAAATCTTAATTTATATTTAATGTATTTTATATAAAAATATTCAAATATAGGTGAATCTGGCTCTGCTTATAAGAAATCTTCTCAGAAATTATCTAAAAAGTAAGCAATTCCTAAAATTCTGAGACTAAAGTTGATCTGTTTTCCAAGGATATTAAGATTAGATTAATTAAATTAATTAAATTAAAATAACCATTAGGGCAGGAGAACTTACTTGGGTCATCTTATTATTAAATATTACTTTTCAAAAACCAAAGTTAATCAAGTCAACTTTTTAAGTTTCTTGGGAGTCATCTGAGAAAGGACTGTTATTAGGAAACATGCTATGTCCTCAATTGGTATTCTTTCCTACATACCTCCTATAGCAAGAACATATCACATGGTCTTTATGTATATTTGTACAAGGTCCCCAGTGTACGCCAATTCTTCATTGTTAACTCACCTAAAGAAACAATGATTTATTCCCTGGATCAGCAAATTTTTTCTTCAAGGGCCAGACAGTGAATATTTTAGGCTTTGAAGGATAGTTGGTCTATGGTGTAACTATTCAACTCTGCCTTTGTAGCGCCAAAGCAGTCTTGAAAATGCATATATGAATGGGCATGGCTATGTTCTAATAAAACTTTATTTACAAAAACTGGAGTTGGCTCATGGGCCTGCAGTTAGGGATTCCTGAACTGTATTTCAATTTTGCCCAACAGGGCAAAGAAAAGTTGGAGTTATAGAGTCTCTCTATGTCTACAAACTGTCATTATAGACAACTTAAGGAAATTTCAATGGATATTTTGACAATAGTTTTGCATCATATGTGGACTCTGGTACTAAGTCTCAGAGAAGAGGGTCTCCAACATACACACTCATTTCTGGTACCAGTAGGAACTTGTTATTTAACTGGCAATTATTGTTATCTTGACGTCAGCTAACCTCCTGAACCCATACCTAGGTATTAAAAAAAGATAATAACACTCAAATCACAAAGTCGTTGAGAGTTACAGAAATAAAATATATAAAGCATTTAGCATAATACCTAACAGACGGTAAGCATTCAATAAGTGAAGTTAGGTTTTTTTGTTATACAACTTTGTATCTCAGTTTCCTCAACTTTAAACTGGAGATAATACTAAAGACTCACCTCACAGGATTATTATATGAATTAAATAAGCTAATGTGTATAGAGAACTAAGAACAGTGCGTGGCATATAATTGAGTGCTATTTAATTTTTATCTCTTATTATCATAGTAGAAGGAGGAAATGAACAGCAACTACCATGTTCAGGGCTAAGATGGCTTGCACATCACCAAGTTTAAATAGATGAACCAAGAAACAACAATAAAAGGACAAATGAATTTGGAAAACAATCAATATTCATCTTCATTTTCTAGTCTCTATGTGTCATGAGACATAAGGACTTAGTTATACTGAGAGATCAATAATGTAATTTCCAAAAAAATTAGAAACAGAACAGTATTTTCAGGAGATCAAGGAAAGGAATATATTAACAATTCAAGTTTAAGTGGTTGATTTAAGATTTAGTAAACAAACAAAAACAAATACTTCAGGCCTATAGTTACAAAACATTCAGTACATACCCTTAATTGTTCCTGTCCTTAAAACTAACAAATGATACTATATAAGCCTCACCAAAGTTTAACATTGCTTTGTATTTTATCTTTTAAAATTTATTTGTAATTTGAGATTTTTTTCCTTTTCTTAAAGATACATTTTAAAAGATTAATATTTACTCCCAAAAACAAAATCTTCCAATTCTAGACACATTCCCACTGACAGCAGTAAAATCTGGAAAAACTCAAAGGAGAACTGCTGATTAGCTTTGGTGCACAACAGACCTCATGGAACTGAAGTAATTAAAGTTTTTAGATAAGATGAAATATCCTAATAATGAAAAGCTTAATGTAAAGCTTTATCATTTGTCACTAGTACACTAGTGACTAGACTGCACTAGTACATGCATCCTATAATTAACCACATCCCACATGAGAAATTATACTTTTCACAGCAGCTTTTGCATAACTTTGTAAATTGTAAAGTTTTTAAAAAGTGACAAATCTTGTTAAGAATGCAGTAATGCCCCATACTGTGAAAGTTTTACTCAGTTTGGTTCCATTTACCTCTAGGGATGAGGCAACAATATTTAAATCAATAAAAATGCAGCGATTATAGGCTTTTCTAAGAACAATGAAATTTAAAATGATTCGTGAAATAAAGAGAGGGGACTAGTTTTGTTACTAGTTTCCCTAATAAATGAACAATGTTTCATAATTTAAAAAAGGGAATAAAATGATGTTGCTGTAATATTTAAGGTAAAAAAAATTTTAAGGCCATATTATTATATTAGATATAGAGACTGGTCTCGTGGTCTAGGACATAACATTTTAAACTCACAGCAGTCATCTTTGTGTCATCAAATTTGTTTAGATAAAATCTCTCTTTAAGTAGTTCCTGACAACCATTAAATTATCTTTTTGTGAATAGTAAGAGGTCAACAACTCATATAAACATGACCATTATTTTTAAATGCTACAAAAGAAGGAACATTTAGTTTGAAAAATCATATAAGCATGCTTGAGCACACATTAGCAAAAATATACATAATTCAAAAGCCTGAAATGCATCACACCAGCTATTTACAAGTTAAACTCTACACCTAGACCTTATGATCTAGCTGCAAAGAATCCCAAACCATAAGCCTATCAATTGTTAAAGGCCATCAAGACTCAAATGTGGTAACAATGATTTTACTCAGACTATCATCATTTAAAAATATTCAAGTGCCCCCCTCCTACACTGTTGGTGGGAATGTAAACTGGTACAGCCCCTCTGGAAAACAGTGTGGAGGTTCCTCAGGAAACTAACAATAGAACTCCCCTATGACCCAGCAATAGCACTGCTAGGAATTTACCCAAGGGATACAGAAATGTTAATGCATAGGAGCACATGTACCCCAATGTTCATAGCAGCACTCTCCACAGTAGCTAAAACCTGGAAAGAGCCTAAGTGTCCATCAACAGATGAGTGGATCAAGAAGATGTGGTTTATCTATACCATGGAATACTACATGGCAATGAGAAACAATGAAATCTGGCCATGTGTAGCCACATGGATGGACCTTGAGGGTGTGATGCTGAGCGAAATAAGTCAGGCAGAGAAAGACAAATATCATATGTGTGCACGTATAGGAGGATTAGGAGGAGCTTAACAGAGGACCAAGGGGGAGAAGAAGGGCGGAAATGGTGGGGGAAAGGGGGAGAGGCAAACCATGAGAGACTCTTGAATGCTGACAAAAACTGAGGACTGGTGGATGTGGGGGAGGGAGGGGTGGGCATGGAGGAGGGCACTTGTGGGGATGAGCACTGGGTGTTATGTGGAAACTAATTTGACAATAAACTATTTGTAAAAAAAATAAAAAATTAAAAAAAAAAATATTCAAGTGCCCATCTACAGGAGGAGAAGTCTGGAAGCTTTGAGAAGTTTCTTAATAACTCTCAAAAGGAAAATATAATGCTCTAGTTCACTGAGCTTTTTTGAGAATTAAAAAAAAAAAAAAAAGATAATGTACATATGCCAAGCTCAATGCCTGGCAAACAGCAAACCTTTTTTAAGCAGTAAAGCTACTTCAGCTGTTGTTCACAACATTGTATCTTCGGTGTGTCAAAGGAAGGATGTAATGGTACCAAACACCAATCAATTCACTGTAGAAATCTTATCCCTCTTGAAATTTTTAGGTATATTTAACATTTAAAAATATATCAGCAAAAATACCAGAATTAATAACTCACTAACTCATTAATCCTTTATTTCTATAAGGTTCATCATAAAATTAATGGTAATTACTTGAGAAGAAATAGTATTCCTATCAAAATAGTGCATAGAACAGTTCAGTGTAAGGGGTGGCTGGGTGGCTCAGTTGGTTAAGTATCCAACTCTTGATTTTGGCTCAGGTTATGATCTCATAGATTGTGAGAATGAGCCCCACATTGGGCTCTGCACTGTGAGCACAGAGACTACTTGGGATTCTCTCTCTCCTCTCTTTCTGTCCATACCCCATTCTCTTTCTCTCTCAAAATAAATAAACTTAACACACACACACACACACACACACACACACACACACACACACACAGGAACAGTTCAACGTAACACCAAAAAAGTACATACAGTTCTTTCCTGAATATCTTCAAGGCTTCTTTGAAAACAATAGAGAATCATGATGATACATTAAATAACTTGGAAGCCACTCTCACCCACAAAGTACCAAATACAGGATACTACCAAAAATTTCAAGAACTTCAATAATTTACCTTGTAATATTCAAGAGAAGTCCAAAAAAACCAACTCAAATCAAACTAACCCCAACACACATACACACAAACTTCCACAGAAAGGAAATTCTTCCATTTGAGGGATATGTCAACTCAACCTGGGGGGTGAGAACCAGAGAGAAGAGGAAGAAATACAACTAGCAAGCAACTGGTAAAAACCAAGGACATTACCTGTTTGCTCTACTCTATGTCCTTCTACCATGCTCTATTACCCAGGGTTCTGCCCTAGGCCTCCATTTTTCAGAGGAGAAAGGAAACAGCACTCCCAAGATTTTTAATAAAACATAAAAAAAGAATACAGGATCACTGCCCTGGGTAAGCATAACTTCACTCAACATTTTTCTATCACCTACATGCTAAATTACTCTATAATCTGCACTGAATTTCCTTCTTTCTTTTAAGGTCCAGACCCATGTTTCCAGCTACTAAATGGGGATATCCATGTTTATGTCCAACAGACCCCTCAACCTGTCCAAAGCATGGCTCGTTACCTTTCCTTTCTGACCCTTCAACCTTCATCTGGTACTGAAGTCTTTCTCTCTGGGAATACGCTTTACTTCACCATAGAACCTCAACCAAGCTTTAAAATCTGGGGTCATCCCAGTATCTTCTTCAGAAACACAGCCAGTCTTAATCTAATCCAATTGCTCGTGCTTTCTCAATTTCTTTTCAATCTTCCCAATTCCTTCTTGTCCATTCTTAATGCACTAATTTATAACTTCACCATTGCTTATTTCAAGGCTGTACTGTATTTCACATGGTCTCTCTGATCTCCAAGATCTGACAGTACAAATTTTGCTTAGGATTCTCTCTCCCCCTCTCTGCCTTCTCTCCAACTTGTGTTGAAGCGCATGTGTGCGCTCTCTCAAAATAAATAACTAAACATGTATACATAAATAAATAAATAAATAATATGATAAAGTTTACAACTTTCTAAATACAGAGAGTTAAAATGACTATAAAAATGAGTTAATTCTTTTAAAACCCACAATAAATTAAGTTTAAAGGATACTGATCTGTCTGTGGTCTTCGAAAGTTCTCTGGAAGATTGGCTTCATACAGTAGCCTTGCTTTAGTATTTCCCATATCTTGCATGCACTAAAATAAAAAGAAAAATCAAGTATTTTCATTACTCATATGAATATTAAAAAGTAATTCCCACAGACAAATACATATATACACTTACACACATATATACAAATACCAGGCAATATTTATTATTTGCAATATATATTTTCTCAGAAAATAATATAAATTCCAAATATAAAATTACTAAAGTTCAAAGTATATTTTAATTCCTCACATTTACTCAACTTATGTGGACCCACAGTTTTCTAATGTCTTTTTCTGTGAAAACAATACCATCTGTATTTATATTTACTACTTCCTAAAAGTAATTTCCTAGTAGTACATGGGCAGTTTTATGATTTTTAAATACACCACTTGAACAACACTTCCAAGGGTTGGAAGCAACATTTCCAAGGGTAATAACTCAAGACCAAATCTTCTTTGTTTTGAGTTTCAAAATACCTGTGGATTTTCATGATTTACAATCAGGATCATAATGGAGAGCAGATAAAAAAGAAATAGTGCTAACCTAATACTCTAACAAAGGGGATTAATTTCCTTGAGGTTAACGTCTTTAAGATTTTGCTGAAAGTTATAGATCCTCTACCTACAAAAAAACTCTACTTTAGGGAGTCCAAAGTCTCACTAGAATCTATAAGCCCCCAAAATAAGAACTAGTCAGGAGGCATAAAATAATCTGACAATCACTTCAACCAGTTTAACTAAATTTCAGTATCTTCTATGAGTAGGGATTAGCCAAACAGTACTTTCTGAACATTCTATTACATGAGAAACTAAATTAACATTTACGAACAAAACATTATTCTATTGCTAGTTTACATCATTTACATAGAGCTTGGGTTCCTTAAAATGTTTTAATTGGTAGAAAGATCAGTTTGTATAATTCCCTATTTTTCCTTCTGATCTCCTAGACACACTCCACATCTCCGAGAAGACAGTCCAGGTCTAACAGATTTCCAGACATCAACCTTGAGAGGTAACCCTCAAGTGGACATAGAATCATCTTCAAATAAAAAATACAGTTACCATTTTTTCCCCAATTAAGTTGAAGGTATGCAAAATACTAATATACACTCATTTCTGGATACCTATCCCATCCACCTCAACATACTCTCTCAGAGTAAACAAGAGAGAGCATAAGAAAGTGAAGTAACAGGAGACTGGGGAATATAAGGGATAGTAAACTGAAAAAGAAATAAGAGTTTCTGTTAAATAGCTTTGGAGAGAAAACAGAAACTAAGATAAAATAACACCAAAGATATATAAGGTAAGGGGGAAATATTGTATAAGGTAAGCTGACGGTACAAGGTCAGAGGCACTACTACATCATAACATATACTAGCATGAATATGAGGAGAGCTAATATATAAATTCTGTGTGTGGGGAGAAGAGCTTGGAAACTTTCAGTATAGCTCACCCTTCTTGAAAAAAGAAACAATGTTTGCCCTATCAAGTATTCAAATGATGTTTCATCTTCATGTCATGGTGGGAATTTAGAAGTAAAGATGATCCAAGTTATGTAATCATAAAACCATTAAACATTTAGGAAGAACTAAAACAAGAAAAACTGTCTCTTACTTTTTATAATATCTGCAATAAAGCAAAAAGTAACTCACAGAAACTATGAAAGTAAGAACATTTGAGAAGTTTCCATCAAGCAAACAAGAATACATGGAAATTCTAACAAAAATTAAGTAAGATTAAAAACAGTATCTACAATATTATCTCACTGATTCTAAGTTACATTTTTCTTCATATTTTAACAGTAATGAAATAGGAATACATCTTAAAGTTGATGGTATCTCATAACTGATAGCTTTTTTCTTATTAGTCCATAAAATAGAGATGCTTTTTATAGAAATACCTTATGTTCAATGAATATGATTTTACACATTGTATGTAAAATACTCTCTATTTAACGTAGGTCATTAAAATTTTGACAAAATAAAAAATAATTAGGATCAAGGCATACATGTATTTAACACCAAATTATTCAATGTTGTTCTAAGGATGCAGGTGAGAAAAACAGACGTATAAAAATCTGAAAGGGAGAAGTAATGTGAAATAAGGAGCCATTACTATAGGAGGCCACTGCCAAAAAGTGTGACTGGGTACAGGTGCATGTGGTATGTAGTTGGGATTAGAATAAACAAGGATTCAGTGACATCACAGATGTAGAAAGATCATTTTGTAAGAAGACATTAGTGGCTCAGATAGTTTCTAGGTTTCTAAAATGTAGAACAGAGTAGTGAGGGAGGAAGGTCAGCAATGAAAGGATCAGTGATGATGAAAAAGTTAAGCAATTTGGAGATGGTTAAAACAAGGGGAAGAAAACAACAGAAGCTGGTACTGGGGAGTTGATAAGTAGGTATATAGTACAAACTAGCTGTCCTCTGAGCTTCAAAACACTATATTTAAGGGCCATATACCACACTTTGCAAAATTTATTCTATTGGCCCTAAAGTGCAAACTCTGTTTAGTAATCAGAATAATGAAAATAGCCTAACAACTATAATAACAAGCTTTATATAACAATACTTTATTTTTATATATAAATTATATATTATAAATTGGATATATATTACAGAAATTGCATATATATACATATATGGCATTTTAAATTTCAAAAAACCTTGATTTAGACATTATTACTCTACTTTGGCAGGAAAGGAAACAGAAACGGCGAGATATTAAGTAACAGGTCCAAGATTATTAGTCTTCATGAGTATTCAACTCCTGATACAAACATTAGCCATCAGTAGTAGTTTTGATATCTCAGGCTGCATCTAATGGAACTGGAGACTATGTCCTGCAAGACTGACAAACACCAAGCTCTTTGCTTTAGAGCTCAGTTTTCATTTTACAGATAGAGAAATTGAAGCACAAAGGAGTAATACAATGAATCAGTTACAAGGCTGAGACTAGGTTCAAATTCCCTAGTCCCAATCCTTACCATCAGGTAGGAGCTAATCAAAGTAAGTATCCAGGAAGTTTCACCACAAGATAGAAGAATACTTTAGGTATGGCCTCCATTATTAAAACATCATTACTGTTATTAAATATTACTGCTTTTCTTTTAGGTTCTCTCAATCAAAAAGCTTTAGCAAAATGTACTGTTAGAAAGGAAAATTTTAGTTGCTTATTCTTTGGAAATTTATGATTCAGTTTTCCAGAGCTGAAAGGAATGCACTCATTGCAAAAAAAGAGGTAAGGAGGGATGATAAAGGACATACATTTCTTTTTAAAAAATACTTTTTTTATTATTTTTAACTACAGGGAGAATTAAGTTATGGTTAATGAACAAGCTACCTTAACTTCTACCATCTAGTTTCCAATCAAGGCAGAAATACTATGCACCATTCTGAAAAACTTAAACTTTCAAACCTATTTTCACTTCTCCAAAAGGAGGAATACTTATAAGGATGTCAAATAGACTATTAAACTTTTTTTAATTTATCAAATATGAAAATTCTTTGGCTTTACAGAAAGTACGCAATTCTGTCAATTTTTTTTCTCTCTCTCACACTTCAAGCATAAAAAAATGGAAGAGGACTCAATTACTTAAATCAAATTTTCTACAAGTTTGGTTAAAAAAATCTTTTGGGTGGGGCACAAGTGAGTGAGGGATAGAGACAGAGAGAGAGAGGAAGGGAGGGAAGTACAGAGGGAGAGAAACACACACAGAGACAGACAGAGAGGGAAGTGGGGCTCACCCGGGGCTCATGTTTTATCCAAAGCGGGGCTCATGTTCACCTGACGGAGGGCTCAAGCTCACCAGAAGTGGGGCTCTGCTCACGTGATGTGAGACTCGAAACCCACAAACTATGAGATCATGACCTGAGCTGAAGTCAGATGCTTAACAAATGAGCCACCCAGATACCCTAAAAATATCTTTAAGTAGGTATTTACTTAATAAACTATAGTTTGCCTCAAAATTAAATTTAAAAAAAGTCAGTGAGCAGAAAATATACTGAAATACTTGACAAAGAAATTATAAAAATATATTTTTAAAATGTCAATATGCATTATTACTTTAAAATATATTTATTGGAAAGTAAGTGAAATGGGCATTTCACAGTTATGACAAATGCCATTTAGGTAGTACACTAATTTAAAAATTAGTGTTATTTACTGTTCGTTTTAAATTATCTTTCCTCATTTTATACATTGTATGTTCCTAGAAACATGAATTTTATATTGTACTTTTTGTTTGAATCATCTTCATACAAAATCACTACCATTATAATTGCAAAGGAAGGTCTCACCTAAAAATGGTAAAATAAATCACGCTCAAGAATCTCGGGCAATCCTGGGTGTCTCAATCGTTAAGTGTCCAACTCTTGATTTCAGCTCAGGTCATGATCTCAACAGCTCATGAGTTTGGGCCCCACAACGAATGCTTGGGATTCTCTTTCCCCTTCTCTCTCTGCCTCTCCTCCACCTAAAATAATTAAATAGAGTTCGAGCCCCACATTGGGCTCTGTATTTTGTCCTTGTCAATCCATAATCTATATGTTTTTAGTTTCCCCAAATAATCCAATACAACAAACAACACCTGCCCAAAGACTCACAGGTCACCTGAGATTCAATTTCAAAAATTACTGTTTGAACTGGAATCCTGAAAAACATTTACAGGCTAACATACCTACTTCACAGTCTAACACAGGTAAAATATTTCTATTTCTGAAACTTTCTAAGTAGAAAATATTTCATCCATTGAGTGGTTTTGCACTAAAAACAATAAAATCTATATTCCACAAGAGTTCTAAGTTTTTTAATGTTTTACAGAGATTGAAGTAAATTGAGGTTGTCAATTTAAAGTTTAAATTTGCATTTACTTATGGTATTTGTATAATTTGGTAAACTGAAATATACAAAAAGTAAACTGGTAACAGATGGTAGCTATACTTGCCATGAATACTGCAGAACTTACAGAGTTGCCAAATCACCATGTTGCATGCCTGAAATTAATGTAACATTATAAATCACCTGTACTTCAATTAAAAAAAAATAAAAAAACTAAAAAAGTAATAAATATAACAAAAAGCAGGAACAGATATAAACAAAATAAGCAGAATCAAGGAGTAGGCAAACAAATGTACTAGGAAATTTTATATTTATGTAACAGTACTGTAAAAATGTTTTTTTTTTAATCACTGTTTATTACAAATCAGAACCACACAGAGATACCACCTCACTGGCTCACTGGTCAGAGTGACTAAAATTAACAACTTAAGAAACAACGGATGTTGGCAACCATGTGGAGAAACGGGAACCCTCCTGTACTGTCGATAGGAATGCAAACTGTTGCAGCCACTCTGGAAACAGTATGGAGGTTCCTCAAAAAATTAAACACAGAACTACCCTATGACCCAGCAATAGCACTAATAGGAAATTATCCAGAGGATATAGGGGTGATGATTCATAGGGGCACATACACCCCAATGTTTATAGCAGCACTATCAACAATAGCCAAATTATGGAAAAAGCACAAATGTACATCAACTGATGAATGGATAAATAAGCCGTGGTACACACACACACACACACACACACACACACACACACAGACACACACACAGCAATGAGAAGAATAAAAGCTTGCCATTTGCAACAAGGTGGATGGAACTGGAGGCTATTATGCTGAGTGAAATCAGTCAGTCAGAGAAAGAGATATCATATGTTTTCACTCATATGTGGAACTTTAGAAACTTAACAGAAGACCATGGGGGAAGAAAAGGGGAAAAAATAGTTTCAAACAGAGAGGGAGGCAAACCACTAGAGACTCTTAAATACAGAGAACTAAGACTGATGAGGGGTCGGAGGGAAAGGAGAAAATGTGTGATGCTCACTGAGAAGGGCCTTTGTTAGGATGAGCACTGGGTGTGCATGTAAGCATTGAATCACGGGAATCTATTCCCGAAACCAAAAGCACACTGTATACAATGTACCTTAGCTACCTTGACAATAAATTATAATTTAAAAAATCACTATTTCATGTCAACAGGGGCATCTCTAATGAAAAAAAATAATAATTAAGCCTCACACAAAATTAGTTTTAGTGAAAAAAGAGCCTTGAAATAAATGTGAGGATAAGAAGTAACAGGAACAGACAGAAACAAAATGTGCCTATGCTTAAGCCTTTATCAATATCAGGAAATAATAGTAAATGGCAAGATAAATGACTGGCCACCTAAAATTCCAAGTTAATGATTCATCCTCCTAAGAATAAAACTTGCTAATCTTTTTCCTTTCTTTAGTCTTCCAAAATACTGGAAACCAGAGCACTTTATGGAATCCAATTAAGTAATACAACTACTTCAGGGTATGACTTCTACCTGCTGTTAGGCCAATTAAAGCCAAATACAGTCAAGTCCGGTCAATAGCTATGTTTAAGAACTATGGCTCCTTGGACAACCCCTCTCTTTTACCTTGTGCATTCTTTCTCTTTTCTCAGTACCTACCTCCTATCTGTCCCCATGTTTCCTACACTTTCTCCCTCAGAGACTAAGAATTACCTGGTCAAAAGCCATTTATAATTAAGCTAGAATTCATACTAATGTATTAATACAGAAAGCTCCCCTCATAGTTTTCATAAATGTTTATGTGTGTACTGAGTTGCCCTTTGGAGTTTACTGGCTACTTTTAAAAAATGGAGTAAGTGGGGGAAAGAATAGCAACTACAAATAAAGAACTGAGATTGCTAACTGCTCTGTTTCAAATGATTAGGTTACAGTGTGACAATTAGATCTTCTAAGTTCCCAATGGCAAAAATGCAAAATATTAAACTGATCAACAGATCTTACAAGTTAGTGAGTAAGGGAAAGGTGCTACATGTCTACATCAAACCTAGAGGAAGAAAGTAAAGCTATGTAAATTAAAACTCATCTGAATTTTCTGAGGGGTGGAGAAGAATCTCACCTCCAAGACCAAAGATTATTGTATAAGGATATGAAAATAGTTAAAAATGTATATTACCTGTATGTTTATATATATGCATAAAATACTTCAGGAAAACTATACAAGAAACTAATAAATATGGTTGTTCCTATGGAGGAAAACTGGATGACTGAAAGATAGAAATGGGAGGAAAACTATTTTTACACCTTTTGTACCCGTTGAAGTTTGTGTCATGTCCATGTAATTCTCATTCCCCAAAACAATAATTATTTAGGAGGGGGCTACATTAATCCTGCATTGCTTCTAAAGAAAATATTATTCAGAGAAGCTTAGCTAGGGTATCCAAGCAGCATGTGAATGAGAGCAAGAAGACTTCTTCCTAACTGGTAGCATCCACTCTTACTAGGAGAACAAAGTGTTCCAGTGATCAAAGAGGTTATGAATCAAATTAAATTGATACATTAAAAAAAAAATCCCATCCAAGTATAATCCTACATTCCAAATATAAATATGACATTTACTTATCATATCTTTTCCCAGTATCATCATCTTCTTAAAGAAACAGAACTGCTGCTGAAAATTACATCATTGAATGTATCTGCTTTTGCTTCTTATAATGTCAACATATATATAATTTTATGTGGGCAAGGGAATACTATTTGTTCCATTATCTTTTCATTAAAAATTTCAGAACACAAAGACTAAGATTTTCAAAGTGCCTTATCTGAATGTGTATATTTTTAAATTGTTAATAAAAAAGAGAAAATGAATACTTGTAGTCCCTGGATAAATTCTTCATGTCAGTGACTCACCTCTACTACCACTTGATATTTTCCAGAATAGTTCTCTATCTTCCTCTCAAAAGCCACCAGGATTTCTTGCATAGGAGCAAGCTTTTCAGGACTGGTTTCAAGATCTTTTGGATTCCAGCTGCTGGAAAAAAAGGGCCACCATTTTTGGTCTCAGGAACTCTTTGTAAATATTTAACACAGAGTCCATTCCTTCAGTTTTCATGAAACTGTGTTTTAGGGGATTTGTTCCCTGTTTTAATTATTGTTTTTAGGAACAAAGTAAGTAAACCACTCATATTTAAAAACTAAAAATTTTAAATGATGGTGTGGAATTAGAGGTACCAATTTTCATATTTTTCACAACTTCTAGATATTCTCAGACCATGATTTATCTGTTGCAGCACTTGCTAGTTCTTACAAATTCAGAGAACGTATTTTTTAAAGCAATAATATTAAACACTGTTATGACAAAATTGGAAACCACTTTACATCACAGTCTTTAGTAATCTGTACTTACTATGAAATCCATACCATTTGAAGTCTAGAAATAAACCACTACTTTCATCCTAGGTGCTTAAGCCCAGCTCAGGAATCATCCTGGACTCTCCCCTCTTCTGTCAGAAGCCTTAGTGATTCTAACTCTTAAATATATGTTACAGCCTTCTCCTCTCTCCCCCTTTACCATCACTTTAGTTCAAGATCTAGCCACCCACTGCCTTGGCCACTACAGGAACAAATCAGATGTAGGTTCTTAAATGGAACATAACATTAAACATCACTCTTCAATTTAAAATATTTTAAGAGTTCCCTGATGTATCCCTATCCCCTCGCCCTGACCGGATCAAAACCAAATGAACTAACTCCCCATTGAAACTTTTGCCTTCATTCCTATGACACATAGAACTGCACCCAATACTCTGGTCACAGAAAACCACTTTACTTTCTCAAATATGACATGTTTTCTCCATCATTCTGCCTAGAAGGCCCTGTGTACTTATAATATGCTTCTAGAAATTCATAAACAAATAAAGGTCACTATAAAAATAGTAATGATATCTTTAAAATATATTTTGTACCTAGCACAGTACTAGATACTGATGATTTTCTTTTTTAAAGAAAAAGGAGCCACTACTAAGTGATTTTCTGAAGATTACTCACCATTTAGTTAACAAAGCCAAAACTAGAACCCAGGTCTACAGAGTCTCAGTCTTTGACTATGCCTGACATCTTTTACCATTATTATGGTCATACAATGCAGAGAAGAGCAGAGACTACACCTATAAAATATTATATGTAATGAAATTAATAATAACTATGTTTTCAAATGATCGATTCATACAGATATTCATTCATTGCCACATAATAATTTCCTTCCAAATACGGCACTCTATATGAAGATACAAGCCATTTTCTTCAAATAGTTTAGTATTTCCTTAGTTCTACTCTCTCAGTTCTATCTAGACTAGGCACTGTAAAATGAACAGAGTTAAATTACTGAAGACTTGTACTAAGTAATATCTTAGTAATATCTCGTATCTAAGTAATATCTTGTTCACTGCTTTGACCCAAAGAACTATAGACAATTACTAGGAAGAGAATTCTAAAAACTATTACTGACTTTTTAACCTTAAAATGTTAACCTCAAAAACAATTTAAAAAGCAAGAAGAAAATACAGGGCATAATCCTGCACAAATTCAAAATACATGTGACTTTTTCTCAAATGTATTGCTTAAAAAATGGAAAGCTCTTATTAAACTTCACAGATTAAATTGTTACAGACAGTATCACATTTCTTTCTTCATCTGACTCTGAACATATAGGCAATACATAAACCCAACACTGTAAGCTGCCCCACTGCACAGCTCTTCTTTGAGGACACGTTTAATGATCCTGGCAAGGAATCAACAGAAGTTGAATTTCTTTTTTTTTTTTTTAATAGTTTTATTTATTTCTAGGAGAGAGAGAGAGAGACAGCGTGAACAGGGGAGGGTCAGAGAGAGAGGGAGACACAGACTCTGAAACAGGCTCCAGGCTCTGAGTTGGCAGTCAACACAAAGCCCGACACGGGGCTCGAACCGACGAACCGCGAGATCATGACCTAAGCGGAAGTCGGACGCTTAACTGACTAAGCCACCCAGGCGCCCCAACAGAAGTTGAATTTCAATCAACTTTAAAAGTATGCACATGAAGCTATGATGGGAGACATTTCATCAGTTTGATAGAATTAGTAACAAACATTCCTCAAACAAAATAAGAAAAAAGTTATTTGACCAAGGTTTCCTTGAATAAATATGTACCAAGAAATGTGGACAGAAAAATTTATTACATGTCAGGTTCTATAAAGCACTATGAAAATTTATCTAAGGGTCAAAACCTTGAGAGATTAAATAATGTTCTAACACATAACAGGTCAGATGTAGTTAAATCATGGGGCTCTTCAAATTCACTTTATTTACCTGGAATTTTATTCTATAAAATATTGCTTGTCACAGGAATTCTCTAAATCTCAGTTTTTAAAGCTCCCAGAAGCTTCTCGCCAAAAACAAACAACAAAAAAAGAATAGATAGAAAAATCAAAAACCCATGGACAATATTTACAACAAAAACCTGGTGATGAAGTACCCCCATATACCTCATAACGCTATCTGGTACAGACAAGGCAGTAACAACCACTATCCTGGAATGATGCCTGCCACTAATGGGGAATTGAGTGGATCTGAAAACAAAACACTAAAATAGTGAAGACATACAAACTGGAAATTACAATGAATCAGTCTGAAGAAAGCACACAAAACTGAAAAGGAGTTTTACCCAATCCAATAGCAAATACAAAAGGTCTACAATAAGCTTGAAATGGGGGAAAACAATCTAGCTTCTATGAATTCTCGTAACATATCCACCAAATTTCCCTTCTGACCAAAGCCCCACCCTGAGGAGAAAATCCTGGGAAAGGATTCAAAATTGAACAGGACTAAAAAAAATGGAACTAAAGGAAGAAAAGGTTCAGATAAAAATGGGAGAAGGGACCAGAGCAAAAAAAAATCTCAGAAAACAAGTAGGCTTATTTTTAAACATTACACAAAAACCACTGAAAGGTGTTTATGCAACCCCTTTAGAAAAGCGATCTTGAATCTCAATTCCTTTTAAAAGTAAAGAAAATACTACATAAAAAAATGATCAACAGAAAAAGAATCAAGGCGAAATCTCATGCAGTTACCAGAAGAAAAAGAGAATAAGCAGCAGAATAACATCTCTACAATGAATCCACACTAGAACAAATATGCTCAGAAAACAGATCAAAACTGTACACCTACTAATTCAAAACAAACCAAAAAACATATGTAACATATGAAAGAACATGTAAAATTAGTTAAAAGACATGAATTTATGAAAGAACTAAATCAGAATTTTGAAACATTCAGAATTAAAATAAAAACTCAGAAAAGAATTAGAAATAAAAGGAAAAATTTCAGAAATGAATATGAAATAAAATGGAACATGAGAACAAATAAACACAAGAAACAATGGCCTATAAAAACTGGAGAGGTAAAAGGAAAAAAAATGTTTCATTGAAAAAAAGTAAAGAAAAGGATCTAAGAGTTAAGTGACAAATATTGGAGTTAGGCAATGAAGATCTGACATACATGTGTTTATTTTTTTTTAAGTTTTATTTATTTTTGAGAAAGAGAGACAGATCACAAGTGGAGGAAGGGCAGAGAGCGAGGGAGATATAGAATCTGAAGCAGACTCCAATCTCTGAACCGTCCGCACAGAGCCCGGTGTGGGGTTGAACTCACAAACCATGAGATCACGACCTGAGCCAAAGTCAGACACTCAACTGACTGAGCCACCCAGGCACCCCGATCCAACCTACCTGTAAGAGAGTCACTAAATAAGAAAACTCAACGAGGAGACAGAACACTCAAAAACTAATTTTAAAAAGTCACTGAAAGGAGCAGCTGGGTGGCTCAGTCAGTTAAGCGTCCCACTTAGGCTCAGGTCATGGTTTCACAGTTCGTGGTTTGAGCCTCACCTCAGGCTCTGTGCTGACAGCCAGCTCAGAGCTTGGAGCCTGCTTCAGATTCTGTATCTCCCTCTCTCTCTCTCTCTCTCTGACCCTCCCCTGCTCATGCGGTCTCCCTCTCACACACAAATAAATAAAACACATTTAAAAAAAAATTTTTTTTTTTTAAAGTCACTGAAAGGGCACCTGGATGGCTCAGTCAGTTAAGCGCCCGACTTCGGCTCAGGTCATGATCTCATGGTTTGTGAGTTCGAGCCACTCATGGAGCCCCACGTCGGGCTCTGTGCTGACAGTCAAGAGCCTGGAGTCTGCTTCAGATTCTGTTTCAATTCTCTCTCTGCCCCTCCCCCACTTGTGCTCTTTCTGTTTCTCAAAAATAATTAACGTAAAAAAAATTTTTTTAAGTCACTGAAATAAAAAAAAAGTGAAACTACATACTGAAAGAGCATACCCCAAAGCATTCCTTGTCTAAAAGAAGCCAATATACGTCAGTTAAACATAAAAATGAAAGAAGACATACCATGCAAACATTAAGCACGGGAAGGCTGTGGTGACTCCACACCAATGCATAACAACTATCTTACACGTATACCACCGCTGTGCAACAAAAAGATAATCTGAGCCAAAATTTTCAATAAGTAGTCTCATTTACAAAAATAAAAACAGGTAAAATTAATCTTAACATTGTATTTCCTTTAATGCATCTTTCTCCTCTGCAGAACTCCCATGGAAAACATAGTAACTTATCTCACCTTCCTTCAGTGACTTAAAAATGGTGTCATAAATTAAAACAAATCTGTCTGACTTAAATTCAAGTTGAATTTAAGTCAATATTCTAGCTCCAGTTTTCTATTTTAAAGAAAGTTGGCAAAGATTCCTTCTATCAACTACAATCTTATCACACAAAATTAATATGCTTTTAAAGAATAAAACGTATCATAAATTTAAAGGAAATATACTGTGTCAGAGGGTCAAAGAGGAGAAAACTTCTTCAATCTATTTGCCACTTTCATCCCCTGCTTTTTATAATCCTTTACATCCCAATTTTACTACTGAACATGGGCACAATATGATCAATATAAGAAGTACCTGTAACTTTTTTTTTTTTAATTTTTATTTATTTCTAGGAGAGAGAGAGATAGACAGCGTGAACAGAGGAGGGTCAGAGAGAGAGGGAGTGACAGACTCTGAAACAGGCTCCAGGCTCTGAGCTGGCAGTCAGCACAGAGCCCGACGCGGGGCTCGAACCCACGAACCGCGAGATCATGACCTAAGTGAAAGTCGGACGCTTAACCAACTAAGCCATCCAGGGGTCCCAAGAAGTACCTGTAACTTTATGTACGCCTTGGTGGCTCAGTTAAGTGTCTAATTCTTGATTTCAGCTACGGTTATAATATCACGGTTCAGTTGGTGAGATCAAGCCCCAAGTTGGGCTTGTGCTGTCAGTGCAGTGACTGCTTGGGATTCTCTCTTTCCATCTCTCTGCCCCTCCCTTGTTTGTTCTCTCAAAACAAATAAATTTAAAAAAACAAAACAAAGGATGTAATTTCAATTACTTTTTTAGCTATAGAGAAATATTTAAAGTACCTTCCAATTCTCTTTCACCTATTCTCACTGTATTTAGATTAACTGATTAGGAATTCAAGCTAAGGCCTCAGAATACAATAAAGCTTACTGATGAATATTAGTGAAAATCTGTAATTTTAACTTCCTAAGGACAATTTTTTTCTATGAGAGAACAAAAGTTTAAATTACGACAAGGTCAATACTATGACACATCTATTACTAAATTAAACTAAAAGCTACCAAGCTACCTGATAGCAGGTATTTCTAAGAATAACAAGGTTAAAATAGAAATCTATATCCATTTAGCTATTGATTTTTTCCATATGAAAGTATAAAGAACAAAGTACTTGTTCAAAACACTTCTTGAACTTGTCTTTCAGACTTAATCTGAGAATCACATGTCCTTCTTATGATTTATCCTCAAGTGCAAGAATTATTATCCTCTAAGGTAGAATTTGACTTTTAGGAAAAAGTTGAATCACATCTCTAACTGTAATATACCATCCTTACTCAAATGCAAATAATGAAAGTGGTTTTTGAACTGCTGTGGTAACCAAAGAAGACTGAACATACAAAGAATTTCAAGATCAAGACTGGAAGAGACTTCAGAGTTTTCTAAATCATTCCTTATCTGCCTATTCAGACCTTAATTCTCAGCTACAGATTTCCAAGTGGTTGCCCAGCCTCTGTACAAACCATTCCAGTAATGGCAAACTCATTACTTTCCAAGGCAATCAGTTTCAGTTTTGCAAGGTTTGAAATACTGGAGAGCACTGCCTTATACCTGCATATATTACCTTGGAACTTCCACGCACTAGCTTAAGTTATACTCCCTACAGCTACTGTATTTGAAGAATTTAAAAGTATATAGGAACATGGGAAGAAAAGAACAGAGGTAAAGAAATTTAAAAAGACACTGTATAAATAATATAGGACAAATTGAGAGCATATGCTTGATTTTTCATTTTCTCCAGCGCTAACTATAGCAAACATTATCTCACAGAATTTTATCAAACCAAAGATTGTTCTCAGTGTGCCATTACAAAAATTGAGCACATACTGTATTCCCAGCACTGCAGAGGCCATCACAAGGATTACAAATACACATATGATAAAGTTTCTAACTCCTGGAAGGTTACAATTAACAGACATGCACAAAGGTAAATAACAATATATGGTAGTAGATAATTAGGCACACCTCAATTTAGAAGAATTTACAAGAAGCTTTATTACAGCAGTGATTTATTGGGTTTTAAAGAATGGAAAGATTTGGTTTGAAAAAAGGAATATGCAAAAAAAATTTCCAACAACAGGAGAACCAAAACAAAAAACAAACGCACACACCGCCAGAAGAATTCAACAGAAACAGTTGTCTGTACAGCCAAAGCGATCTGCTGTCAAGCATCTGGAGTAAGGTCATAGACACACAGCGAAGCCAGATGGCAGAGGTATATGATTACCAATTTAAGGAAAATAAAACTTTTATGATTCTCAGAAGAGAACCAATATAAATCTCTTAGAAGAGAAGTCAAATGACCAAAGCAGTGTTCCAGAAAGATTATTCTGAAAGTGGTATGTAAAAGTGATGTAGAGGTCACAGTGATAGGAAGATCAGGAATAAGCTAGAGCTGTGGACATGACAGGAGAAATGAAAATGGAAAGCAACAGAAACAATAAAAGAATTAAGAACTGACTGATGGAATATGGAGGCACACAAAAGAAAGAAGAACCACAGGACACCACAGGCTTTTAAGATTAACTGAAACAATGACATTAACTAAGAAACCAGTCTGAATAACCAGATAATTATTTAAATTTTAAATGTGTCATGTTGCAGATTACTAGGCATCTACCAACCTTAACATTTACAAATGCTACACATTAATAACTAGGACCGTAGGCCAAAATTTCTACAATGAACACTGAAACAATTTTATAAATCCTTTTGTCCTGTTTCCAGAAAACATACAGAGGTTTTTTTATTGGTACTGCTATAGAGCAACAGTTAATGCTGATATTCTATTCTTTACTCAAAAGCATTATGTTATCTGGCAAAAACAAACAAACAAACAAAAACATGCCTGGTCATATCTATTCATTTCACTTCTATCACTGCGTTAATAGCCAGCTTTCTTTGCTTCATAGCAAAGTATTTTTCATAAAGCAACAAGATTTTTAGTTACATCAAAGAATTACCTAATACACAAAGATGAATAGATATGTAAAACCATGGTGAAATTCCAGTGCAATGGAATCAATCGAATTGGCTAACTCCAGCCTCACAGAACATGCAATTAAAATGGATGCCTGGGAAAGTTACCAATCACTTCACATCAAAGATATCCAAAGATACCAATTACTTCTTAAGAATGAAAAATCCATGAACACCAAAGGTCTCTAACAGGCAATCTAAAAAAGAAATGACATCCACTATAGACATCACTACTGGAAAGACAAGGGAGAACCATCTGCACAAAAAAGTAACAGGTGAATCTATGAGAGTAAATGAGTTATCCTATGGAGAAAGATTGAAGAACAGAGCTAAAGACAAAACTGTAGAAAATGTCCAAGAGGGGGAAAAGCAGAGAAAGAAATAGTAAAACAAAAACAAAAACAAAAACAAACCTAAATAAACCAAATAAAGGATGTGGATGAATAACTTCAGCTTCTTTTACAAAGAAAAAGCTTCAAGAAGGCAGTGGGTAGTATCATGTGAAGCAGGAGAGTGGATTTGGTCATTAGGGTAACTAGTATTCTTCATGAGTGTAAACTTAGCAGAATGGTGGGACCAAAAATTAGTTAAAAGAGGCAGAAGGTAAAGATGAATAGTGGGTAAAGATCTTGCTCAAGAAATTCAACTGCTAAAGAAAGATTAAAGCTAGTCACTAGAATACAGTGGCTGGCACTAGAATACATTGTGAGTACTTAATAAATGCTCAGTGGCTGAACAAGCCAAGAGTTGTATGTTGAGGGAAAGATGGTATTTTAAGAAGATTTTTATGGCAGAAGGGTGTGAATAATATGTTTCAAAGAAAAGGAATTTAAATATGTCTCCAAATGAAAATAATTCTTGGGTGGAAAAGCAGGAAGGAATGCTGCAAACGAAAATAAAGGTAAAGAAACTAGCAGCCATCCCCTACTATTCTGTCCCTAAAACAAAACAGAAAGCTGGAAGTCAAAGCAGAAACACTCAGGTTGGATGGAACGAGAGGAAAGAAAGCTTCAATTTTTTTGTTACAATAGGAAACAACCATGTGAAAAGAACTGGGTTTAAACACCTTTTCTTTTAGCCAAAATATAGTCAAAGCTAAAGTAAAAATGGTACTATATTTGCCTACAAATGCTGAAGGCAAGTTCACTAAGGACAAATCATATATCTATGGAGACTGGCAATTTCAAATGAAGTTCTCCACGATATATTTTATAAATGAATACATTTTAGTTGTGTGGCTTTGGTGTTCCCAAGAAAATACTAAGTACCAGATAAATAAATGACACTAGTCAGTAGTAAACAATCTGAGAGAAGATTGCTAAAAGATTTACAGATAAAGTATTAAAAGTGGTCTAAAAGTTATCAAGATAAATACCAAATATATGGAGTATACTTTATAATAGAGACAAAATCTCACTAAGATCTTTTATTAAGCAGCACAATTTACAAAACTCTACACAAAGTAAGCTAAGAAAGTTAAGAGCACAATTAACCTTCCTCTGTAATAAAAATTAGGCATTCTTCATTTTAACTGCCTCAATAAGGCACTGAAAAATGAATAATTTTAAAATGTACAAAATTAGAAAAATGGTAATACTTAGGATTATTAAATCAATACAAAATAAAAAAATAAAGGCTATGGTATTTATAAAAGTAGAGTAGTCCTTTTCAAAAATTTGAAAAGTGCCTGATAATAAACTCAAAATCAAAGACATTTAATCTGACCATGAACCACATTTCAAAAAAAGAATTTTGATTAAAATGTAAGATGAGTAACTCTATTTCCATGCTACTAAAAATCAAAATAAGTTTTGGTAGATAAATTATTTTCTTTTAAAAATAAGCATATAGCTATTTTAACATAGTTATGATATATGGTAGATGTCCTAAAACTTGATTCACACACTCACAACATGTATATAAGTAACTGACATAAATATGGTGTACGTATAGTATCAGTTGACAAGAAGCTTTGAAGCAAAACTTAATAAGTATATACATTTTACAGAGATACCAAAAAAAGAACATTTTTATTTATAACTTGACTGGGCTCAGAGATTAAATCATGTTTCCACATTTACTATTAAAGATCTAAAAATATGTATGTAACTACCCAAAACTAAGTAGCATCTTGGAAAATTAGAAGCATGATTTTCATGAAATATTGGGGAGGGGGAGTGGTAAGGGAAGACACAGGGTAGAACTATATGCAGTAGAGTACTTCTCTACAAATAATAATCTCCCAAGTTTTTTGTTAATATCAAAGAAATTCTTATAAAAAGTCTCATGAATAAAGAACACTAAATCACACTGTGATCTTCACTCTTCCTATTCTTTACTCAAAAGATAAAAATCTCAGTGTACAGCAACCTAAAGGTACAGACAGCAGTGTGGTGGTTGCCCCTCGAGAACTTGACTATAAATTGGCACAAGTAAATTCTCTAGGGTGATGGAAATGCTCTGTATATTTACACTAGAGTGTTGGTGACACAGTATAGACATTTGCCAGGACACATAAAACTCACATCTGTAAATGGCTGTCTCTATAATTACACTTCAATTTTGTATGTAAAAAAATAAAATAAGATGCATAGGTATAAACAGAGTTGGATTAAATGGAACATACCTACCATTACAGGGAAAAGGATATGCTTAAATTTGAATAAGTAGCAACCTCCACAGACAACCAATATGATCACCTAACCATCTCAAAATCCCAAAACATCCAATATTACTAAAAATGAATTATACTTCACAAATATTCTCAAAAAGTAACTTATACTCAATAATACCACACAATGAGTCAATCTGCTTATTTACTCAGTAGTACATTGAACAACCAATTCATCACAGTGGATTTACTAAGAAGCTATGTTGCGTGGATCAGATATTCAAGGCAGCAGTACTGAGAGTTTTACATAATGAACAAATGAACTAACACTACTAATAACTGATAAGCTAACATCAAGTATTTAAAATGTACCAAGTACTGTTCTAAATGCTTTCCTCATATTAACGTATTTGGTCCTCACAGGAACCTACAGAAGGATATACTCCTACTATTCCATTTCATAAATGAAGAAATTGAGGCACCCTGAGGTGAAATATCCTGTCAAGTTCATCCAGGTCTAACTCTGGCAACCTAACTATTTAGAGACAACTTTCTACATCACTTTGTTCTACTGCCTTTTTAGAATCAGTTGCCTTAAAATTTTCTAGGTTATGATAAAGGCTGTGCTCTAGAGAATGGAGCCTTGGGGGATTTTTATTGAATATTATTCCCAGAATGATTTTTAAGAACAAGTACTTACAAGGCCCACCATAATATTAGATGATGTGCTCATCTGTCTGTGTGATTAAGCTTCTCTATACTTTCTTCCTCTATACTTTTTTTTAAATTTTTTTTTTTTTTATGTTTTATTTATTTCTAGGAGAGAGAGAAAGAGACAGCGCGAGCAGGGGAGGGTCAGAGAGAGAGGGAGTCACAGATTGAAACAGGCTCCAGGCTCCGAGCTGGCAGTCAGCACAGAGCCCAACGCAGGGCTCGAACCCACGAACCACGAGATCATGACCTAAGCGAAAGTTGGACGCTTAACCAACTAAGACACCCAGGCACCCCTCTATACTTTTTTAAAATAAAACTTCATTGTCTACTTATTTTTTAAAAAATTAACATTTATTCATTTTTGAGAGAGAGAGACATAGAGTGTGAGTGGGAGAGGGGCAGAGAGAGAGGGAGACACAGAATGCGAAGCAGGCTCCAGGCTTTGAGCTGTCAGCACAGAGCTTAACGCGGGTCTCGATCCCATGAGCAGTGAGATCATGGCCTCAGCTGAAGCTGGACGCTTAACAGACTGAGTCACCCAGGCGTCCCTACTTATTTAACGTTTAAGTGAGCATATCCTAACCTTATTTCTTATCACAGAACACCTGATCTTTAAGAGGAGCAGTGTGGTCTATGAACTCATACAGAGCATTCTCTAGTGATAAATATTCATCAAAAGTCTTGGTTTCCAAAAGAATAATTCTTATTTCAAGAAACTGACAGCTGAAACCATACAAATCATGTTCAAATACAAGCTCAAAGTTGTATATTACTTAATAATTATTTTCAAAAGCCTTCCACTTTTAATAATTCAGTATCTTGATGTGTAACTATAACTTATTCCCCAGAAAATGAGTGAACTGTAGCCCTCTGACTGGGAAGTTCTGCTCTAAGCTACAGGAAAAGAACAGCTGCCTACCTCAAATAAATTGCTATTCAACCCCTTTTAACAGCCTAGTTGGGAAAAATATTATTTTGGAGAACTGAATTGTCCATGGATTTCATGTTTTATCCTTAGTGTGAAGTGAACCACTAAAAGGCAATACACCTTGGGTCTTGAATGTTTTGCACCTCCTAACCCAGTACAAACACCAAACTGCATTTTTAAGATACACTTCACATTTTCTTGAAGACAACTTAAAAATCAACATTTGAAATCTGTTACCGTAGTTACTATAGAGATGTTATCAAGAACACTGCCTTATATGCAATGTTCAAAAAGCTCTGCTTCCTTGACAGAACAAGTAACTTTTCTCCTCAAGGATAATGAAAATACATATAGGGTCATATTTCCTTTATGCCCTAGCCAGCAAAAACCTCAAAAACGAACTAAATAATGTTTGACTTTACAGCCTGAAGATCTATTTTCAAGTATTTCTAGGGTTTATATTAGATATCTAAATCTTGGTTCTATCTAGAATTTACTTTGGCATAAATAGGTCTTTAGTACAAAAGTTTCACCTTCTTTAACAAAATCTTTTTTTATGATCTATTCCCCTCAGCATTGTATTCTATTCTTTCATCCTTACCTCACCCTATCCATGCCAATTTTTGTATTCGTTTTGGTGTTTTCTGATTGGAGGTATGAAGGAGTATCACTGAAGTTCAACAATATATATTTATTTATTTACCTAGTTCAAAAAGGGCCTAAGAAAAAGTAGTATAAGTTCACTGTGAATTACAAATTAAAACCAGAAGAAATAAACATTTTTATTTTAGCAGTTAATCTTAAGGATTAGAAAGTAAGATTTTGAGAACTTAAGACTATCACACTGTAAAAATGGGAAGCCCTTAAAATTACAAATTTATTTCTAACAATGCTAAACCACTCAAAACAATCCAAATCAGTCATTAGAACATTTGCTAACTGGGCTATCCTCCAACTATTGGGCCCTGTTTGAGAATGAAGAACATTTCTGTACAAAAGAGAAATCTCTCAAGTCAGTTCTTAGGCAAGAGGTGGTTTATTCTTTATCTTTACCCAGGCTCCCTCTACTGACAGAAAAACAAAACAGACTATGGAATTATACTGGCTAATTTCATCAACACAAGGAAAAGGAATTCATTATTTAAAGACTTCAAAATCAACATTTTAGGTAAGAATAGACTAAAATCTGAGTTCACTATAGACCCAAAAAGAAATAAACATTTGTGAGTGGACAATTCAAGTAACATCCAAATTTTATATGTGACATATACCATTTCAATATACTACTTTTCAATGTTAACCCTTGGATATAAGAAGGGTTAAATATTTGAAACTCATTTTAAATATTTTAAAAAAATTTTTTAATGTTTATTTGTTTTTGAGAGAGAGAGACAGCGGGAGCGGAGGAGGGGTAGAGAGAGAGGGAGACACAGAATCTGAAGCAGGCTCCAGGCTTTGAGCTTTCAGCACAAAACCTGGAGATCATGACCTGAGCCGAAGTCAGAAGAAGGTTAACCAACTGAGCTACTCTGGCACCCCTCATTTTAAATATTTTAAAAAATCTCTCAGTAAGGAAATGTTTACCTGTATCTGTTCTGGAGTCCATTGGTCTAGATTGACTGACTTGACCCTGGATATATGAACACCAAGATTTCTATGGATTCCAGCACATCTGATGCAGATAAACACACCAATATTCCAGGAAGCCCATCGAGGACCTAATTAGGAGAAAAAACAAAGATAAACAAATATTAAAAACTAAAATATTATGACAGCATTTAAATGAAGCATTCTGATTTTTATACAATTATAATGGAGCTTTACAAAATTCTACATGCTCAAAGTTTCAAATGGCACCAGCAGTAAGGTTATAAATCAACCTTTTAAGAACAGTAATGAGTTTACTAATTTTGCTTCTCTAGAAACTTCCCAAACCTGTCTAAGAATTTAAAACTAATATATGTGACTAGTGTTTTCATTCAGCATACTTAAACCAGGACCAGTAACGTTCTCAAAGTATAAAGTAAGTTCTTTATTAAATGTGTAAGGTATTGCTCAAGTCATGATCTCACGGTTTCTGAGTTCAAGCCCCACACTGGGCTCTCTGCTGTCAGCATGGAGCCTGCTTTGGATCCTTTATCTCCCACTCAGCTTATTCTCTCTCTCTCTCAAAATAAATAAAAACTTAAAAAGACTGCCAACAAATATAAATTACGAGTTTTCTTAGTAAGAAATAGACAACCAACCAAAAAGAAAACTGTGCAAAAAGATATGAGTGGGTAATTCACATAAGAAGAAATGTATGGACAATAAACATAAAAACATGCATGATCTTACTAGCAGTTAGGGAAAATGCTCTTTAAAACTACAACAACCCCCATTTTACATTCAACACACTGGAAAAAATGTTTTTAATCAACTATTAGAAAGAATGAGGAAAAATAAGGTCTGCCTCAAGAAATCTATAACAACATGGATAAATCCCAAATATAACCCTGAATTTAGAAAGTTTATAGATGACTAAGTCATGTTATGAAATATTAGTTCTTGGGATCATGGTTTAAATATTCTGAAAAACACTGTAGAATACAAGGATACACTAAGGATACAAGAATACAAAGCCTTAGCTGTACTACTCTTTACATCTTTGAATGTATTTTCTCAATAATTTTAAATATACTTATAATTATTTTCATATATTGCTTATATAATTAAAGTAAAATGGGAAAATAAAAGTAGTATCTGGCAATTATGTCAACTATTCAGAAGCTTATACTTACTGATTTTTATAAATCACTTGATTATGAAAAAACTATATACAGTAAAAGGTATCAATAAAAACCAAGCTTTTTAAAACATCAGACTTGTGTTTTAAGTACATAGTTTTTATCTAAAGGTGAGAGTTAAATCTACAAAATAACACCAAGCCCAGTAATTACAATGCAGTAAAACTAAACAAATTCTCTCAAAAATTCCTTAGGAAGTAGTTTATGCATGTATAATTATGCCAAAATATCCTTTTAAATTTCAGAAATGACACCTCTAACCTGTGAAACATCTGGGATATGTTTTATTTAAATATTTGATGGCTAACAGCACCGAAATGAATTAGAAACCAAAAGACCCATCATATTCAACCTACTCTACCACCAGTGAACTGCATAAACTTTCCTGGACTAGTAACAAACTGAGCAACAAGGTTCTCATATGTTAAGCAGAGTCAAGATTGGCTGCCTCATTACTTCAGAGAGTCTTGTACGGAAACTACTTTGAAAGTTTTAAAGCACTACTGAAGTGCAAGTTATTGTCATATTAAGAAATTTTGAAAATCAAAATACAATACTTTCCTCCTCTAGAAAAGTTTCTACATTGATCTGCAGAACAACTGTATCCTAACTTTTATCAAAAACAACTTCCAAAACTGCAGTGAATCCAGAGTATGATGGGAAAAAAATTTCAACACTCTCCAAGTGTGGCTTCATTTTTGTTCTTAAAATAGAATGTTTCCCCTCAGAATATGTTAGACCCAGAGCCAAATGCAAATGGAGACTTTTCTCTATAGCACAATTTTTTTTGACACAGTAAATGTTATGACTGAATGATTTAGAAAGCATCAACTGCACAATGTGATAATGACTGTTCATGCAGGTAAAAAGTTGTAGCACCAAACAGAGTAGTGCATTTTACAATAACCAAAGATAACAAAGAGATCAAATGTATAAAAGCACTATACAAGAATCACGCTAGCAGTAATAGAAAAAAAATGGCCATTTACTATTGAACAAAAAGCTAAATATAATTAAATTTAAGTGTTGTTCAGGTTTTACACAGCTTCACACAACTATAAAAACCATTTTATTGATTCCTGCAAGGAAAAAATAAATTGCTATCACTTACTGGAAATGTTAGCCCCAATCATTTTTTACCAATGGAAATAATAATGCAATTTTGTCAGTGCATCTTTCTTTGGAATTCAGTTATCACATCTTAACTAATAATAGTGGGATCTTCAAAAAGAGACTCTTATTTTATTTTTAATTTTTTTAATGTTTATTAATTTTTGAGAGAGAACAAAGGCGAATAGGGGGGAGACACAGAAACGGAAGCAGGCTCCAGGCTCCAAGCTATCAGCACAGAGCCCAATGCGAGGTTGGAACTCATGAGCCGTGATATCATGACCTGAGCTAAAGTCAGAAGTTTAACCGACTGAGCCACCCAGGTACCCCCGTCTCCGAAAACAGACTTTTAAACCCTAACCATGGGACGCCTGGGAGCTCAGTCGGTTAAGCAGCCAACTTCAGCTCAGGTCATGATCTTGTGGTTTGTGAGTTCAAGCCCGTCGGGCTTTAGGCTGACAGCTCAGAGCCTGGAGCCTAATTTGGATTCTGTGTCTTCCTCTCTCTGTGCCCTACCCTGCTCATGCTCTGTCTCAAAAATAAATAAACATTAAAAAAATTTGTTTTAAATACAAAATAAATAAATACCTAACCAAAATTACAATTGGGTTATTTGTTCTATAGAATTAGCCTTGTAAAATTTACCTAAAATTGATAAAAAACAGATAGATAAATAAATAAATAAATAAATAAATAAATAAATGTTCAACATGGCAGTCATTCCAGTATTGGTATGAAATCCTAATTTTCATTCACCAAGCTATTCAGTGAGTACTTACCAACTTTGCCAAAGTAAATGCTGTCATAAGACCATACACACAAAGGTAAAATGCTAAATTCCCAGAATGAGGAGGCCAAGCCAAGTATAAATAGATATGACCACTTAAAACAATTTGGTGAAATCTAGTAAAAGTTCTAGATAAATAAACTTTTCTACCAGGCAACTGATTCACACATGCTTAGACACACATATACATATGTTTACCAATTTATATATGTAATATGGGATATTTAGTACACATATACACTCACATGTAATATACCCTACAGCAGCTATTTTATATGGCAGGTCACAACTCATTAATTTAATCTCCGTAAGTATATTTAGAAGAGAAGGAAAAAGGATTTACATGCATCACACAAAGAGTAAATATAGTTTGTTAACCTTTTTTAAAAAAATCAGTAACATACAATATGAATACAGACACATGTACACAGAAAAATCAAGTCATGCTGTAAAATGTTTCTCAGGGTCATGGTTGAATATGGCTGAAAAACACTGCAAAGAAACTAATACATGTTTATGTAAGAAGCTTGTATCACAAAATTTATAGCCGCATGGTTTCTAAAATAACTGGAAATAACTTAAATGTTCACTAGTATGATTATTTCACCATACAATTTGACAAAGAATAACCTGCACGTATCGACATGTATAAATCTTAATTATAACATGGAGTATCAATTTTAGCATAAGGTGATATACGGAGCAATATCTCCAAGTAAGGAGACAAAATCTGCTGGAAGGCACACAGGTCTCACATAGGCGGCAAAGCTTGATCTGAAATTTAAAGGCTGACTAGTAGGCAGTAGGCAAAGAATATACCAAGACACATTCTTGGCATAGGTTAAAAAAAAAAGTGAGGTACGGTAGAAGACTTTGGTATGTATGACTGAGAGGGTAGAGTATTAAAAGTGTTTGGGGACAGCTTCAGGAGATGATAGCAGATAGCCTTATATGGCAGGCTCAATGGTTTACCCTGACTCCCGTGGAGAAGGTTCCTAATAGCACTTTCAAGTCCACCATGGCACTCCCACTCACATACTATGATTATACATGCCCTGTCCTGCCTTCATGCTTTTATATTTGTTGCTGCTTCTGCCCCATATGTTTTCTCCTTAGGTCTTCACATGCCTGGATCACTTTGTTGTATAGGCCTCAGTTCACACACTACCTGCTCACAGAGGACTATCATGACTGATCTACCTAGAGTTGCCTCCCCTATTCTCCATCATTTATAATACTTCCAGCAAGTTGTTCTGAAGTTTATACAATAATCTAAGATAAACAGATAAATACAAATAGGTAATTAGCTGGAAGATTTAATTCTTTTAGCAGCTGTATCTCAAACTAAGTTACAGAAAGACAAAGTCAGTTCTAGATCAGGATCTTTCAGACTCTAATGTGCATACACAACCCTAGGGATATTGTGAAAATGAAGATTATAATTCTGTAGCCCTGGAGTGGCATCTGAGATCCTGTATTCCTAAGAAACAACCGATGATGTCCATGCTGCCATACACAAAGCACATTTAGAACAGCAAGATTCTAGAATATACTCGACAAAGTCTTTAACTCAAACATTCAGCATATTTCTTTATGTTTTCACTATTCCTATTGAGTATATGACTCAAATTGTGAAAAATTATTTTAAATTGTGAAATTTTCTTTTAGTAATCAACTCTGCTGAGAAAAAAAAATCCAAAGTTTATTTAGGATTCAAATATGGGTTATTCTGAGTTATCCATCACTATCTCACTAAAGGCAACAAAAATAAGCAAGCATCAACTAAATTAATATTACTTATCTCATAATCACAGATCTTACTTATCTCATAATCACTTATCTGATAATCACATAATCCAATAACAAAAGAGGTTATCTGGCCTCACTAATATTAGCACCTTAAGTCATATCCATATTCAGTGAATATACTGAATAAACTTGTCATGCAGCTTTCGTACCATTTGAGAAATAAGATGAAACTGCATTCTCGTCTGAGAAGGAACTTCTCTTAAGTTTCTGATTACCAAAGGGACACCTGGGTGGCTTAGTCGGTTAAGCGTCCGACTTTCGCTTAGGTCATGATCTCGTGGTTCGTGGGTTCGAGCCCCGCGTTGGGCTCTGTGCTGACTGCCAGCTCAGAGCCTGAAGCCTGTTTCAGTCTGTGACTCCTCTCTCTCTGACCCTCCCCTGCTCACGCTGTCTCTCTCTCTCCTAGAAATAAATAAAAAATATATATATATATTAAAAAAAAGTTTCTGATTACCATGATAGACCAGCAAAAAGAAAAACTACTTTAATTTTTTTTTTATGAATAGAAAATAAAACAAGATAAGGAACAGAGAATATAACATTAACTGCTAAATGTAATTTCTTTTTAAGACTAGTTCTTCTATAAAGCCTCTCCAATTCCCCCAAAATGTTTTTAACATTTATCACAATGATTTACGGTTAATTGTTTTAGCTATCTTTTCTGAGAAACCATTGATCTCTGGATGCTCTAGATGCAGCACAACATCTAGTATAAAGTGTAGGCAGCCTCCAGCTTACAAATGAGAGCTAAGACCTTGAGCCACCTAAGTCACTGCTGCCAAAATTGCTAGAAGTTTCTTTTAAAGGGAAACCACTACCATACTGAATATGTAAGACATCATTCACCATTATTTCCAGATACACTGTCTGATGAAATCCTAATAAACGTGAGGTAGGTAATATTACCACACCAATTTCAGAAGTGAGAAATTTAGGGTTTTAAATGCTAGAAAGGGGGAGAGAAAGAGCCAACACTATACCGTGGGCATATCTCAATATGCAACTACTGAAACTTTGCATCTCATACTATAATTCCAACTTTCCAAACAAAATTCCCTTACACTGGCTGATTGCTTTCACTTTATTGTGTCAACTTTTTGAAATGCCAAGTCACTTACTATTGAGGCCAATAATATAGATCTAAAGATGCAAATTATCATTTCAACTCTCCAGAAGTATCAATGCTTCTCACATGATTCTTTCTTTCCCCATCATACCCAAGATTTGGGGCAGTAGAACTGGATTTGGTTTGATCTGTTGAAGAAGAAAATTGCAAAGGATAGATCATTTTGATCAAGGGGGAAGGAGGGGAAGGGGAGGGCAAAAATCAATTGAGTAATAAAGAGTATTTTCTTAACAAAGCATCACAGTAGTAGGTGCCTAGGAAAAAGAAAGGGACACACAATAAAAGGATCCTAAAGATAGGGTGCCTGTGTGGCTCAGTTGGTTAAGCGTCTGACTCTTGATCTTGGCTTAGGTCATGCTCTCACAGTTTGTGAGTTTGAGCCCTAGGCTGGGCTCTGCACTGAAAAGGCAGAGCCTGCTTGGGATTCTGTCTCTCCCTCTCTCCTCTTCTCCCCCACTCGCTCTTTCTCTGTATCTCTCTCTCAAAATAAATAAATAAACTGAAAAAAAAAAAAAGGAGTGGCTCCGGGGTGGCTCAGAGAGTTAAGCATCTGACTCTTGATTTCAGCTCAGATTATGATCTCAAGGTTCCTGGGTTTGAGCCCCGTAGTGTGAGATTCTCTCTCCCCCTCTCTGCCCCTCCCCTGCTCGCTTACGCTCTCTCAAAGTAAATAAAACTTTACAAAATTAAAAAAAAGATCCTAAAGACAACAGTCTGCATCAAAATATTATCCACAATCAAACATGAAACAAAGGAAGAAGCCTTTTCTCTTTTGCTATCACAACCTTCTTTACCCAAAAGTTCTGATTAGGCTTTCATTGCTCATGGTCAGCTAGGTTATAGATTAGGTTCACTTGTTGATCAGCAAGAACACCAAGTAACAACCCATGAAAACATGTTTTCTATACTGTGAACAACTGAACTACAACCTTGCAAAAGAACATATACATGTGTGTTGGAGGGAAGGAATCACTGCAAATAAGCAAGAGGGGTCTTTTGGGAATGACAGTATGTTCTAAAACTTTATTAAGGGGATTGATAGTTGCAAAACTCTGTTAAAATATTAAAAATCATTAAATTAGACACTTAAAATAAGTGAATTTTATAGTACGCAAATTATATCTCCATAAGGCTGTTTTAAGAAAAAAAAAAAAACCCCATGTAAGGGAGCCTGGGTGACTCAGTCAGTGGGTGTTTCTCTTTGGCTCAGGTAATGATCTCACAGCTCTTGAGTTCGAGCCCCACGACAGGCTCTTTGCTGACAGGTCAGAAACTGGAGCCTGTTTTGGTTTCTGTGTCTCCCTCTTTGCCACTCCACCACATGTGCTCACGATCTCTATCTCTCAAAAAAAAAACATTAAACAAAAAAAAAAAACTGTGTACATCTTTTTAAATGTAGCCATGAACATCACACATTATTTTTATTGCTTTTCCCTTACTTTACCAGAAAAAAAGAATGGCGGCCAGTAGTAGAACCAGTAGTTGAAATTAATGATCTCAGGATATAGAGCCCTGACAGATACACAGAAATGTCAGGCAAGAAGGAAATAAAATGTTCTTTTAAATATTCCTTTTTTTAAAAAATCTGAAAGTAACATATATTGGTATGACATAGTCACCTATGGTTGATCTACCTCAAATACACGTTTTCCTATAAAGTAGCATCAGTAATGCTGATACTGACATGTAGGGATGACATTTGATAATCACAGTTCCTAAGTGACTTTACAAGCTTCAAAGAATCACTGCAATGCTGATTAGAAGAATCATGCTGTTATAATTAATCATTTCCTGGAGGCTGGAATATGAAGCATTAATAGAGGCCAAGCGATTGTGATTACTAAAAACTGAGCTTACAGAAATTTCCTATCTTAAAAAAACAAAACAAAACCAAAAACAAAACAAAAACCTCAAGCAAAAAAGCCGTATAAGTGCAAAGATCACCTACAACAACGGAAGTAATTAATTTCTTCTACAATTCGTCTGAAACAAGATTGACATTAAATGGTAAGAAAATAATTTTTTTATTTTAAAAAATCAACTTTTAACACACTACAGTCCTCTCTTAAGTATCTTATTTGCTAAGAACCTTATGTACAACCAAATCAATAACCAAATAGAATATAAAACCTTTAAAAGTTCTAGAACAAACAAATTTTAAAACCTCTCCATTCAGAAAGAACATTAAAGTTATAACATTTAATTCCCTCAGAAATGTTTTGTCTTCCTTTTTTAACTCTGTAACACTCAGAATATCAGTATACATATTTAACCAACAAATATTTACTGAATGCTTACTATTTCAAGGCACCATTTAATACTATTCAATACTCTGACAATTCAGTGATAAAGCAGATAAACTCTTGCCCTCATGGAGCTTATAATCCGACAGAAAGCTGTACAGAAACATATAAAAGTAACAGTATGCCAACGGCAGTGAATATTATGGAGAAAAATAAAGGAAAAATGGAGAGAAGGAAGGGAAAGGTAATTGTTATTTGGTCAGGAAAAGCTGTACTTCACCAGATATCTGAAGAAGATAGCGGAATACACCATACAGCTATCTGGGCAAGAGGAATTAAGGCAACAGGAACAATAAACACAAAGGACCTGAGGAAGTGTATACGCCTTAAGGCATACCTTAAGAAATGTTTAAGATGTGTTTAAGAATTACCAGTGAGGGATGGTGTCTGGGTGGCTCAGTCGGTTAAGTGTCCAACTTCGGCTCACCAACTTCGACTAATGTCCTGATCTCACGCTTTGTGAGTTTGAGACCCGCCTAGGGCTCTGTGCTGACAGCTCAGAGCCCGGAGCCTGCTTTGGATTCTGTGTCTCCTCCTCTCTCTGCCCCTCCCATGCTCATGCTCTCTCTCTCTGTCAATAATAAATAAACTTAAAAAAAAAAAGAAAAAAGAATTACCAATGAGGGGTGCCTAGGTGGTTCAGTCCATTAAGTGTTGACTTCGGCTCAGGTCATGATCTCACCGTTTGGTGTGTTCAAACCCCTCATCAAACTCTGCTGACAGCTCAGAGCCTGGATGGAGCCTGTTTCAGATTCAATGTCTCCCTCTCTCTCTCTCCACCCTACCCCTGCTCACACTCTGTCTCTCTCCCAAAAATAAATATTTAAAAAATTACAAAAAAAATAAAAGAATTACCAATGAAGTTTGGTTTGTTTTTCAAGGGTCTATGAAGAGCTACTTTTACATCTCTACATCAACTATAGTAATAAAACATTTCCTATGAAATATCTGTAAATGGCTGTTGCTCAAACTATTTGTAGTCCCTAAGAATAAACCATCATAATCACAATCACTACATATACAGACTTCCACCATTTTAATTCAGTGCCCAGCATATACTTAGTTAAGTATAAAACAAAGACAAGAGAGAAACAGATAAAAGTAAATAAGAAAAATAATGCTAAGATTCCTCCAAAGAATGTTTGGGGCATGCGCTGCTCTTCTACCAGGCATGGGAAGAGGTTATAGGGCAACAACATAAAGTAATCTACCCACAATCTCTCCAAAATTCAAACTCTAATTGCAGGACACAGAGAAGACAACTATACTCAGACTTATGTCCATTAATTATCTTAAGAAAGCAGACTGTGTTGGGGCGCCTGGGTGGCTCAGTCAGTTAAGTGTCCGACTTTGGCTCAGGTCATGAACTCACGGTTTATGGGTTCGAGCCCTGCGTTGAGCTCTGTGCTGACAGCTAGCTCAGAGCCTGGAGCCTGCTTCACATTCTGTATCTCCCTCTCTCTCTGACTCTCCCCTGCTCACGCAGTCTCTCTCTCTCTCTCTCTCTCAGAAGTAAATTTAAAAAAAAAAAACATTAAAAAAAAAAAAGAAAGCAGACTGTGTTTACAAAGGCTCTGACATCAATCTAAAAGTCTGGTTATTTTCCTAACACTGTGTTTCATTCATATTTGTTGAATCTGACAAATCAAAAAGTTATCCCTCACATTACTGGGACAATTGGTGAAATTAGAGTAAAATCTATAGATTAGATAATAGTATCATGATAATTTCCCATTTTGGTAACTACTTTTGTTATATAAGAAAGTCCTTGTTTTTAGAAGATAAACACTGATGTATTTAGGAGTACAGAGGCATATCTCAAAGAGTCCAGGAAAAAAATTAAAGTATACATACAGGAAAAAGAAAACAAATGTGGTAAACTGTTAACATTTGAAGAGTGGAAAAATGGTGGGGGAGAGTACTGCATAAATAGTTTCCTTCATTTTATATGCTTTTATTTGTAGAAGTGAATAATAAATGAGCACAGTAGAATACTTGTGCATGATCCATCATTTCACAGACAACTATAATAAAAATAAAGAAAAAAATTATCCCTGTATTTACACTTCTTTAAATGTCAGTTCTTCACCTAAAAATGAAAATACCACCATCTTCCATATTCAGATGACTACTATGAACCACAAATGACAAAATCCATATGAAAGCACTCTATATTTACAAATCATTTTTGTAAGACTAGCATGGCTTTTTCTCTGTATCCCACACTTTTCCTTGCTAATTTCATTTACTACTATTAAAAGGCCAAAATCTACACTTCCTATTCCACTGATTATATGATATGAAATAATAGTTTTCGAGGAGAAATAACACACTAAAGGTACACAGTGATTATGAAACTTCTCAATATCAGAAACACAAAGAAGTATTTTTTATAATAGAGAAAATGTGGCATATCTATTCTCTATGCAATAGATTTTCTTTAATTTATTTTAATGTTTATTCATTTTGAGAGACATGGAGTGTGAGTGGGGAAGGAGCAGAGCGAGAGACACAGACAGGCTCCGAGCTGTCAGCACAGAGCCCAATGCAGCGCTCAAACTCACAAACTCGTGAGATTGTCACGTGAGCTGACTTCGGATGCCCAACCGACTAAGCCACCCAGGCGCCCCACTAAGCATCAGATTCTTAATAACGAACTTGGACACCATAGCGTCACCAATTAAACCTGTCCACGATGGAATTCACCTCTCCACTTAGCTCTTCCCTCTTCCCCTCCTTTTCACACAGCTCTTCCTGATTTCCTCCAACTCAGCTGGTAATAACAGTACCCAGTTAATGACTTAAGGGGAGAAATAAGAAGTCATTCTTAACTCCTCTTTCTTGTATCATCCATAACCATTCAATCAAGCAAACACCCTAATCATTTTATTTAAAAATATTTTTTTCAAATCCACAACTGTAATCTCATTCCAGCTGGATCTCTGCCCCAATTCAAGATCTCATCAGCTAGAGTCCTAGACTACTACAATGTTCTCTGAAATAACCTCCTGGATACAAATACTGCTTTTTAGATTTATAACCCATGAGATAAAGTTTAATTCCCCTAAGCATCACTTACAAGGCCCTTCATGATCAGTTTCACCTACTTCCCTAGTCCAACTTCTAGAGATGCTGAAATTTTTTTTTTAAGATTTCTCCTAACCACTTAAGAATTATTACATTTTGGATTTTGTCATCTTGTTTTAAGTTGTCCGTTTCTTTCTAAAGTTTCTAGTTCTAAAGTTTTTTGTTTTTTTTTTTTTATGTTTTATTTATTTCTAGGAGAGAGAGAGAGACAGTGTGAGCAGGGGAGGGTCAGAGAGAGACGGAGTCACAGACTGAAACAGGCTCCAGGCTCTGAGCTGGCAGTCAGCACAGAGCCCGACACGGGGCTCGAACCCACTAACCGCGAGATCATGACCTAAGAGAAAGTCAGACGCTTAACCGACTAAGCCACCCAGGCGCCCCTCTAGTTCTAAAGTTTTAAACAGTACAATTTTTTTTGCAAATCTCAAAAAGAGATTTTCACATATATTCCACACATTCTGTAGCCAAGACAAAAAGGAAATTTTCTAGCTCTGAGCCTTGTGAGAAAAATGGATCATAGTTATCAGGAAACAAGATTAGTCTAGACTTGCGGGCAAAAAGTGAATGAGGCAAAGGGAATCAACTTACACTCAAGAGTTTCCTTATACGTTAAGACTGAAGTAAGGCTATATGCCTAGCCTTTTACTGTTGAAAAAGAAAGTCTTAAAGTTGAAATGGGAGAAGACTTTATATATTTACCCTAGTACCAATGACCAAGAAAAAAAATCTTCTACAAAGAAAGACCTGGTTTTGAAACACCAATTAGACATTTATGACTACGTAACTATAGAACGATAGTCTATAAATATCAGTTTCCACAACTACAAAATAGGGTGAGTTCATCTACCTCTTAGGGTCCCTCAAAATTAAAGGGCATGAAGTATACAAGTACTTAGCACAAAGAGAACTATATATATGAATTCCTGTCCCCTTCACTGACAAGGCCAGCCTGTCACTCCATAAACATTTCAAGTAATAAAATTCTCCCAATTTGGGACCTACCCCAATCATGTGCAACTATCTATTATAAAATTCTCTCTGACACTGATATGAAAATGCCATGAGTTTAAAGGAGGAAAAGATCATGATGAGCTGAAGTAGTTGGGAGGTAGCTTCATTCAAAGGCAGTTTCATGAATGAAATATAACTTGGAAGTGGGCCTGGAAATATAGATGAGATTTGGATGAGTAGAAAAGACTTAGAAAGTTAATTGCTCATTCACTCATTCACTGATTTACTGCCATCAAAAATGTGCTGAATGCTTACTATGTGCCAAGAAATTTCTAGGTGCTAGGGATCGAGCTGGGAACTAAAATAGATTAAAGTCTCTTCCTTCAAGAACTATATATCCCAGTGGAACAAGACAGAGGGAGAAGCAAGTTATAAAATGTATAAGATGTCAGATTTTAAGATAAAGCAATAGAGGAAAAAATTAAGTAGGTAAGGAGGATCGGAAGTGCTTAGAAAAAAGAATGGATACTATTTTAAGTACGGTGGTGAGGGAAGACAACACTGATAAAGTGGCATTTAAACAGAGCCTTAAGCACTTTCTATAGGAGAAAGTGGGCAACAGACTGTGCATCCCCACCTCACCAGGAAACTACTAAAGTTCCTGTAGAAGTAGAATTTCATAAGAACATAATGGATAGAGAAGAGAAAACCTATGGTGGCTGTGAAGGCCCTGATGCCATGTATGTAAAATTGATAATCTTTGGATGGCCATGAATTTATTGTCGAAAGAGAACATGTACTAACATCTGAAACAATAAAAGCTATACTGAGTGGCCCAGGTCAGTTTGCAGAGAACGAAAGTAATTAAGACAATTTTAGATGGATCCTTTCACGTGCTATCAAAAGTATGCATGTATTTTTTACAAGATTCACTACACTGACAACTCCATGGAGATTCCAAAATGCACAACTGAAATTTTACTGGAACTGCTGATGGCTGCAAACTTCCCAAATTGTTAAATAAATTATAATTAATTAATACATATATAGATAGGTAAGTAAATAAATAAAGCCCTAAGGCAAGGAGCCAGTTAGAAAACAGCAAAATTTTCTTTGTGTAAGTGCAAAAACCTGATGACAAAAACCAAGCACACATGTAGAGGTGGGAGCTCACTGTATCTGTGATCAATAGTACCGGACAGAAAACAAGAGAGGATGGCATAAGTGAAAATACAGCCTGAAGACACTGCAGAGAGACCTGACTTCTAAATTTGATTTTATACTATTGGCAAGAAGATCGTTGAACAGCCCAGTGAAATGAATGAAATCACACAGAAAAACATATAATCAATAATCAAACTTATTCAGAGTTTGTGCTTTGTGCTCTTTGCCACTTTGTATATAAAAAGTAATTTGGGGGCACCCAGGTGGCTCAGTCAGTTATGCATCTGACTCGATTTCAGCTCAGGTCCTGATCTCAGAGTTAGTGAGTGCAAGCCCGGGGTAAGCCTATGTACTGACAGTGTGGAGGATGCTTGAGATATTCTCTCTCTCTCTCTCTCTCTCTCTCTCTCTCTCTCTCTCTCTCTCTGTCCTTAACCTCCTTGCACACTCTCTTTCTTCCTCTCAAAATAAATAAATAATATTTTTTTAAAAAGTAACTTGTGAGGCATCTGGGTGACTCAGTTAAGTGTCTGACTCTTGGTTTCAGCTAAGGTCACGATCTCTTAGTTTGTGAGTTGGAGCCCCACATTGGGCTCCATACTGATAATGCAGAGCCTACTTGGGATTCTTTCTCTTTCTCTTCCCCTTCCCTGCACAAATGCTTTCTCTCTCTCAAAAATTAAAAAAAAAAAAAAACCTTTAAAAAGAAAGAAGAAACTTGTTTTTTTCTTCACTTTCTTTAGATTATAGTTCAATTAATAACAATTTTCAGCTTGAAGTAGAAAAAATTATTTAAATAACTAGTGACTATATACAGAACTGTGACTAGTGACCATATACAGAACTGTTACTTTAAAAAAGCTTTTGATATGGTAAAAGTAGACACTGTTGGCTAAAATGATATTCTGAATTAGCTACAAGAGTTCAACTACATTCTTTCAGGTTCACAAATAATAGAGATAACTAAATAAGCCCATTTAGTATCTTTGGGGGGGGGGGTTGGTTTCTTTCGTTTTTTAAGGCTCCACGCCCAGCACGGAGCCCAATGCAGGGCTTGAACCCTGAGATCAAGACTGAGCTAAAAGCCAAAGTCAGACACTTAATGGACTGAGCCACCCAGGCACCCCATTATCTTTGATATCAGTAATAAAACAATAAAACATTAATATATCAATATTTTTAACAAATATATCAATATTTTTAACAAATAACACTGTGGAGTATATTACCCCCGTTTGCATGTTTAGCATAAAGAATAAATGTAAATATTAAGCCAAATTCTTTATCACTTTGAGAAAAGAAGGCTATAATTAACAGATGTTTTCAACAATAGAAAATAGAATGAGATGATCTATGAAACACGAGATATATACTAATATGAAGAGTATCATCAAATGTTTTAATTTTCTTTTAATTTGTTATAAAAATGTTTCCAAATTATTTGAAAACCATAAACCCCAAAGAACCCTAAAGACAATAAACATGAAAATCATCCAAGGAACATCAAAACAAATGCTTAAAACTACAGAAGAACAGAAACATCTTAAAAGCAACTGGCGGGGAAGAAACGCATGATGTACAAAGGAACAAATATAGCGATGACAATTTTCTTATCAGAAACAATGCTAGCTAGCTAGAAGACCGTGAAACACTATCTTAAAAGTACTGAAAGTAAAATACTGTCCTCTGAGAACTGTTTACCTGCTAAAATATCTTTCAAAAGCAAAGGTGACTTAAAGAGGACAGAAATCAATGAAACAGAAAATAGGGAAACAACAAAGGTCAATGAAAACAGAAGGTGATTCCTTGAGATTATGAAAACTGATTATAATTATTGTTTAATTAATCAATTATATAAAACTGATTTAACCCAAATGATTAGGAAAAAGAGATAAAACACAAATGACCAGTAATAGGAATGAGAAAAGTGGCACCACTACAGATTCTACAGATAAACTTTATGCTAATAAATTTACCAACTCTTTGAAAGACCCAAATGAGCTCCTTGCACAAGAAAAAGATAACATGATTAACCCACTATCTATTTAAAAAAATTGAATCCATAGTTAAAAATCTTCCAGCAAAATTTCTAGGCCCAGATGGTTTCACTAGGGAAATCTACCAACCAACTAAGGAATGATACAAATTCTACACAAAGGCTTCAGGAAACTGGAGGGATAAAAAGGTAGGAGGTAATTCCCAATTCATTCTATGAGGCCAACATAACCCTGATATCAAAACCAGACAAGGAAATCATCAGAAATGAAACTTACAGATCACTTAATAAAGTTTTAACAAATCAAATCCAGGAATACATGAAAAGGATAATAATTCATGACCAAATGTGGTTTGTCCCAGGAATGCAGGTTAGTTTAACATTCAATCAAAATCATATGTAATTCCCTATACTAAAGAACAACAACAAGAACAACAAAACTAGGACCTCAATAGATACAGATAAAGTATTGAAAATATTCAACATCCATTTCTGATATTTAAAAGTCTCAGCAACTAGGGGACGCCTGGGTGGCTCAGTCGGTTAAGTGTCTGACTCGGCTCAGGTCATAATCTCACAGTTTGTGGGTTCGAGCCCCACGTCTGGCTCTGTGCTGACAGCTAGCTCAGAGCCTGGAGCCTGTTTCAGATTCTGTATCTCCTGCTCACGCTGCCTCTCTCTCTTTCTCTCAGAAATAAATAAAACATTAAAAAAAAGTCTCAGCAACTAGAAATAGAGTTCAAGTCAACAAAAGAAAATCTGTGAAAAACCTTTGGCCAACACATATTTAAGGGTGAAAGTGTGCATGCTTTCTCCTTGAACATCACGAACAAGACAAGCAAGTCAATCCACTGTCACCACTCCTATTTTACTAAAGGATGGAGCTAGTGAAATAAGGTAGGAAAAAGATAAGTAAAGGCATCCAAACTGAAAAGGAAGTAACAATTGTCTTTATTTGAGGATGACAAATCAGCTAAGTAGGAGATCTAAATCTATTTTTTAAAAAGGTACTAAAACAAATATATGAGGTTAGCAAGAATACAAGATAAATATGCAAAAACCTACTGTATTTCTATATTACAACAATAATCAAAAATTGAAATGTTGAAAAATCCATTTACAATAACATTTAAAAATAAAAGCTACTTAAAAATAAACCTGACAAGAGGCATCTGGGTGCTCAGTTAGTTATGCATCCAACTTCGGCTCAGGTCATGATCTCACAGCTGGTGAATTCGAGCTCTGCACTGGGTTCTGTGCTGACAGCTCAGAGGTTTGAGCCTATTCAGATTATGTGTTTCTGTCTCTCTCTGGTCTTCCCCGACTCTTGAGGTCTCTGTCTCTCTCAAAATAAATACACTTAAAAAAACATTTTAGGTGTATTTAAAAAAAACTCAACAGGTAAAAAAAAAACTCTATTAGAAAATGAAAAACATAGATATTTCACTGAAGAGAACATACAGATGACAAAATAAGCACACAAGAAGATGTTCGGAAAGCATGAGCTCTTAGGGAAATGCAAATCAAAACTAACATCACTATCATTACACCTCCAAGGATGGCTAAAGTAAAAAACAGCGACAACACCAAATGCTGGAAAAGATGTGAAAACAACAGACCACTCATACACTGCTGGTGGGAAAGGAAAATAATACAGCCATTCTGGAAAAGCTTTGCAGGGTTTTTTTTTTATGTTTCTAAGAATGCCATTACCATATAACCTGATGTGGAAAACAAAAGCAAAAAAAAAAAAAAAATTTCTTTACAACTTACAGCCCACTGACAAGTCCTTGACACAGGCAGAGTGACCTTCCTCTAAGAACTCAACTACCTAGATGTTAATACTTTGCTAAAGGCAATCTTAGCTTAACATTATCCTGACCTCCAGGATCCTGTAAGTCTCCTTTAACATATAAAAATTCCAGGGCACGTGGGTAGCTCAGTTGATTAAGCATCCAACTCTCGATACTGGCTCAGGTTGTGATCTCATGGTCATAGGATGGAGACCCACATTGGGCGGCCTCCATGCTGACCATGGAGCCTACTTAGAATTCTCTCTCCCTCTATCTCTCTCAAAATAAATAAATAAACATAAAAAATACTTTATTAAAAACATACATGTATTTCCTCTATATATCTCCTATCTGTTTCCTATATATATTTCCTTTATTAAAAATATATATGTAGGTGTATACATATATATAGTATATGTGTGTATATGTGTATACATATGTATATATACACATATGTGTGTATGTGTATACGTAAGTATATATGTATATATGTATGTATGTATATGTGTGTATATATATACACATATACATGTATTTCCTTTGGAATCTTCCTTTACCTGTACCTCCCAAGATATACATTAGCAATCATCCTCCAAGCATATGGTCCACTGACATACATCTGAAGGGTCTCATGACTGAGGTATTAAGCAGTAACAAATTACCTTTTCCTAACAACAGCTAGCCCTCTCAAGGTCCTGGAAATCTTGCTTCCAAAATTCCTTAGAGACTTATGCTATTCCTACCACCTCCCAACTTGAAAGTATATAATTAATTGCTCCTCACAATCCCACAATCCACAGTCCCAATCCCAATCCCAGAAAATCAATCCCCATCACAGAAAAACTTGTACACAAAGGTATAGCTTTACTCATAACAGTCAAAAACTAGAAACAGCTCAGAGGTCCTTCAGCAGGTGAATGGTTAAACAAACTGTGGTGCATACATATACATACCATAAAATTCTATGTATTAATAAAAAGGAAAGAACTATTAATATATGCAACAACTTCAATGAATTTCCAAAGAATAACAGTAATAAAGCCAATCCTAAAATCATCATATAATTCCACGTATATAACACATTTGAAATGACAAAATTTCAGAAGTGGGAAACAGATAAATGCTTGCCAGAGGTTAGGGATGGGAGGAGGGGGTCAGATGGGAGCAAGGGGTGTGTGGTTACAAAAGGGCAATGCGGAAGATACTAGTGGTGACGGAACTGTACTGTATGTATCTTGACCATGGTGGCAGATATATGAACCAACACATGATAAAACTGCAAAACTAAATACACACACATATATATACAAATTCACACACACAAGTACAAACAACATTGCTGAAATCACAGTAAAACTGTGATTTTACTGATTAGCAATATGCTAATTGTAATACTGCACTATAGTTTTGCACTATAGATGTTATCATTACAGGAAGCTGGTAAAATGTCTTTTAAATCAACCTGCATACATTAAACTATGATTCACACCATCATAATATTATGCCCAGATCGCAGTATCCTCACCGACCAGAGACCACCAGGGAGACCGAGTCACGCATGCAAAGGCAAAGGGCTTTATTACGGGCTTAAGCTCGGGCTCACAGACTTCACCAGCGTATGGGTCCGTGCTGAGAGCCTCGAACAAGGACAGAGTAGGGTTTTTATGGAGTTTGTGACAGGGGAGTTACAGAAGTGGTGACACGGGAACAGTGATCCAATCATAATTATACAACATCATTGACAGCGGGTTTGACCACACACATTGTCTAGAGTATTCGTTACTTTTGGCGGGATCCAATTACAACATTTAGAGTACCTTTAAATTCAACCAATCACAGAGCGAGCCTAGGGTCTTATTCGGCGACTAACGGGTTAACTTTAACGCTGGGTAACAGGGTCCTACCCATAGTTCCTATCTCCAGACCTCTCCCTTAACAATGTGGAGGGTGGTCGCTGGCCTTTCTTGATTGGGTGTTGCAAGGGTGGTTACTCCTGCCTAGGGCAATGTGTAACTACCTGATAGTTTCCGGGAAGCCGAAACTCAGGCCTTCTAGTTTAGAGGGGAAACTTAAAGCCTGTCATGGAGTCAGTTTGGTTTAGACTTTTAGACTTGTGGCCTTACAATAAAGTCTCAGTTTTTCTACATATGCTCTAATTTTTAATCTTGCTTCCACCCACACCAAAGAGAGAAAGAGGCTATTACCTCAATTAATAACAGAGAAAATATGACCATTTTTTTTTTACTTTAATCTGCCATTATTTTTTTACTAAACACTAGAAATGTTCAATGCTCTTCACTGAGAAAATTGTACTGTAATCATTTGGCAATTAATATATATATAAGGTACAATAAATTACATGGCTCAAAAAATCTTAATAAAGTAAAATCCTACTAAATTGATTCCCTTATTTAATCGGGGCTCTTTATGGATTACTGTGTTTATCTGAAAAAGGTACATGGCAAAGAAAGAAATTCACTGCAAATGTAAGAACAACTACTTCATTAAAATAATAATCCTAGTTATTTATAATTTAAACATTAGAATAGCACTGTTGATTGAACTTTCTGTGATATGGAAATATTCTTTGCACTATCCAATATGGTGGCTACTAGACATAGGTGGCTATTAAGCCTTTATACATGGCTAGTAGGAATAAGGAAGTAAAACTGAACTTCAGTTAAATAGACAAATATGGCTATTGACTACCATATTAGACAGAACAGGTCTAGAACTTACAAAAAAACTCAAAAAAGAATACAAAAACCAACAATGTAAAAATAATCATTAGTGTATTGGGTCTGTATTTCTCACCCACAACATTACTGGCCTTTTATGAAGAATAATTCATTATACGGGACTGCCCTAAAGAAAATACATTTCTTTCAAATGATAAATATATTTTTTCCAAATGTAATCTTATGGCCACTCTTGATATTATGGAGTATTGCTTCATTCTAATAAATTACTGAAGCTATTAAGAGCAATAATGCATTTTCACCAGCAGAGGGCATACATACATATATATGTAATAAACACACTTTACACCAATTTCAAACGTTCCAGAGGTCCAACAACACTGAATCAGAAGACATTAGTAAATTAACCTACACAAAAGAAATTGTACTTCTTGGAAGTAAGAGAGAAAATTTGCTAAAAAATAAACATATTTTTCAAAAAGAAACAGAAAGGTCACCTCAGAAACAAGTTTTTGTGAATTTTATCAGTTGATCCAAGAGTTAACTATAATCCTTCAAACAAAACAAAATAACCCTGACAAAATGTCAGTCAATTCTTATTTGCAAGGCCATTTACATATATATTAACAATATTTCTTAGGCCAAAAAATAAATTCTAAAGAATTCTCCTCACAGAATATAAAAGTTGTCAAAATCCCATGAAAAAACAAAAGTAAACTAAATTCCAAAAACAAAAAGAAACAATGAAATTTGGCAAAGGTGCTGATGTAGTTTGAAGTAGTGGGGTTTGGAGTCACCAGCTAAGAATTCTTGAGACTTCATTGGTGCAAAAAGGTGGTTTTATCAAACAATGGGGACAGGACCCGTTGGCAGAAACAGCTTCACTGGGGTTGTGAAGTGACAGATTATGTAAGATTTTCTATCCTATGGAGAGGTTGCTGATGTTAGGGTTCCAGGAAATTGGATCTGCAGGTTTCTGGAAATTGCTTTCTTCTTTTAAACCATTAAAACAGTTTACAACTGTTGGAACTGATGGAAACTCTGTCCTGCACGACTGTGATCTCTAACCATTTCATTTTCCCTTTCCTTTGTTCTTGGACATCCAGGAGTCCCTGAGGAATGTTACACAAATCCCACCTGGGGGAGTGGTGGGTTAGCTTATGCTTTGCCCTCAGGTTGCCTTTTGCTCCCTCATCAATGCTTTAAAAAAAGGGGGAAAAAAGGCAAATGTTTGCCTGAGAAAAACTTGAGAAACGGTGCCAACATACTGAAAATTCACTTTCCTCGACTCTCACGGTACAGAGGGTGGAAAACAAACTCTGAAGCTGTTTCATAGCACACAATTTCATAAAGTGTTTAGAAAACAGTTTTAATGTCTACCAAAATTAAATGCTCTTTTTTAGGAACAAACAAAATATCCAGAAACGAAAAAAAAAAGAGAGAGAGAGAAAAGAGAGAGGAGAGAGAGAGAGAGAGAGAGAACTTTTCTAGCCCCTTTTACATCCCTATTACCATTAATTTTTCCTTTCTCCCTATTACATACCTCCTTCTGAAAGCCCCCTTTTCCTGAAGCTTCTCTGTTCTGGTTTTCCTTGCAGTCTTTCAGGTCACTATTGAGTTCTTTCAATGATTCTACTTCTGACTGCTGCCTCCCCCCTGTCTTAGTCACTGACTCTGATCTATAAGTGTCTAATCCATTTATTGCTTTGATAAACACTTCCAGGCAAATGATCCCAAAACAATACTCACTCCTTTGTCTATCTGCTCTCCTAAATTTCTGCCTGATACCTATACCTGCTTCTAGGAACGTGAAAAGCATATGCACTAAGTATATGAACAAAGCTGCTTCCAGCTTCTTCCTACCTAGAATAACTTAGCCACTCTTCTTTTCAAGAACTACCTTTCTTGTTAAAATCCTTCCCCAATTGCTGCTCTTGGTGATTTTTACTTTCTCTGAACCTCTGTAACACTCAATGTCTGCACTACTTCCTTCACACAGGTATCCAGACTTTATATACATATATAGTATAAATGCACATTACAAATGTATTTATATATATAATATTTGTGTGTATGGCCTGCCTTTCTCCTCAAAGTAAAGACTCCTAAGTGGCAGAGCAGGGCTGGGCCTCTGTTGTATGCCTCTAATGTCTACTCTAGTGGACCAGCCCATAAAGGGGTAAAAGAAAAAAAAGATAACTACCTTCTTTTTCTGAACCTTCCATGAAGAACTCTTTATGCTCAGAATCTGCTCAATTACATTATTTAACAAGCAAAATATAATTCACAAATGCTTCCTGTAAAGTAAGAAAATGACTAAATGACTGTAACTGTTAAAAAAAAAAAAAAAACCCTGATATAATTATCACACCCTTATCATTTATCAACCCTTATTTTGTGCCAGACATTACTTCGTTAAGTTAACTCTCATAATCTTGTGACAACAGGTAGGGCCATTTTACATACAGTGACACTGAAGCTTAGAAAGTTTAAAATACCACACTCCCATTCACTACAAGGAACGAAGGAGAGAAGGGAGAAAGAGAAGAGAGGGAGGGAGATAATGAAAAAAATGAAATCACAGAGGCAGCAATGGGAGAGCTGAGATTTTAACCTGAAGCATTCAGCCTTCAAAGCCCATGCTTTTAGCTACTGAAGTAGTGTCCTCCCATGGATAACAGCAGAGCAAGCAATCTGCCAACCCACAGTCAACCAGAGGAAGAATACTGTAGAGGAAGTTATTACATAGTATATAGTTTTGTTTTATCTTAAAACTTTTGAAGAAGGCATATGTACATAGTTCAAAATATCAAAAGGACACTGAAAAACTTCAAAATCTACAAAAACTACAAAAACAAAAAAGCACTCCCCTGCCATTTTTCAAATGTTGATTTACTGTGACAGAGAAATTAGATGGTGGTAATAATTTAAGGATTCACTAGTCGTTAGAATGATACAAAATAAAAGGAGAAAATGAAATGAAGCTTAATTTTAAGAACAATCCTTGTTTCACCTGACTGTCCTAAAATATAAGCCTTGTCAAACCTGTTTCTTACTTTATTCAGGTGATATTGCATCAAAAGTTTGAGGAAGCATATTACAGCTTTCCTTTATTTTGTTCGCTCTTTCACAAATATTCTAGTGCTTTGTATTTGCAAATTTTCCCTCTAAAGCACAAAGATACCCAATATTTACAGAAATCCCTCTTTTTAAAGCTTATTCTCAGCACCATTTACACATTTATTTCATAAGTTAATATTTGCTTTTAGATAACACTGCAGAACCAACGAACAGCATTCTAAGTTTTGAAATATGTTTACATTTGTTGCCAAATCAGTGTTTAAAAAAACTGGCTAAGTAAATAACATGTATTAATTCCTTGCTGTGATTACCAATTTTTTTCTTAACGTCCTATTCTTACACAGACAGAGTCTGGGTAAGCATAAAAATGCAGAACTTACCACGCTTCTCATTGCATAGATTGTGAATGTGAAGGAAATGAAAAAAATTTTAAAGCTTAGAGTTACCCTTTATAAAGGTGAAGGGTAACACATTCATTTATAGATTTAGAAGGCAACAGACCAGGTAACCTGGGTTCACTCCCAGCTTCTCTCACTGTTAGCAAAGTTTTGAGTAAGTCATCTAATCTCTCTTCATAGGTTTCATTGCTCTACCAGGAGATCCGACTAGGCACATGATGGGCCTCTTCTATCTCTAAACTTTCTATAATTTTATGGTCACCAAAAAAAAAAAAAAAAAGTAGATAAGGGCCTGAAAATCTTCCCAAAGTGCTCCACCATCAATTCATGAATCTTAAGATTCATTCATGGTTTATAAAATCTAGGAGGGAATGGTGTGGCCTACCGCTATACTTAGAGGAATGAATGTTGCCTGTAATTGTTGTGTTGTGGCCCAATGACTGATCAAGAGAAAAATGTGAAAAAGGTAGTCAACCCCTGCTCCTAAAATATAAGGACAAATCATGAAAGAATAAAAATGACCAGTAAGCCCATTAAAACTGATTAATTTTAAGAAAGAAAACAGTGTCATACAATTTTAACCAACCATGTTAAGAAAACTTTTCAAAAACATAAACAGCCAGTGAGCAGTAGGGTGCAGAGGGTCAGCCGGTCTTTATGCACTATTTGGTGAAAGGCCCCAGGACTCCTGGCAATACAAATCAAACACACTTTAATAAGCATACTCTAACATACACTTTTTACACAGAAGATCTTACTGTGAAGAAATAATTTTGTGTACACAAAGCTTTGACAACAGGACTCTTTGTAACCACGTTAGAAAGCAAATGCCCATCAATAAGGGAACAGATTAGTTTAAAATACTTTTAAATTACTTTAAAATACATACTATTAGCAAGTTTTCTATGCAGAAAAATAGATTTAAACCCCCCTACAAAGTCCCACTATTCTTAGTCTCAGCAAAGGACTTCATCACCTAATTGTCCCTTAGATTTCAGACCCCTCTTACTCTCCTGCCACATAAACTGATCTGCATTCTTCCTGACTTTTTTCTCCTGCCCAAAACTAACCATTTCATCTGTGTTTTGAATCAAATTTCCCTCTAAATCATGCATTAATATTTTAACTAAATATACTACTCTTCCTTCTTAGAAAACTTTCCTGCTCTTAGCCATGGAAAAGAAACTCCTACTTGCTGTTCTTGCAGCTCTCCTGCCTCTGATGAGGGAGCAAAAGGCAAGCTGAGGGCAAAGCACAAACACCCCACAACCACTACCCACCAAGGTGGTAAATCTGTGACATTCCTCAGGCACTCCTGGATGCCCAAGAACAAAGGAAAGGGGAAAACAAATGGTTAACTGATAGTGCTCCAGGTCATGCAGGATACAGTCTCCATCAGTTTGCAATTGTCTTAATGACTTAAGAGAAAAAAGCAATCTCCAGAAACCTACTGACTAAATTTCCTGAAGTCCTAACATCACCCTCCCTTCCACAGGATAGAATCTTATATAATCAGTCACTCCTCACAACCCCAGTATAGCTCTTTCTGTCACAGGTCCTGTTGCCATTGTTTAATAAAACCACCTTTTTGCACCAAAGACATCTCAAAGATTTTTCTTGGATCCAAACCCCAACATTTCAAACCACATCATTTTGGCACCCAAACTGAGGCTTCAAGTCTTTTCATCTGGACTCTCAGCCTCAGTGCAAACTTGGTGAATACTTTCTTTCCTCTCCCTTTACTTTCTTTTCAGGAGCTTTTCAAGAAGCATGGCCTTTTTTTTTTTTTTCTTTTAGTGTTTTATTTATTTATTTTGACAGAGAGAGAGAGAGAGCACAAGCAGGGGAGGGGCAGAGAGAGAGAGAAAGAGAGAGAATCCCAAGCAGGCTTCGTGTTGTCAGTGCAAAGCCCAGTGTGGGGCTCAAAATCAAGACATGTGAGATTGTGAGCTGAGCCAAAATCAAGAATCCGCTACTTAACCAACTGAGCCATCCAGGCATCCCAAGGAGTATCGTCTTATTGGAACACTTTCATGTCAAGTACTCAGGCTACAATCCTCCAGCCCTTGGCTACCATACAGGGAAGAGAAAGCCTGTATTTTGGCTGGAAGTTAGTACCCTGGCTGGAATGGTAGTAAGATCCAAAACACTGATGCCCTCTCTTTATTTCTGTCCTTATACAGACAGTTGTCTGTCTTGAGAACAGGACGGCCACCTAAGTCACCAGAACAGCTGGCAATCTTAAAACTTCCATGTGAGGTTACATCCTCATTGATCTAATGTGATCCTCTCTGTGCCCTGGTCTAGCCACTTCTGGCTGCAAGACCTCCACTTGGAAATGGCCAAAACCAGTACCCAACTAAATTAAAGCCAAGCTAGGCACCATTTCCTAGAGAAGTTGGCTATAAAAGACTAGTTATCTTTATTGTTTTCCATCAATGTCCCCTCCTAACTACTTAAGTTACCAAATTAGGTAATTCCTCCTTGTAAAACTTTTCTAATGTTTTCCACAGGTTAAAAATGACAGATTCTTCACACCCTTCATGGCACAGCCTGTACTGCACAGCATAGCATGGTATTTTTTTGTATATAGCATGTACCCATTTGTATTCTAGAATGCAATGGAGAAGTGGGGAGACACCAGTAATCCCTCATACAGGGTCTTTACGGTAGAACAGTAATAATGGTTTGTTCGAGGGATACCTCTGGTCACTTGTGACACCAGGAACATCTGACATATCCTGCAAGGTATGCCACCCAGGAGTCAGGGAGGATTTTTGGTAACAAACCTTCTTTAGGCCTCTTCGATTCCCAAGGACTCCCCCATGGAATGCCTTTTAACCCACTGGAAACAATTCAGATTGCAAAATTTAAGAAAGGACTGTTCTCCTGTAATACTGCATGGACTTAGTAGGATCTATCCATTATATCTCTCCTGCAGGAAACAGGACAAATAGACAGAGGTACCCTAGGTTCAGAGCTTTAAGGGTTCTGAATCAGGGTCCAGACCTAAGGAACTCTTGCAAAACCAAGCTGATAAACTCCCTCCTGACATACTGGATTTATAATTGTCTAAACAGGCCTCCTCCTAATCGAATCTGGGTTGCTACAGGAAATACAGTCCATCCCTAAAGAAGGGGACGCTATCTCTCACTGCTCCACCTAATAGACCCAGGTTAATTTAGCTGTATGTGGGGGGCTTCTCCTTCATTCATTTCCCAGGCTAACAGCTATAACTGGAGCCAACTGTGGTTAGTCTAACTTGGGACAGTCTTTAAGGAATATTTCCAGGCAACTGCTAAAACTCCTTTTGTTCCAGGTAAGTTCCCTATCTACTCAGGCCTGACATGGTCTGCCCTAAATTCCATTTGGTGGAAAAAACTTGCAACTGCTTATCTGTCTGAGCTGACAGGCTTTAAGACCAGGAAACCCCTCTCTCTGCCCTCTGGTCTTTCATTGGCTTCCAGCCATCCTGGGAGCACCTCACCTCTTTTGGCATTCCCCTCTTCCTTCTATCGTTTCTGAACCACCTTGGCTCTTATACCATCCTTGGTGCTTTCAGCACCATTGGCCCCCTCCTCCCACCTTCAATGTCAAGGAGCAAAGAACACGCCTTTAGGCTTAACATCACCCACTTCAGAATTCCCCACAGGTGCTCTAGGTAAAAATCAAGAAAGGGGCATAAACTGATTGACTTTTAAGCGGACCCAGGCAGAACATAATTTAGTATTTAAACTAGTTGAAACTTTTATTCTACCTAGGTTTACTGAAGGTCAAATGAGCTTGTGATATCTGTATTGTAATTTGTTAGCAAAAGGATGACTTTAAATGATGGTTAATTTTGTTGGTCTCCAAGTTTTTATGGATAATTGTTAAGATAGCTTTCAAAGTCTTTGATAACCTGAAACTTTAAAGTTTTGCTTAGATGACAAATTGGATTGAATTCATTGGACATCTAGGTCTTTTTCAAATGAGATAAAATAAAGGGGCTAAGTTTTGCTAATAGCTATATAACCCTACATATTTGCCTTTGGAATCTCTTACTGTCACCTTGATAAAAATGTTTTTGGCTTCTTACTGCAGAAAACTAAAAATATTTAAATCAGTAGGAAAAACAAGCTTTGTGCTTAACTGATTCATAAATTGCCATATTTACAGTTATAACAGTTCAGAACTGGTTACTGTTTAATTTTCACTGGAGACTAAAGTTTTTGAGAGTTAAAAGTCTACAAAATATAATTAAGACTGATGGAAATAAGGGAAGCTACTCTGCATGTATAAGAAAGATCTAAGAAATGGGAATACATTTTTGTTGAAGGTAAAAGAACATTATTTTGTCCTCAAATGAGACTGATTGTTTAGAAGGGAAGGCTTGGGACAAAAACATCTTTATAGATAGTAAAATTTTAAACTATTTATTATAAACTAGAGTATAACCTAAATTCTTCTCATTTCCTCAAACATTTGGCTATGGCTCTCCAACAAGGTTTCCAATCTTCTCCCATTTTCTTAACTTAAAGTCATTAAAAACTAAAACTGCCTTTTCTAAGCTCTAAAAACTGAAGTTGGACAACTTGGAGTAAACTTCAGAAAAATAGCTCACGTACTGACAATCTTCTTGCTTGTTATTCTGTGGAGATAATAACAAGACCCCATGGGCATATGATTACTTGAACAAGTGGAAAGTGGGATGGATTCCCCCAACAATTGAGTATGAAAAGCCTTTTCTCACTGTAGACCTATCAATAAAGACTATAGTGCTTTCGTAAATGATTAGCTTGAGGATGAGTTAATTCATAAATCTCTAAATGAATATGCAAAGCATATCCTATACCTGATCTGACAGTTATTAGCAACCCACCCCATGTAAGCCCAAGAAACATGGTTTATTTAAAAGACTGAAAATCTACAGCAGGGGATTTACTCCAAAAGGAAAGGCCCCTACGAGGTTACATTATGTACTCCCACTGCAATAACTTTAGAAGGGCACTCTTCACAGGCTCATATATCTAGAATAAAACCTGTAAATCCTTCACAGGAAACCAATAAGCAAACAAACAACCGTTCTTATTCTGTGAACCTATGGAAGACCTCAAATTTCTCTTCGAAAGAAAATGATGGCAGTACTTTTTCATTCTCTTTTCCCCAATTTATACTGACAATTCCTTCTTACAACAGGCCTTTCAAAAGTATCACCAGATACATTTGAGTTACAAACCAGAAAAATCCATCTGATTCCAGCTGCCTGTGCCCATTCCATCTAAGGATGCTTCAAGCCTGACATTTAAAAATCTTTTCAGGGCCCCCAGGGTGGCTCAATCAGTTAAGCAGTCAACTTCAGCTCAGGATATGATCTTGCAGTCTGTGGCTTCAAGCCCTACGCTGGGTTCTGTGCTGACCGCCTGGAACCTGCTTTTGATTCTATATCTCCCTCTCTCTGTCTATTCCCTGCTCATGCCGTCTCTTTCTCTCAAAAATAAATATTAAAAAAAATTTTTTTTCACTGGCAGCGTTCGATGGGAATGCAAACTAGTGCAGCCACTCTGGAAAACAGTATGGAGGTTCCTCAAACAATTAAAAATAGAACTACCCTACGACCCAGAAACTACGCAACTAGGCATTTATCCAAGGGATACAGGTGTGCTGTTTCAAAGGGGCACATGCACCCCAATGTTTATAGCAGCACGATCAACAAAAAGTATGAAAAGAGCCCAAATGTCCATCGGCGGATGAATGGATAAAGATGTGGTGTATATACAAGGAGTATTACTCGCCAATCAAAATGAATGAAATCTTACCATTTCCAATTACGTGGATAGAACTAGAGGGTATTATGCTAAGTGAAATTAGCCAGTCAGATAAAGACAAATATCATAAGACTTTACTCATATGAGGAATTTAACAAACAAAACAGATGAACAAAAGGGAAGGGAACAAAAATAATACAAAAACAAGGAGGGGGTCAAAACATATTAAGAGACTCTTAAATATAGAGAACAGAGGGTTGCTGGAGGGGTTGAGGGAGGGGGATGGGCTAAAATGGGTAAGGGGCAATAAGGAATCTATTCCTGAAATCACTATTGCACTATATGCTAACTTGAATGTAAATTTAAAAATAAACTTTTTTTAAAAAGTGCAAAATTCTAACAATGTGGAAATTATCAATACATTTGTCCTACTCTTTAAATGATGTAAATTTAGCATTTGCCAAAAAAGATAAATGCCAAGTAGTTATGTTTCCTAGCAATAAGATTTTGCAAATGTGGCATTTTAACTATTACACGTTGTAAAATCTAATTTATTCTCATGTTGTGTCAACTGATTTTGCATAATTTCATTGTAAACGTTAAATCTGTGTCACTAAAATAAAAAAATCTTTTCACTGGCAGCATTTGAGACTCGGACCCTGGATTTATAATTTGCTGTAACCATTAACTTTTATTTTTCTTTTTTTCTATATAAGTGCCTCTTATTAATTATCTGATGCTTACATCATACAGACAAAACCTAGACTACTCGATGGCTAACACCACTATTACACAATTAATACCTTAAATGACTCTCAAAAGAGCATTACATTATTAAACAGTAAAATAAATGCAGAGGTAATTGGGTCACTCAGTCAGTCAGGCATCTGACTACTGATTTCAGCTCAGGTCTTGATCTCGCAGTTGTCAGATCAAGCCCCACATCAGGCTCCAAACTGGGCATGGAGCCTGCTTAAAATTCTCTCTCTTCCTCTGCCTCTGTACCTTCTCCATTAGCATGCACATGCATGTTCTCTCTCTCCCTCTCAAAAAGAAAATAAACTCAAATGCATAAAACAATTCAACAATATAGAATAGCACTAGATGTTTTAACAGCAATACAAAGTGGTATATGTGCCATTTTTAAGAGACTGATATATATACTCCAGATTATCATAAAAATGTTACAGGGTTATTAAAATATATGAATACCCAAACCGAGGCTCTATAAAATCCTTTCCTCTCTTTAAATAACCGGTTAAGTCCTGTTTTGGAGGGGGGATTATAGTCAGGGGTCTCTGTTGGATTTCTTATTCTTATAGCCATATTAATCCTAGTATGTTGCCTTTCTCAGTGTCTCTACTTGGTGCCAAGACTCTGTCACTACAATGACTTCACACTGATGATCCTCACCACCCACAGAGACACTTACTGTCCACAGTGGATTCAGCTGCCTCTGCTTTTGGTAACTCATATATATATAAACTACCCAGATGATCAATGTTGACTCATAGGTAGGGACATCTCTGTGCCCTACTCAACAGAAAGAAGCTACTGAACATGAGACATTCCACCTTCAACAACCTTGAAGATTTAAGGGTCAAAACTGTTCAGGGGAAATGATGAGGGAACAAAAGGCAAGCTGAGGGCAAAGCACAAGCTAACACCACACAATCACTAATTGCCCCCCAAGGTGGGATATATGTAACATTCCTCAGGCATTCCTCAGACTGCCCAAGAACAAAAGAAAAACAAATGGTTAATTGATAGAGATCAAGGTCATGCAGGACAGAGTCTCCATCAGTTTGCAACTGTTAACGATTTAAAAGAAAAGAGCAATCTCCAGAAACCTACAGACTAAATTTCCTGGAGCCCTATTATCACCCTCCCCTCCACAGAATATAAAATCTTACAAAATCAGTCACTCTTCACGACCCCAGTAGAGCTCTTTCTCCCCGCAGGTCCTGTCCCCATGCTTTAATAAAACCACCTTTTCCCAAAGATGTCTCAAGAATTCTTTCTTGGCCATTAGCTCTGAACCCGATTACTTCAAACCACATCACCTCCATGCAACAATGATCAGAGGTAGGCATATGGCCCAGGTTGTACCAGTTCATCTCACCCAGGAATATGGTATGTCATCCAAAGAAAAAGTCTATAGATCACATAGACTTAGGAACTACTCAAGTATAGGCAAGCATATGAATAAGGAAAAGCAGTCAGTAATATGGTGGGAAGCATTCTATAGTTCTATGATTAGGTCTCAGTCTTTCAGTGAGCCTCTGCCTCTGTGCTATGAGCTTCACAAATCTCAGTACCCCCTACCATGGCTGTCCCCCTTCCCCATGGGACAAGATGGCTAGAGTAGACTGGAATTGGCATTTCACTTCTCTCCTGAGAAAGGCTACAGGTGGCTGGAGTTAGGTACTTCCTTCTCCCAAGTCGGTTAAGCTCTAGTAAACAGTTTCTCCAGAAGGCAGACCTTGCTAAAAAGAACGAATGCTCTGGTGTATTTCAAAATGGGTCCTTTTCTCCTTCCCCTGCCAGAAGCATAGATTTTTCTCCCATATTCACTGTGCTGAGATCCTGGTGGTAAAACTCACCAAAGTGGAGAGACCTTACCCGTAATTGTGTCCTCCTGGACTTTCTGACTCAGATTTGTACTCAGTGAGCCTCCGGCAATTTGTCAATTAGTTTTCCTACCCCAGTACTGGTTCCCACAGAGTTGTAATTGAGTTGTGATTCTCTATACTCGCCTGTCTCTCCTATTTAGGGGACAGCAGTTTGCCCTGTGATTTCACTTCTCTGAAGATCTAAGAAGAAATGTTGATTTTGCAGTTTGCTGGGCTTTTTACTTGTTAGGATGGAGACTTGAAGCTCCTTCCAGTCTTAAAGCCAGACTAGAAACTGGAAGTCCCCTCAACTATTTTTTTTAAAAGCTAGACAAACATTTATTTTAGGTAAAAATCTGTTTCCTATTGTTTACAGACATGCTTTACCAACTAAGTTAAAAACTAAGTATAATGGCCATAAATTTGAGACAAGAGATAAAAGGCCAAAAAAGAAGGCAATCACCTGAGAGCCTTATCTACGGAAGTAAAATCATTATCCCCACTAAAAAACAAATCCCAAGTAACTAGTTTTCAGTAAATAAACAGAAGGGAAGCTGCTTCTGTACAATAGCTGAGCAAAATTTCCAAAGTGAAAAATAACTTGTGATCTCATAATATGGGGACGGTAATTACAAAAGAGACTAGTTAACTTTTGCTTACAAAAAAAATAATTTAATGCAAATAGAAAAGGAAACCAAATTACAAAAAAGAGAATGTGTCTCTATCAAATATTTGGATAGTTGTTTGTTTTTACTTCCGACAATAATTGCATCCAAAAGTTAACCCTCATAATCAATTACAACTTATAAGTTAAAAAAAAAACACTTAAAATTCAGAAAAATTTCACAACAATAAAACTTAGGGAAAATCTGGAGGAGGAAGAAGTTTTCTTACATCTGACATCCAGAGCAATTCTCTTAAAAAGTAATTGGAGGAGGGGCACCTGGGTGGCTCAGTTGGTCAGGCGTCTGACTTCGGCTCAGGTCATGATCTCAAGGTCCGTGAGTTTGAGCTCTGCATCAGGCTCTGTGCTAACAGCTCAGAGCCTGGAGGCTGCTTCTCCCTCTCTCTATGCCCCTCACCTGGACACAGTGTCTCCGTCTCTTGAAAGTTAAAAAACATTAAAAAAAAAAAAAAGTAATTGGAGGAGCTAGATATACGCTATATATGCTATAATGCTAAGGGAAATAAATCAGAGAAAGAAAAACAGCATATGATTTCATACATATGTGTAATTTAAGGAACATAACAAACAAGCAAATGGAAAAAGAACAAACCAAGAAAACAGGCTCTAAACTATAGAGAACTGATGGTTATGGGGGGGGGGGGTGTAAAATAGGTGATGAGAATTAAAGAATACATTTATCATAATGAAAACCAAGTAATGTACACAATTGTTTAATCACTACATTGTACACCTGAAACTAATATAACACTGTATGTTAGCTGAACCAGAATTAAAACACTTAATAAAAAATTTAAAAAATCACTTACATTGATAATAATAACAATAATAAAATAATTGGAGAAAAAAGAAAACAAAAATGTTTGTAGGTCTTATCATACAAGACTTAAGATTCAAATGCAACATTTACTGACTACCTACTATATATCAAATTCTCTATAAATGCTTCATATACAGTATATCATGTAATAGTTAATACAACTATTAATATATCAACATTTAATATTACACAAATTCATATATTAAAATCAAAAAAAAAGGAATGCTTCAAAGAGAAAAAACTGAGGAATATTCACCTATGGCCTTTCACCATTAGAGACAATATTTAATTTTAAGTAGAACAGTTTGAAATGCAGAAACGTTCTTTTGTTTCTTTTCTTTAATGAATCATCATCAAATGAAATTTTGAAGTAATGAAATTCTTGTTTTCCTAAGAATAATTATACTCAGTTGAAGACATAAAAATCATATAAACCATTCTTTAACGGGTTTTAAAGTCTAGGCAAAGCTGACTTTAAATTTTAACCATCTATATAAAATGTGATTTCATACTCTTAAGTCTAGAAGGTGTAGAACCAAACCAAAATGAAGTCACTTATGTCAAGGACAAATTGTCCACAGTCAACACCAATGCATAAAGGAAACTTGACTGAATCTTATAGGAACTTACAGCTCTTCTCAGAAATAAGTTAAGACACCAACCAATCATCAAACACCAAGTCTGTTCACATCATCCATGAACTTTCTTGTTCCCGACTAAGCTACCCAAAGTCAAATAAGAAAGACGACCACTAGGCAACCAAGTAACTTCTGTATTTACCCCATAAAAATCCCTTAGTCTGTGAGCAACTCTGAACCCACTGCTCCCAGAGCCTTGAGTTTTCTGACTTGCAGGTAAAAAGACTTATAATAAACTCATCTTTCTGCTTTGTTTTACCCAGTGTGCAGACTTTTGGTTTTTGACAAAGATATAGTGCACTAGTGAAAGATCATATTGTATAAGGAATCAAGTTCATGCTCCACTGTTTGCCATTAAAAACAATCCACAGCTTTGTTCTGATTCATCTATTCAAATATATGTGCTACTATCATGAAGATGGTGGAAGGCGCCATGAGCAAACATCACAGGTGACTTCCAGAAGCTAGAAAAAATAAGGAACAGAGTCTCCTCTAGTGCCTCTAAAAGGAATACATTTGATTTTAGCTCAAAAGGAACACATTTGGATTCTAACCTCCAGAACTGTAAGATGACAGTTTGTGTTGTTTAAGCCACTAAATTTGTGATAATTTTTTATAGCAGCAATAGGAAATTAATATACTAGTGATGATCATTTCACTTCAAAACTCACACTTCTGCTAGTTTTATGGCACAATGCACCATCACCGTCCTACATTAAAAGCAACTTTTAAGAGTAGAAGTGTGGGGCGCCTGGGTGGCTTAGTCGGTTGGGCGTCCGACTTTCGCTTGGGTCATGATCTCGCGGTTCATGGGTTCGAGTCCCGCGTCGGGATCTGTGCTGGCTGCCAGCTCAGAGCCTGGAGCCTGCTTCTAGTTCTGTGTCTCCCTCTCTCTCTGACCCTCCCCTGCTCACGCTGTCTCTCTCTCTCCTAGAAATAAATAAAAATATTAAAAAAAAAAAAAAAGAGTAGAAGTGTATCAACTAAAAAACATCTAAACTAAGCCATAATTTTTAATGAATGTTCCTGTATCGGAAAATAAAGCTATCCTAATGGTAATTTCCCAGGGAAGTTTTTATTTCCCCTTATTTTCTTTTTAATTTTGGGTTTAGCTGATCATTGGTCCTTGAAATGCACTCTTTACGAAGGATCAGTGATAGACATCTGAAAGTCCATCATCGATCATTCCTAAAAGCAATCACTTGGCTCTCTTGTGAAATGAAGGGAAAAAAATTGTTTGGGGAAAGGTGAGGACACACAGAGAATGGAGATTAGACTCTCAAAGCCCTCATATTTACCACTCAAAATATACATGAGCATGAAATTAACACATATTTCCAAGAGCACGGAGCCAAATGTGGGGCTCAATCCCACCACCCTGGAATCATGACCTGAACTGAAATCAAGAGTCAGACAATCAACTGAGCCACCCAGGCACACCCTAAGCTCTGTGCTAAGTGAAATTTTTTTAAATCATTTCCATATGGTACTATGTATGACTAAATGGTATGTCTATATGATACTATATATGACTAAATATATGGTTACTTATGGCTCTACAGTCCTAAAGTATGGCTTTAGTAGATGACTAGAGCAGGAGGTAGTTTCTTTGATCTTATTCTAATTAATCCACAAAAGCATTAAAGGGAAAAAGTTTCAAACAAAAGGATTCCTCAATCTGTGAGGAATATTCCTGTGAGTTATATGATATAGCTTAAGATAATTAAAGACAATACTAGATAAATCTGCTCAGAAAGACCTAAATCATCAGTGAAAAGCATTAAAAGTATACAGATTTGATCAAGATCAAAGTTCTAGAAGACCCAAAATTAAATTACTAATTAATGTAAAAAAATAGCATTTTAAAAATCAACAATAGTAAATACTGACTTAGAAGTGATAGAAGATATGGGTTTCAAAAAAGAACACAGATCACATCAGAGCTGAAATAAATCTTTGCAGTAAGGTTCAATGAGGACAGGGACAACTGGTCACCGACTAAGTCAAGAGGCAAAAGCAGGACTCAAACCTAGCTTTACTAACTGAATCCAGGTCAGTGCTTTTTCAAGTCCATCAAGTTGTTTCTGTGGTTTAAAAAGCCAAGGTATAGGGCGCCTGGGTGGCTTAGTCGGTTAAGCGTCCGACTTTCGCTTAGGTCATGATCTCACGGTTCGTGGGTTCGGGCCCGCGTCGGGCTCTGTGCTGACTGCCAGCTCAGAGCCTGGAGCCTGTTTCTGTCTGTGACTCTCTCTCTCTCTGACCCTCCCCTGCTCACGCTGTCTCTCTCTCTCTCCTAGAAATAAATAAAAACATTAAAAAAAAAAATTTTTTAAAGCCAAGGTATGGGGGCACCTGGGTGGCTCAGTCGGATAGGTGTCCAACTTTGGCTCAGGTCATGATCTCGGGGTTCTTGGGTTCGAGCCCCGCATCAGGTTCTGTGCTGGCAGCTCAGAGCCTGGAGCCTGTTTCAGATTCTGTGTCTCCCTCTCTCTCTGCCCCTCCCCCCCTCATGCTCTGTCTCTCTCTCTGTCCCAAAAATAAAAAAACTATAAAAAAAAATTTTAAAAAGCTAAGGTATGGGCACCTGGGTGGCTCAGGTCATGATCTCAGAGTTCATGAGTTCAAGCCCCATATTAGGCTCTGTGCTGACAGTTCAGAGCCTGAAGCCTGTTTCTGATTCTGTGTCTCCCACTCTCTCTGCCCCTCCCCTGCTTATGTCCTCACCCGCCCCCAAAAATAAATAAAAATATTAAAAAAAAATAAAAAGACAAGATAGATGATCCATACCTGACCTAAGAACAGAACTGCATAAAGAGAAAATAAAGTAGCTACCTGGAAGACCAAAAAAACCACACACACACACACACGCACGCACGCACACATGCACAAACACGCACTCACGCACACACACACAACTAAAGGACTCCTCAAAAGATTCAACTTGTAGAACAAAGTTTAGTGATCAGAAGAAAAATCTGTTTTGTTTATGTTAGTATTTTGAAGTTTTGATGGTTCTCTGATTAAAAGCAGAGATAATGGGGCACCTGGGTGGCTCAGTTGGTTAAGTGTCCAACTTCAGCTCAGATCATGATCTTAAAATTCATGAGTCTGAGCCCCATGTGGTCGGGCTCTGGGCCGACAACTCAGAGCCAGGAGGCTGCTTCAGATTCTGTGTGTGTCTTTCTCTGCCCCTCCCCTGCTCATTCATTCATTTTCTCTCTCTCTCTCTCTCTCTCAAAATAAATAAATAAATAAAATAAAATAAAAGCAAGGGAGATAAGACAAAGACTTAGACAAAGACTAAGACTCTGATAAGACAAAGACTGTCCATGCTGGAACATATTTGGCAATAATCTCTCTGAGAAATACACTGTCAGCTTTATGGTTATGTAGAGTTTCTTCCCAACAACAGTCTCTTCTATCACAAAATTTCAACTGCAAGGACATGTTTCATGCCATCAAACATGCAGTTAATAGCGCTGAAGCTAGCTCCTAAGTTCAAATCATACTCTACAGTCCAGATTCCTCCTTCCACGTCATCCCAGGAAAGCCAGAATTTCCTCTAATGCTAACACTGGCTCCTCTGGGCTGTACCCCTGCTGGTAGGTTAGGGTCTAGAGCTAGCCAAAATACACTGAGACTCCAACATGTCCTGTACACTATACTGGAGGAAAATATATATTATCAAATATGCTGGGAGGTTCCCAAGATCACCCTCAGGTTTGGTGAGTCCTTTCAGGACTCACAAGTCTCAAAATACAGTTATACTTAAGACTGTAATTTATTTATTACTACAGAAAGTAGAGGGATGCCAAGCATAATTAGCAAAGAGAAAAGGTATGTGGAACAAAGTTTACAAGAAAACAGGCACAAATGTCCAGGTGTCTCCTTCCGGTGGAGTTGCACCAGACACAGTTAACTGTATTAGCAATAATGTCTGATAAGTGTGAAATACTGCCAACCAGGGAAGCTCAATAGAGACTCTGCTTAAGAGTATGCGGCAGGGGGTAGACTGGTCACATAGGCACCCTTGCCTAATACTATGGAAATTCAAGACTCCCAGAAGGAAAGCAGGCATTTAGCATAAACCACACTGTTTGTACAACTTAGGCACAGTGACTGATTCTTACCACTTAGGGCAATGAGACCCTCCCCAAATCCAAGTTCCCTGATACCAACGAAGGGCCAACTTTGCAAGTCAGGCCTGCTTGCAACAGACTAACAGACTAGTAGATCTTTTAGAGCTTGGACTTTATCCACCTATTCTCTGCTTCATCCCCAGTTCTCAAAATGCCTAAAATACAGCAGCCATCCAAAGCTTTTTCTTTTAATGAAGAAATTCCTGGCTCTACCACTTCTTAGCTGTATAACTTTATGAAAGTTAAGTTCTATGTGCCTCAGTTTCCTCATCTGTAAGATGGAATAATAATATTACCTACCTCGAAAGTCTGTTTTGAGGACTAAATAATGTATGTCAAATGTTCACAACACTGCCTACCAAGAAGAAAGCACTATATAACTTCTATGTATACGTGTACATTATTACTTGCCTTTTCTTTTTTTTTTTTAACTTCTAACCTTCTAGTTCTACCTTCTCCAAGTCACACTTATTTTTCTCATCACTAAGCTTTTAACGAATCTACAGTCTACACATAGGCTAAAGTTTAACACATCGTTGTCTCATGTCTCCTGAGATCCCCAACTACTCTGTGGACCATACCCAAAACTTTTTAGAACACACAATAGTATCAGACATGATACTTAATCTTTGCAGTGTCCAGAAAACACTGATTTATCAGCAAAATTATATATCTATTAAACCAATTCTTTACAGTGGTCAGAATGTAAGGTGGTCAACAAACAAATGGCCTCCAACTTTCCTTCATCTTCTTGAGAAATGGAAAGACTATTAGCAGAAGGAAAAAGCTTGAATTTATAAAATATTTAATTAGAATGTCAAATATTTGAGTTTACCTTAAAAAGAGCATGGGTTCAAGTCCTCACGTGTCAACGGGGTTATACATAGCTTGTACAGTAAGAACTATGTTTCCTTAACATAAAACATAAAAAAAATCCTTAATCCTTAACATAAAAACATATTTCCTTAATCAATGAAATCAAAGTAATAAAAGAGTATTTTAATCTTTTTTTAAAAATGACCAAGAAAAAGAACTGAGAGGCAATAAAAGGAAAGGGACAACATGCATCCCAAGCTGTAAACTGATGAGTCAGAGAGAGACCAGTGGTGTCTATCCCGGCTCTGACACCAGGCTCTACACATAATCATCAAAGAAAATCTCAAGATCAGCAGAATTGTAAGAACAGTGGACCAATCAAACCTGAAGGTTATCATTTTGAGGGAACTTTCAGATTTGCCAGTCTCTTTAGGTGAATTATAGTCAAAGATTTTTTTTGTATGAATTTATCCTACATGCATCAACATCATTATAAACGTAAGTAAATTTTAGTTTTTAGTATGAATTATTTTAAAATAGGTTATATAAGAACTCTGAAATAGTACACACTTAATGAAAAATGTTCCCCATCCTCACTGCCTGTAGTGGATTCTTGGACTAGGTCTCACAACCTTCACTTCATGTTTCTACTTTTTGAAAAGGTTAGAAAGCTAAAAGAAAGACTCCCTTGAAGGCAAAGTGTTGGGACATTAGTCTGCCAGTCATTTGCACGTGGAAGGCACAAGTTCAGCAAAGGCCTTCTTCCTATAGTAAGGGCAACTCACAAAAATGTCCAACAGACATTGAAGGGTGGCAGTAACCACAGTCCTAATTCCCCCATCAGCTTCCCAGCTCCACCTGTGAGCAGCAGCCACGGCAGTGGTGCTAACAGGAGCAGTGGTGATAGTATATGGTCTTGAAACCAGAAATCCAGTAATGGTTTCTGATTTTTGCTCCTCTAGCCCTTCCAATGTAAACACCCTATCCTTAAAATAGCTACAGCTGTCCGGTTTCCTGCCCTATACCCCAACGTTAAGTGAGTTCAGGTCCTTACACTCTTGCTTGGACTACTGTGATAATTAAGTGACATTTCTGGAATCTCTCACCATTTCAGTTCTTCCTGACCTGCCACTATCAAATCTGATCATGCTTAGAGAAAGCTTACCCCAAAAAGTTCACATTGAAACCTCTTATGTTATTTTATATACCTGCACCTTGTGTGTGCAGCTATGTCCTTTAATTCCTTCTCTATCAGCTAAAATCCCACTCCATCTACTGAACTTAGCTCAAACAATACTCCTATAAATATTTCCCAACAGGGTTACTCCACATGCCTATATGTGAGCTCATTTCTACATACGCTACTGCCTGTCCTCGGCTCTGTACTCATTCACATTCATTCATTCAAAAGATATTTGTTGAGTTACACTAAATCTACGACATGTCACCCATTGTGTAGAAGGCAGGGAATACAAGCCTAAACAAGATAAACAAGGTCTCTTCTCTCTTACAGCTACAATCCAACAGGGATATAGACTACCCAATAAATATCCAAGTAATGTTTAATTACAATTGTACCTAGTGTAGTAAAACATTCAGGATATGTCCTACACGTATAAAGGGAAGTCTAATATAATATAGGGATTCAGGGAGAATCATTTCCCTTCAAGAGACATTTAAGCAGAAAGGGGATGATATGTAAAACTAATCAGGCAAAAAATCGTTAGCTTCACAGACAGAAAGAACAGCATGTGCAGAGGCCTTGTGGCAGCATTCTAGGAACCACGAAGACAACCAATGGACAAAAGTCAGATGCGATGGGGACAGTAACCCAGGATAAGTAGAGAGGGAGACACTTCTTACAACTACTATCATAACACTTGGTACACTGTTTTGGAATTATGCATTTGCAAAAATGCAGTCCTCTCTGAACCAACTCCTTAGGTCAAGAACCATGGAATGCAGAAATAAATGCTTGATCTGGGCAAGGAACTTAACTTCTTAATAGCAGACAAGTGGAGGAAAACAATCTCTAAGTGTTCAAAACCCTTATGCTTCTGACTACCCCAAAACTTACTGGGCAAAGACACAACATTTTCATACCAACTTATACATGGTCAGAACCAAAACTAGAACTAACTGTGGATGAAATTTCAAACACTGAAAACTAACTTTAGATTGGCTAGGGGCTCTAAATCCTCACTGCTCCCCAAAGTGCCACCAACTAACTAATAATCAATAGAAGTGTGTTAAAACTCCCACAGAGTCACCAATGAGGCCAGGGAGAGGAAGTGCAGCTCCATCTGCCTGTTTTATTCTCCAGTTGCTCAAAAGATCTAGTAAGTGTAGGATTAAGACCAGGAAACTGGCACCTAAGCCATCCTTTTCTCCTTCCTTACTTCTTAAATAATGTCAACTCAGGAAACACACACTGGTGACTCAGTAAGAAAATGTCAAAATCCAATTGATATACCTCTGCCTACTATTACAAGTCAACAGAATAGGGCAATCTTTAACCCTACACTTTAACTTGAGTCTTTGGTACATGTTCTCAAAGAGCAGTGGAGGAAGTATTTTTCGAAAAAAAATTGAGTGAACTAAGAAATAGCTTCAAAATAATGAAAAGCTTGATGCAGTTTATTAGTGAAGAAAACATTAATACATATATAGAGTATGGAACTCTTTATAATAGCTAAGCTATAGAATAAGACCCTTAGCATATCTTTTAAAAATACATTTAATCAGAATTTCACTATCTACATTTACTATGTCATCTGGCATGTATAATAATGAATCCCAAATCATTTAACAAGCCAAAGACTCTACTAAGACAGCTCTATAATGGGATTCAATCAGACCAAAGACTCAAAACTTGCACAAAATATATTTAATTATATCAATAGCCCAATCATGTCAAATTTTTCAAGTAATACAACTATGAGATCAAGTCTAATTAAACCTAACTGTGATATTTTTTCCTGGAGGATCAAAACAAAACAGTGAAATAATTTAGAAAATCAATTTAAGGGGTGCCTGGGTGGCTCAGTCAGTTAAGCCTCCAACTTCGGCTCCGGTCATGACCTCACAGTTCGTTGAGTTCAAGCCCCATGTCAGGCTCTGTGCTGACAGCCTGGAGCCTGCTTCCATTCCATGTCTCCCTCTCTCTCTGCCCCTCCACTGCTCATGCTCTGTCTCTGTCTCTCTCTCAAAAATAAACAAACATTAAAAAAATTTAGAAGATCAATTTAATATCATTCAAGATTTAGTAGTAACAAGGACAAAATAATCTTTCTAAATCATGACTGGAGTCTATGCCCTTCACATTGCATCCTTGAACTCTTGATACTCTCCTCTCCCACTTTCTCCATTTCTCAAAAAAAAAAAACAACAAAAAACAAAAAAACAAAAAAACCCAGAAACAGAAGACCAAACAAAACCAAAACTAAAAACATTCATTCAGTATACATCTACGGACCTCAGTGGCAATACAAATAGTGAGCAAAACCAATGTTCCCTTTTCCTCAGATTAAAATAAATTTTTTGTCTTAATTTAGAAAGTACATGATTCTCCTCTCCTCACTTCCAAAGGTAGAAATGAAAATGTTACCATGTGGCAAAAAATGGGTTTTTAAAAACCTATAAATTATTTTAGGAAGCATTAGTGAAAATCTGATTTTATAAAGTACTTTTTTGGGGACAGAAATTTAAACAAACATTATGTTTCAATTATTTATATACCTAATGAAGGTAGTTACTGGAACGGTTACTACTCAATTTCTAATGAATAGGTTTAAGTAGATTCTCTTTTTAAGAATGTAACTTATTACCCAAAAGGCAGCTCATTTCTTTTTCTGGCCTTTTAAACGCCCTGTTTTTCAGTGTTTTAGTAGTACAGTGATGAATAATTGAGCCTCGATTCCCCAGAAACCCACAGACATAATCATATCAGGTAAACAAGTTTTACTACAATAATCAGGCATTTTTAACTTATCACCTGAAAGGTGACACAAAATAAATATAAGCTTGGGTGAGCCAAGTTACTATAGAAAAAGTGCTTCATAAAATGGTCTAGTTACAGTATTCCCACATGATCTTCCAGTAATCTAGTACCTGTTATGGTAGTATGGTAGTGAAGTGACTTCCTGATGCAGTGTGGCTGAGTCTAATCAAACATCAGCCGCCCCCTGAAACGTGCCTCATATACAATATTGAAAAGAACAGTAAAGCTTCAAGAAAAGTCTAAGTCAAATAACAGAAATCTTAAGTGACATTCTCAAAGCCTGACTCCTGCTCTGGAGGACTACCTATTTCTCACCAAATAAACAAACGAATTTACAAATAAGATCTTTTCCTAAACACATGACAGGTTTGTTTTTAAAAACCTGAAACATTTTTCTCATGAGATTACTTAGAAGACATTAAATACAAATCACACCTCCAAACCCAAACATATAGGCTAAAAATAGTGTATCTATTTCAAAGACTGAAGCAGAAGCCCTCCAACGAACAAACTAAAATTAGGGGGATTTTTCACCTCTGGATCTTTACAAAATGCACCTTCAACGTCTATGGGCCACACAAACCAGTGTCCACATTTTTCTCAAAGCAACTGGTCAGAGACAATCTAATTATTAAAAGCTTCGGGAACATAACAAGCCCACTGTCCACGGGACTCATGTAATGAAATTCCTCTTCCTTCTAGCTGATATCCAAATGGAAAAAAAAAAAAAATAGTTATCACCACCACTACTACTACTAAAGACCCCTCCCCAATGGTTTCACTCAGTAAAACTCCAACCCAGCAAAAAGGATCAACATACTCTTGCTCATGAAGAAGCCAAAGCCCCGTACAAAGCTGTCAGGTGGGCAGGCAGGCGGGGCTCCACCTGGGATATCGAGCCTCGGAGCCCCGAGGAGGACGTGGTTACCGGGGAAGGGTCGAGGCGGAGACCGAGACCAAGGGTGGCCCCACCCACGGATGTACCTGCGAGCTGAGGCGGGTGGAGGGCAACCCTTTAACCCTAAACACTGGCCAGGCCGTCGCCCCGTTCCGTGCTCCCGGCCCGGCTCTGGCCCCGGCCTTCCAGAGGGTCTGAGCGTTGCGACGCGGACACCGCTCTGCCCCGGGGCCGGGACCAGTGCCGGTGCCCACGGGCCTGACCTCGCCACCGCCTCTGGCGGAGGTGAGGGGCCACTCCAGCCTGCGCCCGCCCTCCCTCCAGGGCCGGGGCAGGCCGGGCGCAGCCGCGGCGTCCGCTCGGGCCCCGGGAGCCGCGGCGACGGGGAAGGTCACCGGCCGCAGGAGGCCCCGAGTAGGAGCGGCGACGTCCGCGCTACCTTTGGCCTCGCAGTCGGCGCAGTACTTGTTGTCCTCCTCCCTCAGCAGCTTGGACAAGATGAGCTGGTGCTGCTCATTCAGCTTCTGAGCCTTCTCCCGGCAGGAGCGCGTCGCCATCTCTGAAGCGGGGCGGGAAGCCCGGGAAAGCTACGGCGGCAGCGGACTCCGGCAGGAGCTGGGCGGGATGAACACACCTAGAGCCGCCGGGACCGCGGGCAGACTCAGCCCAGGAAGCCGCGGCGGCGGCGGCAGCTGGAACAGGAGGAGGAGCGGCGGCGGCGGTGGAAGCGCCGACGTGTCCCGCCTCCTGGCCGGGCCGGCCCCGCACGCACAGCCGGAGCCGGCGAGGAAGGGGGAGGGGGGAGAGACTGAGCTGAGGCTTCCGGGTGGCGCTGCAGGAAGGAACCCAGGCGCCAGAAGCGCTGCGCATGCGCAGAACTTCCCGGGGAAACTGGCCAGGCGGGGCTGTCAGCGCTGGGCCATTCGCCCAAGGTGATTCCGTGAGGGTACTTCGCGCTGCCCGCTGTGGGCTTCCCCACCTTGGCGATCAAATTGTCCCAGAGGTCCCTCAGGTGAAACCGGTGAAGAAAGACCTTTACAAGGAGGTGACTTTGACTTGCTTCCTTGCCTTTTCACTTGACTGGCACATTGGAAATGGATAAATAAAAGTGATTGAATGCATTCATGTATTCGTCCCATGTTTATTCACCTGCAGTTTTGAAACAGGCACTATCCTAGAAGTTGGAGACACAAGCGGAATAAAATAGTCAAAACTGTCCCAGAGAAATAGTCTGGTAGTGACATGTATTAAGGGCTGACATTGAGTGGTTACTCTAGGCCAAGAATTATGAACTCATTAACCCTTATAACAATCCTGTGATAACGTTATTCTCATTATACAGATGTGGAAAATGAGGTATGGAGGAGGCAAGTAACTTGCCCAGGTTACAGAGCCACCCAGTGGAGTTAAGATTCAAATCCAAAGCAGTCTGGCTTTGCTCCAGAGTCCAACAAAACACCTGAAAATAAGGCCTTTCATAAGGAGGATAAAATATGGCCAAGGAGGCAAATACTGGGTGATGTCACTTTAACAAGAAGCTGTATAAACAGTGTTCTTTAATTCGTGAAAAACTAGGGAAAGAAAACACTTAATTCGAACCCAGAGCTCCCCAATCTGGCCTTATGGGATTTGAACCTGTGTGAGGCTATTGACTATTTTGGCATATCATGCATATTAGCAATTTCTCATGAAGCTTTTGTAATCAGCTTACATCAGAATAAATGTGGCCCTTGTCTATGGTGGAGTAGATGCTAAGAAAGGCAATGAGATGAGGCCTGTGTCTCTTACTTTTCTATAGGGCCAATTCCTAGCATAGGCCCTGCATAAAGGTGACCCTCATGCTCACCTATCCCTGTTCTTGGCACAGGATCTCAAAAATGCTTGTGGAATTCAATTGAATGGTGATATCAGTGAAGATGCTGAGTAAATGAACAAATTAGAGCTTAAACTGTGTGTCTCTGACAAATAGTAACTAGTAGGATATCAGAGTGAGTTCCAATAAACAGAAAAAAAGACCATGTGGGAGGTAAAACTTTTAAGTCACATCTTAATGCCTGGCATTATTTAAATGGGAACCAAGAAAGGAAATACTGAGCAAGAGAACCATTCTCCAAAGCACAGACTTTAAGGATCTTGGAACACAGACTAAAGGTCAAAGGTACTACTTAAGATGAGTGAGAGATAAGGCTGGGTAAGTAAGGTGCAATAGAATTAAATGTTTGGGGAACCAGACAGAGCAATGTGGCCTTGATACAGCTGACAACAGAAAACATGCAGATTCTTCAAGTAGGATAGTAGCATGAAAAAAAAAAGGATGTTTAGGGAAAGTTAGTGCAACAATACCAGTTAACAGACACCATTTTCCCCTCCCAGGAAATTCTGCTTACCATGCAAGGATTAAGAAAAGAAAAAAAAAAAAAAAAAACAGAAGACAGGCTTACCACCAAGAAATGATTCACATGATTAAAGGGGCACAGCAATGTCTAATGGAAATATAATGCACACCACATATATACTTTTAAATTTTCTAGTAGCCACATTTAAAAACAGAAAAAAAAAGAAACAGGAAAAATTTATTTAAATAGTATATTTTATTTAATCCAATATATCCAAAATGCTTTCATTTCAACATGTGAGTAATTGTTAAGATAAAATTAAAAATTATTAGAGATACTTTACATTCTTGTTTTCCTACTGTTTTCAAAATCCAATGTGTATTTTATACTTAAAGCTTGCTTCCACTTGGACTAAGTACATTTCAAGTGCTCAATTGCCATATGTAGCTAGTGTTTACATCGTTGAACGATGCTTCTTTAGATGGTCATCCTGGAGGCTATTAAAAATCTAAGTTTAAGTTGACTGTTTATTAGGGATGTAATAGAAAGAATGAAAAAGAAGAGGGGCATCTGGGTGGCTCAGTAGGTTAGGCGTCCAACTTGGGCTCAGGTCACGATCTTGCCATCTGTGGTTTCCAGCCCCGCTTCGGGCTCTGTGCTGACAGCTTGGAGTCTGGAGCCTGCTTCTGATTGTGTCTCCCTCTCTCTGCCCCTCCCCGCACTCACACTCTGTCTCTCTCTCTCAAAAATAATAAATAAACATTAAAAATTTAAAAAAAGGAAAAAGAAAGAGACTGAAACCAAAAACACCTTGGGAGGAAAACAATGTTGCATTAATGCATCAACATTTATTGAACTTCTGGTCAGTTCTCTAACAACGAGAAGCTTACAGTTAAATGTAAGGTGCAAACACATAAATAGAAAAATTAAAAGTCACACAGTAAAGTCTGCAGCAAATATAAGGTGCCCTGGGAACAAAAGGACCAGAACACCAATAGCCTGGAAGAATTGGAAAAGGCTTCACAGAGTACATGATGCTTAAACTAGATGTTAACACCTGTAGGAATATTTCAAGTGAATACAGATGAAGACGAGGAAAAGAAATATCCTGAAAAAAATATATATGTTATATATATGTGTATGTATATATATATACACATATATATATGTATATATGCATTTAAACATAGACTTCTGAAAGCATGGTTTTGTGCTGAAAGTAGTGAGAATATGAGGCAGTAGAAACCTAGGATGTTCACAGAGAATGCAAAGGCAGGGAAGGAAGCAAGGAGCAGAGGTTAGAATGGAATAAGGAGGTTAAGCAATTTACAGCCAGACTATCTAGTTTGAACTTTGCCCCATGGGCATATGGAGCCAGGAGAATCTTTTACACAGAGAAAAGACTTGGTTAGCTTTGTTTTCTATGACTATAACGGCATGCTGGAGAATATGGAAGGGGAGAAATATTGTCAGGGATCAGGGAAACAAATTATAGGCAGGGCTGTTGTAATAAGTCCAAAGAAGATATGCTGAAGGCCTATTTTAAGCCAATAGCATAGAGTTTAGAAGAAACAAAGTCAAATGATGTTTTAAAATTAGAAGCAGTAAGATTTGGCAGCTGACTGTATGTGGGGGTTGAGAGAAAGGAGGTGAGAATAACACCAAGGTTTCTAAGTTGGGAGACAGGTAAATGGTGATGCCATTAACTCGGATCAAGATAGAAGGGATAGTACAATTTTAGGGTTAGAGGGGAAAAGGCGTTTACTTAAGGACATGTCCATAGGATATCCACCTCCGTATGTCTAATAAGACATTGCATATCTGCTCCTAAAGCTCTAGAGAGAAGTTAGTGCTAGTGAAAGTCATTTGAGAGTCATCTACATTTAAATGGTCATAGAAGCCATAAGGGTAAATGAGACTCCTCTAGAGATATGTAGACATGTCGACAAAACAGAAAATGGTCCCAAGGACAAAACTCTAGGGATTTCCAGCTAAACTGTGAGTAAATAGAGAAAGGTGAACCTTTTAAATGAGAGATAAAGTATGTCCAGAAGAGAACCAGAGGCTATAGTAGGAGAGGTTTCTGAGAAGTAATAGTGAGCACTAACGCCAAATGTCCAGAAAAGTTGATTATTTCAGTTTTAGATAACACAAAGCATGTAGTCATGGGTCTGTACAGTTTATTGTTTTCCTTTAGCCCAGGAGCAAGAGAAGAGAAATCAGCTGGTGATACTTGCCAGGGACTGCAACTATCTGGTGCTTCAATAAAATGTTGAGGGAGGGAATGAGGATGGTTAGAAAGGGCAGGGAGAAGAAAATATAGGTACAGGGGTAGAAAGCATGGCTACAGTAAACTGTAGACTATAAAATAAGTGTCCAAACTGTGTGTGTAAAAGGTGAGGTCAGAGCAGTTAAATGACTACAGGTTCCTTTGAGGCCAAAGATGATTTGGTGTCCTTAGGAAATGAATGCTAAGAACTTAAAAAAAAAAAAAAAAAGGAGTACCTAGTGACCTAGAATACCTAGCTCTCTGGGAAAAAGTAACTTCTTTCAATGAAGTCCAGATGGCAAGGTGTTTATGGATATTTGATGGCTGGAGAGTAAGGTTGAAGGTCTCTTTCTACAGATTCTTAGAGAAATGAAGTCCTTTTTAACTCTAAAATTCTGTTTCCAGGGGTGCCTGGGTGGCTCAATCATTTAAGCATCTAACTCTTAGCTGTGGCTCAGGTCACGATCTCACAGTTCATGGGTGCAAGTGCCACGTCGGGCTCTGTGCTGATGGTTCAGAGCCTGCTTAGAATTCTCTCTCTCTCTGTCTCCCTCTTTCTGCCCCTTCCCTGCTCATGATTTCTCTCTCTATCAGGATAAATAAAATTTTTTTAAAAATACAATAAAATAAATTCTGTCCCATTTGGAGAAAAAAAAGATAAGAAGCAGGTTTAGAGAGTTTGACCAAATTGGAGATAGTATTCCACAGAAGACAAAGAAAAGGAGTTGGAAAGTTGGGATGAGGGGGGTGTTGTAGGTAGGTGGAGCAATGAAGAATTATGGGTGGAGTGAAATGGACAAGAGTGAGCCACATATGAGTTTGTGGTTGGAATGTCTGATAAGAATGGTAGATACAGACAGATGGCAGGAGGGGGGTAATAGTAATAAGAGCCATGGCTTTCTTTTTAAAATTTTTTTTAATGTTTATTTTTGAGAGAGAAAGAGACAAAATGCGAGCTGGGGAGGGGCAGAGAGAGAGGGAGACACAGAATTCAAAGCAGGCTCCTGGCTCTGAGCTTTCAGCATGGAGCCCAACACTCACAAGCCTTGAGATCATGACATAAGCAGAAGTTGGATGTTTAAGCAACTGAGCCACTCAGGCGCCCTGAGCCACTGCTTTTTAATTCTTTACTGTGGATTAGTATTCTCACACCAGCTCTTTGAGGTAAATCTTATAATCATTATTCATATTAGGAAACATCAGCCAGGATGGACTAATTCATGTTGAGTAACAAACAACCCCCAAATTTAGTGACCTCAATCAATAAAAGTTTATTTCTTGGTCATGCTATGTGTCCATTGGGTTGGTACACATTCTACGCCCTATCGCCCTCACTGAGGGATCAGATGATAGAGTCTCTGTCATGTTTAAGGGGCAAGGCAACAAGATTAGTTTATTACAGACTTCTCCTCAGGAATAACACATGTCTACTTCTATTCTCAATCCATTGACCATAACAAGTGAATGACATGTGCTAATAATATTAAGGGAACCAGAAGTGTAATCCTACCATGCACCCAGAAAGAAGAAATGGAAATATAACTGAGCAGCACAGAAACTGTGGCTCAAAGATGTTGAATACTTCATTGAAAGTTGTCTAAATATAAAATAGCATAACTGGCAGTAAGGCTAGGTCTTTTAGGCATTAAGGCCCTGCTCTTTCCATAAACCATGCTATCCCCTGAGATGGAAAACTGAGTAGGACAAGTTAGATCCAACAATGGGAAGAGTTAAAGATAGACCAAGTGTATTAAAGCAAGAAAATACACAACACGGAGATATATAAACAAATACAACATACAATATGCAGAGAGGAAACCCAGGAAAGACCTAGATTTTATTTTTTTTCAAAAGTTAGATCAGGAAATGTTAATGGGTTTGTGGTTCCTAAAAACGCTGCCCAACTGGTGTGTGGAATACTCTTTTGATCAATGCTTAAATACCAGTGAACTCTCCTCAGTGTGGGGAGAGTTTGGTTTTTGTTGAAGATACATGACTTCCACACACTTCCTCCCTACTTCCCTTCAGAAGGGAGTTATTTCAAACCTACAGTATTGAGCGAGTATCTATTTTAGAAGAATGTACAATATCACACCACTCAATGTAGGAAAAAGTAATTTTCAAATTCTAAATGCCTCATTGTTTTACTCCCAGTGCAGAGACACAGAAAAAATTTTAGCATCATATGGGTAACCAGTGTCCCCAGTCACAAAAAGCCTGATTACAAAGAGCCAGAAGGGTACATATAATTCTTGCAGTCTTTGCTTCAGAGAAGGTAACCAACTTCTGTCTGTAACTGAACACAGAGACTGATGGAAATATAGAGAGATAGCCAGTCCTCAAGTTTGGGCTTTGGCAACTCTAGCCCTCATTCTTCTAAGAGTTTTGTTGAAGCAGAATTAAACAACTCGAAGAAAAATTTCCAGAACTTGTCCCATCCTATTATCTCCTATACTTACACCACCATCAGTTGACCGCTCCCTCCATTCATTTATTCATCCATTCAACAGTATACGTTTAAGTCCCTTCTATTTTTCAGGCACTGTGCTAGTTACTAAAGATTAAATTAGTGAACAAAACAGTCAATCCCATCCCTCACTCCTATCATAGTTCATCGTGTAACTTCATAAATCAGGTTCTTTCATGATCTCATCACAGATCTCCAGAGACCATGCTGCTAATGCACATGGCAAGCCCTTAGTAAATGTCTGTGGAATGCATAAATGAGCATAAAGGTTGAATGTAGGAACCTGTCTATAAAAACATAATATCTAAGAGCAAAATTAAGAAACATAACTCTTTTAGCAATTTTTAAAACAGGGAATCTAATGCATAAAAATTTTGTTTGTATCACTTTCAGTCCTAATTTACTTCCAATCTGGCCAAGTTATATTTTATTTAGGGTTATCCCTTTTCCCCCACTTAATATTAGAGTCCTCAGAGTTTCTACATCTCAATTTACAAAGAAAAATTCTAAGTCATCAGAAATACACACTCTACTTCAAGATTTAAAACAACAGAATGACAAAACTAACCTGGGATGAGCTTTGCTTTATAAATTTGGCCTTGGAGGTAATGTATCTCAACTCAACCAAGCCCAGTTATTTGAGGGAAGACTCAAAGATGAGTGAATAAAGGCAATTTCATTCTGCTTAAAGCAGGAAACACAAACACAAATTGAAAGATATATGTTCTGCCTTTTTAAGGGTGTTGTGGGTATATTTGTACTTGTAGAATCCATCCCCCTTCTTCTAGTATCAGTGCCCCAATTTTCCTCTGGGGAGCTATCTCCTTTTTCTATTGAATCCAGTTTTCAAGGAGGGAATTTCAGCTGAGATCCCCTGGGCATGTGCCCAAATTAGGTCATTCGGATACTTTCCCCTAGAAAGCTGAGCTTGAACAGAGTGGCACAAAGACAAGAACAGCTGGAGATGGTTCATCCCTACTGAGATCTGTTCATCTATCAGATCCTGCTCCCTTGATCCTCACAGCTACTTCAGCTGCTGTCTTTCTGAAGCCTGCCTTTTTAGTTTCCCTTTAGGTTCTTTAATCACCAGTAAGTCTTCTAACGATTCTTCTTTTGTTTGTTAGAAATAAAAAGTCAAACTAAAATTGATTTATATAGAGCACCAAAATTATTGATAATGAGCCATGTGCCATTTGATGGAAGTGGAAGGGGCATGTTCTCAAAGAATTTCCCTACTCTTTAAAGGAACTTAGTCCTTTTCTTCTAGACCTTTGAGGTTTTGTAACCTTGCTGAGATGAGACACTTTATACATGGAATTTTCTGCTGTTCTCATTCTCGACCTTCTTACCAAAACAGTGTGTATTATCTTAGTAATTTTAAACCAAGAGTGGCATCATTTTGGGGAAAAAAAGGGAAAGGAAATAAGCATAGATTTATTATAAATCATTTATAATGTTATTTATCCCTTACTACTTTAGGGTAGAGAGAGATTTTAAAAAAATTTTTTTTGGTAATATTTTATTTATTTCTAGGAGAGAGAGAGAGAGAGAGAAAGAGAGAGAGAGACAGCGTGAGCAGGGGAGGGTCAGAGATAGAAGGAGTCACAGACTCTGAAACAGGCTCCAGGCTCTGAGCTGGCAGTCAGCACAGAGCCCGACTTGGGGCTCGAACCCACGAACTGCGAGATTATCACCTAAGCGAAAGTCGGACGCTTAACCGACTAAGCGACCCAGGCACCCCGAGAGAGATTTCTTAAGACACAAGATACACTATCCGTAAAAGAAAAAAATTAAAAACCAGATTTCATTAAAATAAAAAACTTATGCTCAAAATTCACTATTAAGAAAATGAAAAAAAGCATTGTACACTTTAAATTTACACAATGTTATATTTCAATTATATCTCAAAAAAGCTAGAGAAAAATATAGAATTTAGAGAATATATTTTAAAAAAGAAAATTAAAAGCAAACTATAGATTTGGAGAAAATATTTGTAATACATGATAAATACAAAAGACTTAAAGAATATATAGGGAACTCCTGCAAATCAATGATTAAAAAGACATTAAAATGGCGAAAGGCTCTCTGCAACTTCTCTGTAAACCTAAAATCACTCCAAAGTAAAACATTTATTTTAAAAAATAATAATAATATAAAATGGCAAAAAGAAGATACATAAATGACCAATGAGATAAAAAGGTGCTCATTATCATTAGCTGTTGGAGAATGTGAAAAAAATAAAATAAAATCAATGAGATACCACTTTACACCCATTAGAATGACTAAAATTAAAAAGACCAACAATACCAATACCAAATATTAAAGAGTAACTGGCATTTAATATTGCTTTATTGCTGGTGGGAGTATGGAATGTTATAATCACTTTGGAAAACAATTTGTCCTATGAAGTTAAATATACACTTCTCCTGTGACCTAGCAATTCCACTTCAAGAGAATGAAAAAATATATTCACAAAAAGAACTTACATAAGAATGCTCATGACAGCTTAATGTATGATATTCAAAATCTAGAATCAACCCAACTGTCCATCAACAAGGAAATGGATAAACAAATAATTGTGTATATATACAGTGGAATACTACTCAACAATTAAAAGAAACTACTATATACAAAACAAAATGGATAAATCTAAAAATGTTATATGGAGTAAAATAAGCCTGATACAAAAGAATACAGACTGTATGATTCCATGTATATGGAGACACAAAACTAATATATGGTCATAGAAAGCAGAACCAATATTGCCTGGGAAGGGAGAAGTGTGGAGACTTACTGAAAAAGTGCACAGGGAAACTTTCTAGGGTGATATAAATGATTGGTATCTTAATTGGGGTGATGATTTTACACAGATATACACAGTTGTCAAAACTCATTGAACTATATCCTTAAAATCTCTGCATTTTATTATCAATAAATACAGATAGAAATAGAAAGAAGATTAAGAAATAGAAAGAAGATTGAGAAAAGGTATTGGGTAACATTATATAATATAGGTCCACTGGAAAGTTTAGCATAATTTGTTTTCATTTGTTCTCATTATTCCTGATTCTCTCCTGAGGAATTCCCCTTCTTCCTGGAAACAAACTCTTGGCACTGCTGTATAAATACATTCCAATTCTCCTTGTTAAGCCTTAAGAAAACTCCACTTTGATCCTTTCCCTCATTGGTAGTGTTGAGTCCTCAGCCCCTTGATGTTCTCTCCTAAAGCACATGTATTTGTGTCAGGGGCTATGCATTGCACAACTTCACTATCACTTCTACTCTAAGGAACTATAGAGGGTCTATCCTTGTACCTGCCACTCAACAGGCTTTGACTGTCTTGACAGCTGCTCTACCCCAGGATAAAGGAGTCTTTTCCAGGTTGTAATTTCTGTCACCTTCTTCAAAATTTCCATCTCACCTGGAGCCTCATTTTCCATTCAATCAGCTCCCCACAGATTCCACATCTCTGCCTTGCCACTTTGTGATGGGAGTTCCTCTAACTCCTTGGCTTAGAGGTCCTAAAACAACACTTTCCTTTTGTCCTTTGCCTCTCAGGTTATCTACTTATTCTCTTCCCCATGCAGGTTCACTGAACCCAGACTGCCAGGACTCTGGGACTCAGCAACCATGTCAGATCATTAGGAGGAGACACTCAATGGACTTCAAATATCTCACATCAGCTTCACTTCTACATCCCCAGTGCCTCACTGGCCATTTCCACTAGGAGAACCTCGTTTCATTTAGAAATCTTCATCTTCAGGGGCACCTGGGTGCTTCAGTCAGTTAAGCATCTGACTTCGGCTCAGGTCATGATCTTGCAGTTTCTGAGTTCGAGCCCCACATCCAGCTCTGTGCTAGCAGCTCAGAGCTTGGAGCCTGATTCGGATTCTATGTCTCCCCCTCTCTCTGCCCCTCCCCTGCTCATGCTCTGTCTCTCTTTGTCTCTCAATAATAAATAAACGTTAACAAAATTAAAAAAAAAAGAAATCTGCATCTTCAAAATGATGGCAAGGGATTTAATTGACATAGAAGTAAGATGTCTGAAGTAGACTTTAAAACCACGATTATAAGAATGCCTGCTGGGGTTGAAAAAAGCATAGAAGACACCAGAGAATCCCTTTTTGCAGAGATAAAGGAACTAAAATCTAGTCAGGCCAAAATTAAAAATGCTATAACTGAGATCCAATCTCTAATGGATACTGTCACGGCAAGGATAGAGGAACAGAGCAGCAAGTCAGTGAGATAGCAGATAAAATTATGGAAAATACTGCAGCAGAATAAAAGGAGGGAAACAAACGCAAAGAATCATGATACAAGACTTAGAGAACTCAGCGACTTATTAAAGAGGAATGACATTCATATAAAGGAGTTCCAGAAGATAGAGAAAAAAGGAGCGGAAGGTTTATGTGAGCAAATTATAGCTGAAAGTTTTCCTAATCTGAGGAAGGACACAGACATCAAAATCCAGAAAGCACAGAGAACCCCTGTTAGATTCAACAAGGCATATCATAGTCAAATTCACAAAATAGACAGACAAGGAAAGAAATCATGAAAGCAGCAAGATAAAAGCATTCTTAACCTACAAGATCAAGTTTGCAGCAGATCTGTTGAAGGAAATTTAGAAGGCCAGAAAGGAGTGGCAAGATATATTCAATGTGCTGAATCAGAAAAATATGTAGCCAAGAATTCTTTATCCAGCAAGGCTGTCATTCAGAATAGAGAGAGAGATAAAGAGATTCCCAGAAAAACAAAAACTAAAGGAATTCATGACCACTAAACTAGTCTTGCAAGAAATTTTAAAGGGCACTCTTTGAGTAGATTGAAAACAATACAAAACAAAAAAGACCAAAAGCAGCAAAGACTAGAAAGAAACAGAGAACATCACTAGAAACACCAACTTGACATGCAGCACAATGGCACTAAATTAATATCTTTCAGTAATCACTCTAAATGTAAATGGACTAAATGCTCCAATCCAAAAGATATAGGGTATTAGAATGGATTAAAAACAAAAACAAAAACAAAACCAAGACCTATCTATATGTTGCCTACAAGAGACTCATTTTAGACCCAAACTCACCTCCAGATCGAAAGTAAGAGGATGGAGAATCATCTATCATGCTAATGGGCATGGAAATCCAGACTAGCCATATTTATATCAGACAAACTCAATTTTAAAACAAAGACTGTTACAAAAGATGAAGAAAAGCATTTAATCATAATTATGGTGTCTTTCCACCAAGAAGATCTAAGAATTGTAAATATTTATCCAACTTGGAACACCCAAATGTAAAAATCAATTAATCACAAACATAAAGAAACTCATTGATAATAATACAATAATAGTAGGGGACTTTAACACTTCACTTATAGCAATGGACAGGTCACCTAAGCAGAAAATCAACAAGGAAACAATGGCTTTGAATGATAAACTGGACCAGATGGACCTAACAGATATATTCAGAACATTTCATACTAATGCAGCATACACATTCTTCTCTAGTGCACATGGAACATTCTCCAGACTAGATCACATAATGGGTCATGAATCATGCCTCAACAAGTACAAAAAGTTTGATACCATACCATACATATTTTCAGACCACAATGCTATGGTATTTGAAATCAACCACAGGAAAAAACTTGGAAAAACCACAAATACTTAGAGACTAAAGAACATCCTACTAAAGAATGAGTTAAGGAATAAATTAAAGAGGAAATTTAAAAGTAAATGGAAACCAATGAAAATGAAAACACGACAATCTAAAACCTTTGGGATACAGCAACTGCAGTCATAAGAGGGAAGTATATAGGAATCCAGGCCTTCCTTAAAAGGAATAAATGTCTCAAATGCACAATCTAACTTTCTATCTAAAGGAGCTGGAAAAGCAACAGCAAATAAAGTCCCAAACCAGCAGAAGACAGGATATAATGAAGACTAGAGCAAAAATCAATGATAAAGAAATAAAACAAAAAACAGTAGAACAGATCAACAAAACGATGAGCTGGTTCTTTGAAAGAATTAACAAAAGTGATAAACTTCTAGCCAGATTTATCAAAAAGAAAAAGGAAAGGACTTAAATAAATAAGATCATGAATGAAAGAGGAGAGATCACAACCAAGCACAGAAATACAAACAATAATGAAGGAACATTATGAACAATTATATGCCAACAAATTGGGCGATATGGAAGAAATGGATAAATTCCTAGAAATATATAGAATACCGAAACAGAAACAGAAAGAAATATAAAATTTGAATAGGCCCATAATCAGTAAGGAAATTGAATAAGCATAAAAAATTTCCCAACAAAAAGAGTCCAGGGCCGAATGGCTTCCCAAAGGAATTCTACCAAACATTTAAGGAAGAGTTAATATCTATTCTATTGAAGATGTTCCAAAAAATAGAAATGGAAGGAAAACTTCCAAAATCATTCTATGAAGCCACATTACATTGATTTAAAAACCAGACAAAGACCCCACTATAAAAGAGAATAACAGCCTAATTTTCCTGATGAACATGGATGCACAATTCTCAAATAGATACTAGCAAATTTAATCCAATAATACATTAAAATAATGATTCACCATGATCAAGTTAGATTTATTCCTGGGCTGCATGGATGGTACAATATCTGCAAATCAATTGACATGATGCATCACATTAATATAGAAAGGATAAGAACCACGTGATCCCCTCAATAGATGCAGAAAAAGCATTTGACAGTATACAACATCCTTTCTTGACAAAAACCCTCAAGAAAGTAGGGATAGAAGGAACATACCTCAAGATCATAAAAGCCATATATGAAAGACCCACAGCTAATATCCTCCTCAATGGGGAAAAAATGAGAGCTTTCCCACTAAAGTCAGGAACACGATAGGGATGTCCACTCTTACTACTATTGTTCAACATAGTAATGGAAGTTCTGGCATCACAAAGAGACAAGAAAAAGAAATAAAAGGCATCCAACCCAGCAAAGAATAAGTCGAAATCTCACTCTTCGCAAAGGACATGACACTGTATGTGGAAAATCTGAAAGACTCCACCAAAAACTTCTAGAACTGATCCATGAATTCAGCAAAGTTGTAGGATATAAAATTAATGTACAGAAATCACTTGCATTTCTACACACCAATAGTGAAGCAGAAGAAAGAGAAATCAAGAAATTGATCCATTTACAATTGCACCAAAAACCATAAGATACTCATGAATAAGCAACAAACGTGGTAAAATATCTGTATGCTGAAAACTATAGAGAGCTAATGAAAGAAATTGAAGAATACACAAAGAAATGAAAAAATATTCTATGCTCATGGACTCGAAGAACAAATATTGGGTTTTTTTAATTTAATATAATTTATTGTCAAATTGGCTTCCATACAACACCCAGTGCTCATCCCAATTGAGCCCTCCTCAATGCCCACCACCCACTTTCCCCTCTCCACCACCTCCATCAACCTTCAGTTTGTTCTCTGTATTTAAGAAAACAAATGTTGTTAAAATGTTTATACTACACAAAGCAATCTACACATTCAATGCAATCCCTATAATATCACTGTTCTTCAAAAAGCTAGAAAAAAAACAATTCTAAAATTTGTATGGAACCAGAAATGATCCTGAATAGCCAAAGTAATGTTGAAAAGGAAAATCAAAGCTGAAGGCATCACAATTCCAGATTCGAGCTGTATTACAAAGCTATAATCACCAAGACAGTATGGTACTGGCACAAAAACAGACACTCAGATCAATGGAACAGAATTGAGAACACAAAGACAGACCCACAAGTGCAGGCCAACAAATCTTTGATAAAGCAGGAAAGAGTATTCAATGGAAAAAAAGACAGTCTATTCAGCAAATGGTTTTGGGGAAATTGGATGGTGACATGCAGAAGAATGAACCTGGACCACATTCTTATACCATACACAAAAATAAACTCAAAATGGATGACAGCACTAAAAGTGAGACAGGAAATCATCAAAATCCTAAAGGAGAACACAGGCAGCAACCTCTTTGACATCAGCTGCAGCAACTTGTTAGACAAATCTCTGGAGGCAAGAGAAACAAAAGCAAAATGAACTATTGGAACCTCATCAAGATAAAAAGCTTCCAAACAGCAAATTAAAAAAAAATCAACAAAACTAAAAGGCAACCAATGGATTGGGAGAACATATTTGCAAACGCATATCAGATAATGGGTTAGTGTCCAAAATCTGTAAGGAACTCAACACCCAAAAATCAAATAATCCAATGAAGAAATGGGCAAAAGACATGAACAGACACTTTCCAAAGAAGACATCCAGATGGCCAGCAGACACATGAAAAGATGCTCAACATCACTCATTATCAGGAAAATACAAATTAAAACCACAATGAGATGCCACCTCACACCTGTCAGAATGGCTAAAATTAAACAGGAAAACAGCAGATGTTGGCAAGGATGCAGAGAAAGGAAACGTTTTTGCACTGTTGGTGGGAAGGTAAACTGGTACAGCCACTCTGGAGAATAGTATGTATGTTCCTCAAAAGATTAAAAATAGAGCTACCCTATGACCCAGAAATAGCACTACTAGGTATTTATCCAAAGGACAATCACCAAATTATGGAAAGAGACCAAATGTCCACTGATTGAAGAATGGATAAAGGGGGTGCCTGGGTGGCTCAGTCGGTTAAGCGTCCGGCTTCGGCTAGGTCATGATCTCATGGTTCGTGGGTTCAAGCTCTGTGCTGTGTTCGGGCTCTGTGCTGACAGCTAGCTCAGAGCCTGGAGCCTGTTTCAGATTCTGTGTCTCCCTCTCTCTCTGACCCTCCCCTGTTCATGCTATCTCTCTCTCTTCCTCTCTGAAATAAAATTAAAAAAAAAAAAAAGATGTGGTATACATACACAATGGAATATTACTCAGCAATCAAAACAAATGAAATCTTGCCATTTGTTATAACACGAATAGAATTAGAGTGTATTATGCTAAGTGATATTAGTCAGTCAGAGGAAGACAAATACCATATGATTTCACTCATATGTGGAATTTAAGACACAAAACAGATGAACATCAGGGAAGGGAAGGAAAATCATTTTAAAACAGAGCGGGAGGCAAACTATAGGAAACTCTCTTTTTTTGAAATGTTTATTTATTTTTGAGAGAAAGAAAGAGCAGAGTGGAGAAGGGGCAGAGAGAGAGGGAGATACAGAATCTGAAGCAGGTTCTAGGCTCTGAGCTATCAGCACAGAGCCTGATGTGAGTCTTGAATCCATAAACTAAAATCATGACCTGAGCCAAAGTTGGATGCTTAACTGCCTGAGCCACCCAGGTACCCCGTAAGAAACTCTTAAATACATAGAACAAACTGAAGATTGCTGGGGGGTGGGATGTTGAGTGGGGGTGATGGGCAAAATGGGTGATGGGTATCAGGAAGGGCACTTGTTGGGATGAGCACTGGGTGTTTATGTTACATGATGAATCACTAAATTCTACTCCTGAAACTATTATTATACTGTATTGTAACTATCTTGGATTTAAATTTAAAAAAAATAAATAAGAAAAAATCATCTATGCCTTCAAAATCAACTCAGCTTTCTCCTTCCTCACTATCTGGCCTCCACCTTCAATGCCTCTGACATTGGCATCTCCATGATCCCAATCACCTGACTTAAACCTTAGACTCAACTCTGATTCATTCCAAATAAATGGAATATCCAATAAGTGGTTTACTCCCTTCATTTCTTGCTTTATAATGTTGCCTCTAGTTCATTTCATCAGCTCATCACTCTCAGAAGTGAAGAATTGTTTCCATATTGTCCTGATCCTAATTCATCCAATGCCTTCCTTTTACGAGTTGATAGACCTCACATCAAAGGGCAAGGTATCAACTTTTCATCAGCTCCAAGTAGATAAAGTCACTGAAAAGACCAAACAGGCCCAAGGACCAGTGGATCAAGGATTTGAGTCACCTTGCTTCCATCCATCCATCCATCCATCCATCCATCCATCCATCCATCCAGGAAAAATATTTTGAGCAGGTACTATATGCTAGTCACTGCAGATATATTTACAAGTAAAAAAGATACACTTTCTATTCATAAGTACCTCATAGTCTAGGGGAGAAGACAGCCAGTAATCAAATATCACACAAATAGAGCTATGAGGGTATGTAAAAGGGAGATTTGTCCCCAATTGTGGAAATTGTCTCTAAGCAGAGACAATGGAACTGACAACTAAAAGATGAATAGGAAATCAACCGATGTTTCTGTTGGTGAGGGAGGGGTTAGAAACATGTCACGTTCATGTTCAAATAAGTAACAAAAGACTTGTAGGGATAGTATAAGATCACAAAAGGCAGCATAGTACAAGGTGAAGCTGGGAAAGTGGACAGGGGTCAAGCCACACAAGGTCTTCTGGTTATCGTGAAATGCACCACCCTGAGCTTCTGCTGCAGGGAAGCAGAACTGACTGACAACCTTAGGATACTACCGTAAGACAAGAGATTCCATTAATTTGCAACATTAGTGCAGCCAAACTTTCTCAGACCTTCGCTGGAATCTGAGCCTTTTCCTGCCCAGTCCTCCTTCTTTCCTTCTCTCTTTCATAGGTGTTAGACTTGTGTCACAGTTCCAAAGCTCTCCTACGCTCTGTCTCTCTCCCTTATTCTTCATAGGCCTTTTTCTTAATAAATATATTTCCTATCAAATCCTGTCTTTGCACCTGCAGAATTGGAACTAACACAGACTTTTAAGCCACAGTTGTCATTTTGGGTTTTTATCTCAACAGTAATGGAATGATATGGCCAGATTTTATAAACATTCCTGGCAGCAGTGTGGGGAACAGATTGGATGTAGGCAAGAGTAGATGCAGGAAGAGCAGTTAGGCATCTTTGGCAGTGATCTAGATGAGATGATGATTGGATTTGGGTGGTGATTATGAAGATGGTAAGAAGTGGGTGGATTCGAGAAATGTCCAGAAGGTAGAACCACAAGACATAGCAATCAATAATAGAGTCAGTAAGGGAGGAGATGTTATCAAGAATCACTGTGGAGTGAGTAAATTCTGGAGATGTAACATACACCAATATGATTACAGTATAAAATATTATATTGTAAACATGAAGTCTACTAAGAAGGTAGATTTTAAGTGTTATCACCGCGCACGCACACACTCACACACACACACACAGAAAGGTAATGGGAACTATGTGAGGTAGTAGATAGGTTAATTACCTTGATGATGGTGAATGTTTTGCAATGTATACATATATCAAATCATCAAGTTGTACATATTAAATATATACATTTTTAGGTGTCAACTATATCTCATTAAAATGAAGGGTTAAAAAAATAACTGAGATTTCTGCCTTGTGCAGCCAGGTGGATGGTGCCATTCACTGAGTGAGACAATGCCGAAACAACGGTATGTTTTAGGATGATCATAAGTCTGAAGCGCCTTGGAGACACCCACATGGAGCTGTCAGGCAGGCAGTAGCATATTTGAGTCTGGAGCTCAGGGCAGAGGTCTGAACTGGGAGTATAAACTAGCAGTTGACAGAATATAAGTGGTATACCTTATTACATTAAAGAAGGTATGGAAATGGATAGAAACACATGAGGAGGGAGAATTGAGGGAAAATAAAAGGTGGCCTAGGATTGAGTCTTGAGTAACATCAATATTTACTGAATATTAACATAGGCCAAACATGATGAAACTGTACAGGTGACCAAGAAAGAGCAGTAGAGAAATAGGAGAAAGTCTTTCATCCTACTAATTTATTTATTATTGTGTAACAAACCAACCCAAAACTTAGCAGCTTAAAACAACCATTACTTTACTGCTTCTGTCCTATCTATCAGCAATTTTGGCTGGTCTCAACTGGACAGTACTTCTGCTGTCTTATTTGAGGTCATTTACGCAAATGTACTCAACCCATGCCTTGACTAGGGATGGATGGCCCATGAAGGCCTTACTTCCATGTTTGGGGCCTCACCTGGGATGACTGGTGTGACAGGCACTGCCAGCCTCTCTCTCTTCATGTGTTTTCCCTCTGTCTACCCATGGTCTCTCATTCTCAAGTTGGTTAGTCTGGGCTTGTTCACACTGCAAAGGCAGCATTCCAAAAGGTCAAACCCCAATACATTAAAATCATGTTGGCAGATATCCTATTGGCCCAAGCAAGTCACATGTCTAAGCTCAGAGTCAGTGTGGGAAGAGAGACAGGAGAAAATCTTCATCTATATAAAAGGGTAGAGGCTAGGAGGAATGATTTCTTGGGAATAGGGACTCAGGGGTGGGTGACAATATACCACAATAATCCTCTGCTTAGGAACTTAGTGATTTCTTATCCCCCATCAAGTCCAATCTAAATGACTTATCGTCACAGTATACTACTTACTGTTCCGTCTAGTTCTTTCCTTGTGCTTCCTTCTTCCTATGATGTCTGTTTGAGCTCCTTCTCTATGTCTCAGGTTTCTCAGAGAAACTGAGAAAGAAGGTTAGGATGAGCCTAACCTAAGGTTAGGCTTATTCTAACCTTAACATTTTTCTCAATTTATTCTCTTAGCCTATAACAGCCCCCATGTCGCCTTCCCTCAGCCCTACAACAAAGGCAATATTAGGCTAGTTCTAATCTCAACTTCCCTTGAAGACTTAGATTGTTACTGCCTTCCTCATTCAGTTCTGTCTCCAAATTCCTGTGTATCTAATAAATACAACAAATAGTTTTGATCTTAATTATGTATATTTTTTACATAGATATATCTTTTTGTCACAACTAGGTTGCAAATTCCTTGATGAAAGAAACTATCTTAGACTAACATAATGACATGTAAAGATGAACAAAACAGTGTTCTCAAGAATGTTACCAGCTACTCTAATTCTTGTCATTTCCCCTCTGCTACTGGCTTTAGGGTTTATTTGCTGCTCTTTTTCTAGCTCCTTTTGGCGTACAGTTAGGTTGTGTATCTGGGAACTTTCTTGTTTCTTGAGATACGCCTAAATTGCAATATACTTTTCCTTTTAGGACCACCTTTGCTACATCCCAAAGGGTTTGGACTGTTGTGTTTTCACTCTCATTTGCTTTTTTTTTTTTAATTTCTTCTTTAATTTCCTGGTTAACTCATTCATTCTTTAGTAGGATGTTCCTTAATCCCCATGTATTTGAGGGCTTTCCAAACTTTTTCTTGTGATTGATTTCAAGTTTCATAGAGTTGTGATCTGAAAATATGCATGATATGATCTCAACTTTTTGTACCTGTTGAGGACTGATTTGTAACCCAGTGTGTGTTCTATGCTGGAGAATGTTCCATGTGCACTCTGCTACTTTAGGATGAAATGTTTTGAATATGTATGTTTGGTCCATCTGGTCAAGTGTGTCATTCAAAGCCATTGTTTCCTTGTTGATATTCTGCTTAGATGATCTGTCCATTGCTGTAAGTGATTAAAGTCTCCTACTATTTGATTAAAGTCTCCTAGTATTACGGTATTATTATCCACAAAAAAAAAAAAAAAAAAAAAAGGAAAACACTCCATGCTAATGGATTGGAAGAATAAACTACCCAAATGTTTATACTACCCAAAGCAATCTACACATTCAATGCAATCCCTATCAAAATAACACCACCATTCTTCACATTGCTAGAAAAACAATTTTAAAATTTGTATGGAACCAGAAAAGACCCTGAATAGCCAAAGTAATGTTGAGAAAGAAAACCAAATCTGGAGGCATCACAATTTCAGATTCAAGGTGTATTACAAACCTGTACTCCTTAAGACAGAATAGTACTGGCACAAAAACAGACACTCAGATCGATGGAGCAGAATAGAGAACCCAAAGACGGACCCATAAGTGTAGGGCCAACTAATCTCTGACAAAGCAGGAAAGACTATTCGATGGAAAAAGGACAGTCTCTTCAGCAAATGGTGTTGAGAAAACGATATGGTGACATGCAAAAGAATGAACCTGAACAAAATTCTTACATCATACACAAAAATAAACTCAAAATGGATGACAGACCTAAAAGTAAGACAGGAAATCATCAAAATCCTACAGAAGAACAGGCAGCAACCTCTTTGACCTCAGCTGCAGCAGCTTCTTACTAGACATGTCTCTGGAGGCAAGAGAAATAAAAGCCAGAATGAACTATTGAGACCTTATCAAGATAAAAAGTTTCCAAACAGAAAAGGAAATAATCAACAAAACTAAACAACTGACAGAATGGGAGAAGATATTTGCAAATGGATATTGGATAATGGGTTAGTATACAAAAATCTATAAAGAACTTATCAAACTCAACACCCAAAAATCAAATAATCCAGTGAAGAAATGGGCAAAAGACATGAACAGACACTTTCCAAAGAAGACATCCAGATGGCTAATAGGCACATGAAAAGATGCTCAACATCACTCGTCATCAAGCAAATACAAATCAAAATCAGGAGATGCCACCTCACACCTGTCAGAATGGCTAAAATTAACAACTCAGGAAACAACAGATGTTGGCAAGATGCAGAGAAAGGGGAACACTTTTGCACTGTTGGTGGGAAAGCAAACTGGTACAGCCACTCTGGAAAATAGTATGTCTGTTCCTCAAAAAATTAAAAATAGAGCTACCTGGGCGACTGGGTGGCTCAGTCAGTTAAGCTTCTGACTTTGGCTCAGGTCATGATCTCACGCTTTGTGAGTTCAAGTCCCACATCAGGCTTTGTGCTGGCATCTTGGGGCCTGGAGCCTGCTTCGGATTCTGTGTCTCCCTCTCTCTATCTGCCCCTCCCCTGCTCATGCTCTCTCTATATATATTAAAAATAAATTTTAAAAAATATTAAAAAAAATAGAGTTACCCTATGACCCAGCAATTGCACTACTAGGTATTTATCCAAAGGATACAAAAATGGTGATCTGAAGAGGCACACACACCCCAATGTTTATAGTAGTGCTACTGACAATCGCCAAATTATGGAGGGTCCAAATGTCCATCGATTGAAGAATGGATAAAGAAGATGTAGCATACGAGTGTATTATATATATATAATCTTGCTGTTTTCAACAACATGGATGGAGCTAGAGTGTATTATGCTAAGCAAAATAGAGAAAGGTAAATACACATGATTTCACTCGTATGTGGAATTTAAGAAACAAAACAGATGAACATAGGGGAAGGGAAGGAAGAATAAGATAAAAACAGAAAGGAAGGCAAATCATAAAAGACTCTTAAACACAGAAAACAAACTGAGGGTTGCTGGCAGAGTATTGGGTGGGGGGATGGACAAAATGGGTGATGGCATTAAGTAGGTCACTTGTTGGGATGAGCACTAGGTATTATATGGAAGTGATGAACCACTTTGTTCTACTTCTGAAGCCAATACTGCACTTATGTTAACTAATTTGAATTTAAATAAACACATAAATAAATATAAAGAATGTTACCAGCTAACAGATGAAACACCCCCAAGTAAATAGGTGATTCTAACAAAGTATAGGAGCTATTTAAAGCTTAGGAGCAGGATGCTGTGAGAAAACAGTCAACAGTCTCTAAATTTGCCATTGCTGCTATGATATTTGTGGTCTTCTGTTTGTTTGTTTGTTTGTTTGTTGGGTTCCAGTGAGGCGAGGTGTGGTCAGGGAAACTGACCTCTAAATGCAAACTGCAATTGGAACGGTGGTGTGTGTGAAAAGAGCCAGAGAAAGGAGAGTGGTGGAGGGAAAGCAGCCTGCGGCTGAGGTTTGACAAGTGTAAAGACAAAAGAGAGATCCTGGTTCTTTAGGAATTCCAAGCTAATTCAGACTAGTTAATCAGAAAACTTAATCTAGCTGGAGGCTAGTGAGAGAAGTGCACTAATGAGATTTAAAGTTAGAGACTTAACCCTAAAAAGGCCATTTCTCAGTGTTCTTTTGTGTTATTCATGAAGCATGTTTTGGAGGTAGGGACCGGCTCAGGTTTGGCCTGACATTGAAAGGGCCTCCTCAGGGTGCCTGGGTGGGTCAGTCGGTTAAGCGTCTCAGGTCATGATCTCACGGTTTGTGGGTTCGAGTGCCGCATCGTGTTCTGTGCTGACAGCCCAGAGCCTGGAGCCTCCTTCAGATTCTGTGTCTCCCTCTCTCTCTGCCCCTTCCCCACTCGTTCTCTGTCACAAAAATAAAACAAACAAACAAACAAAAAGTTTTGAAAGGATCTCTTTGTCAGAGGTCAGAATGGGACAAGACAGTGGAGAGGGGCCTTTCATGGTCATTGTTCCCTCAAATGCAGCAGTCTTGTGCTGTATCAGTCATCTCTGTTCAATCCCCGCTGGAAAGGCCTGAAAAGGCACATTAGTCCTAGCCTCTACTTTGGAAAATTAATTAAGACTGAGGTCAAGGTTCCTGTTACCTCTTGCTTCAACCTGTAAAACTGTAAAATCATGTAGTTTACAATAAGCCCAATTTCAAACAATGATTGGAATCATGGGCTTTGTTCCAATGTAAAAGCCGACCGTAATACTGTGGTCAGTGAAAAGTAATTTTATAGCAAGCCACCAAACAAATGCTTCTCTGTGTGTGACTTTTTAAATAAAAATAGATGTGATCTCTAATCAACCTACAATACTAATTAGTCCCTTCTCAAATCTCGTAAATGGTTCGTCAACCTCATTTTAGAAAAAGCCAGCTGTTTTGTGGAAAACTCATGAGAAGAGACAAAAATAAGTTTACTCCACCAGGCCGTTTTCATTTGGGCTCCTGGTGAGACAGTAAGCATTTCAGTGATGCATCTAACATAGAATTTTCTGTAGACATATCTGAAGCTCTAATAAGCCAGATCCTGTTGGGGGAGGAAAATAATCCCAAACACAGGAAGGCATTTGCCAAATGCTTTAACTCCTTCAAGTCTCCTGACCACAAAATAAACAGACTGAACTGAACAGAGGACAAGTGAAATATTCCTAGTTAGAGTGGTCATTTTGGGGAAAATCTAAATGTGATTCCAAATGACCCACTTCCACTTAAATAGTTTAGAGGTGATAGAAAACTGCTTATTATATCTGGCAGGGATCCTCAGCTTGTTTCCAGCCTGTGTTCTCTCCGCCAATGTTAACCCAACTATCACACAATATCTCAACCTTTGCCTTTCCTCTCTGCTAAGAAATTCTCAGGCATTACTATTGTGTGGCCATAAAACAGAAAATAAATTCATAAAGGTAATTTCCTGTGGGGTTAGGCTTAGTGTTTTTTCACCTTCTAAGAATAATTTTTTAATGCACAATGGCCTTAGTAACAAGACCTAAATACGTCAATGACTCACATTTTTGTGTTTGTTAAGAAGAGGGGTACAGGCAGAGAAATGGAAGATGATTAAAGTTCATTTACTTCTAGAAATATTTTAACTGGAAAGGAGTTCAGTGACGAATCTTCATGTAGTTATATAAAATTACAAAAACGTTGGAAACTACCTAAATGTCCAACCATAAATAAATGGATAAGTCATGTATGACAGAGCCACATAATGGACAATCATGCAAATATTATAATGATTTTTATGAAAAATTTATATAGCATGTAACTATATGATCACACTTAGATTCTAATTATTGCTGAGAAAAAATCTGGAAGAAAACATATCAAAATGATAACAGTAATAGACTTTGAAAGAAGGACCTGTAATTTTTTTTTCCATATAACAAAGTTTTCACATTTTCCCCAAAGGCCATATGCCGGTTTTCTAATCTGCATAACTCCACTTTTATAAACAAAACTACATTTTTAAAAATTCACATTTTATAGATCATTTACTAGAACTCAATTTAACAACTATAGTATTTATAATGCTTTACAGTTTACATGACATTTTTACATTCATTCTTTATCATCTACAGCAGTTGAGACGTTAGCACACCATTTATTTCATATCAAGTCAGTCTAACTGTATTCGACTTTTCACAACGTGATATTAAACCTAGCAAATGCTTTGGCAAAAATAGGGTAATCCCAAATGGAATTTTCTTTATGATTGGTCATAAAATGCATATTATAGATGTAGTAATTTTCAAAAGCATGTGGAAGTTATTATATTGAAAGTATTTTAAAACCCCCACACAATATGCTATATTCCCTTACTGATTCCCCCATTACATCTTAAATCTTTATATTTTTTAATGTTTATTTATTTATATTTCAAAGAGAAAGAGTGGGGGAGAGTAAAAGAGTGAGGGAGAGAGAGAATCCCAAGCAGGCTCCACAATGTCAGCACAGAGCCCAATGAGGAGCTTGACTCACAAATTGTGAGATTATGACTTGAGCTGAAATTAAGAGCTTGACACTCAACTAATTGAGCTACCTAGGTGTCTCAATTTTAGATCTTTAAAACTTTCCTTGAAGCCCACACTCACAACACAACTTCCTATTCTCCCTACTCTTCATTGTCTTGCCTCCAACTTTCCAGAAAAAAAAAAAAAAGAAACTGAGTACATTAGGCCTAGGCTTCTTCAACATCCCATACTCACACCCAGGTTCAGCTATATGTTTTGCAGGGCTTAACGCCAAGTGAAAAACAGGGCCCCTATATGTTTATTTGCTTTTGAGAGAGAGAGAGAGAGAGAGGGAACACATGAACCAGGAAGGGACAGAGAGAGAAGGGAACAGAGGATCCAAAGTAGGCTCTGTACTGATGGCAGACAGCCAAATGTAGGGTTCAAACTTGTGAACCTTGAGATCATGACCTCAGCTGAGGTCAGATACTTAACCGATTGAGCTACCCAGGCATCCCTGGGGCCTCTTATTTTAAAAAGCAAGAAAAAAAGAAAAAGTGCAGTTATGGGTACTAAAATATAAAGCTTTATCCATAGTGATATACAAATAAAATATAAACTTTCAAATTGCAAAAACAAAACAAAACACAAAAACCTTTGGTATCATAGCTTTATATAATACAATAAATAACAGTATTTTATTAGCATGATATCCTAGTCACAAGACCATATGGCTCACTTTTCTGCAAGTTCATGTATTAGGTTGGCACAATTTTTACTTTTAGCAATTTCATTTTCAATGATATTCCTGGAAGCAACGTCACTAGCTCTTCTCAAATGCAAGATTGAAAACAATTTTTGATAATTTATAATTTTGAGAAGGATTTTTCTGCTGAAGCAACTATTATTGGAGCTCTTAAGACTGTTTTATAGGCTGTGACAACATTAAAATAAATTTCTGATAAATTATTCTGAAGTATAAATTTTAGTACATCTACGTGATGTTCTAAACAACTTTTCTAAAAAGATTTAATTCTTCATACAAATCAGTTTCCTGTCAAGTTTGAATTTAATTATAAATGTAAATTTATACAATGGCAATTTAACAGACATTTGTTTGACCATGTTGCAGTAGTTTTCAATACCAGAAATTCTGAACTCTGAAATAGTCTAATAACTCTGACATACATCATTTCAATGCCCATGTATAAACTTCCATTTTTTAAAAATGTTTTATTTATTTCTAGGAGAGAGAGAGAGAGAGACAGCGTGAGCAGGGGAGGGTCAAAGAGAGAGGGAGTGACAGACTCTGAAACAGGCTCCAGGCTCTGAGCTGGCAGTCAGCACATAGCCGGATGTGGGGCTCGAAACCCATGAACCGCGAGATCATGACCTAAGCGAAAGTCGTACGCCTAACCGACTAAGCCACCCAGACGCCCCTAAACTTCCATTTTGAATTAACATCTTTTTACCAAGTTTGTTGTCTGCTCACCAACAGTTCCTGTCCCAGCGCTCATGTAAAAAGTTCATATTTGTGTAGATGCTGTGGAGTTACGGTTCTGGGACAGACCCAAGCCTGCCTCTCACTGCAGGTCCTGATGCTGCCTCCATGTCGAATCCCTCCTCTCTTCCCAGGCTACTGTTGCATCTGCTGCTACTGCCACAATCACCGCTGAATCTGGACCCAGGTCTCAGCCCCAGTAACCTCTTCAGTAGCTCCTTGGTCTGTGTCAGGTGTGTGCATGTGCTCCAGGCAGCCTGTGAACTGTCTGCTGCCTCCCACCTCTATGGGCTTAAACTTGAGTGTGTGCACATGGCCACTAGGCAGATCTTCTCATGCTTTATAGTCCCAATGAATTTCACAAATGACATGCAAGTTCAAAGAGAACATTATTAAGAATTTCTAAGTGGTCAAAGCAGAGATTAAATGAAGACTAGGGCTCCTTCTGAGAGTGACCCCTAGGCCACTGCACGGGTAATGCACCCAGAAAGCTAACCTTGCTCACATTTGCATGTTTACTTTATCTGCCCCCAAACTTACTTCCTCTTCTCTAATCCCAGCAGAAGTCTTTCTTCCAGTTCTTCTTTCTTTTGGTACAATCCTCTTCCATTACCTGAATGACTGCTCCATTCCTTGAGATGAATATTCTCTGCAGTATTTTAAGAGTGTCAAATTATTCTTTACTGAGCATACTCAAATCTCTCCATGTTAAAACAGCTCTGCACCCTTCTCTAAATACATTCCTCTTTTTCTCCACTCCTTTGAAGGCAGTTACTGGGAAATTAGAATGAGACCATTGTCTTGGCTTTCTCTGCTCTCAGACTTCTACACTCACAGTTTCACCAAGTTTTGTTCTGACAAAGGTCAGAAATGCTTCTTCATTTTATTTTAGTTTATTATTCTTTATTTTAGGGAGAAAGAGAGAGCACACGAGCAGGGGAGAGGGGCAAAAGGGGGCCAGGAGGGAGAGAGAGAGAATCCCAAGCAGGCTCCATGCTCAGTGCAGCACCCGACATGGGACTTGATCCCATGACTCTGGGATCATGACCTGAGACAAAATCAAGCGTCAGACAATCAACTGACTGAGCCACCCAGGCATCCGTCTAAGGGACTCCTTTATTTCTTTATTATTTAAAAATTTTTTACTGTTTATTTATTTTTGAGAGAGACAGAGCGTGAGTGGGGGAGAGGCAGAGAGAGAGGGAGACACAGATTCTGAAGTAGGCTCCAGGCTGTGAGCTGTCAGCCCAGAGCTTGAACCCATGAACCATGAGATCATGACCTGAGCCGAAGTCGGATGCTTAACCGACTGAGCCACCCAGGTGCCCTCTTTAATTTTTATTTAAATTCCAGTTAGTTAACATAGGGTTATATTAATTTCAGGTGTACAATATAGTGATTCAACAATTCCATACATTACTTAGTGCTCATCACAACAAGTACACTCTTACTTCCCATCACCTATTTTACCCATCCCACACCTACTTCCCCTTTGGTAACCATCAGCTTGTTCTTTATAGTTAAGAGTCTTCTTCTTGGTTTTCCTCTCTCTTTCTTTCTTTTTCCCTTTGCTCATTTGTTTTGTTTCTTAAATTCCACATTTGGGTGAAATCATATGGTATTTGTCTTGCTCTGACTGACTTATTTTGCTTAGCATAATACTGTCTAGCTCCATTCACATCATTGCAAATGACAAGTAAATCCAGTGGTTTTATTGATTCAGCAGCACCACTAAGCACAGATAATCATGTTTTTCCGTGATGTAGTTTTTCCGTGATGTAGTTTCTTCACCTCTAGGACACCAGATAGTCCTTGTTTTTATCCTTCTCAATCCTTTAACTGGCTTCTCCTTTCTCTCTGACTGCTTTATGTTAGAGGACCCAGGGCTTATTTCTTGGCCATCCTCTCTTCTCTGGCTACACTTATTCCCTTTGTGGCTTAAGCTAGTTTTGTGGCTTCAAATACCATCTATATGCTGAACTCCCAAATGTATATCTTCCCAGTGCCCAGACTCACATAGTGAGTGGTTTACTCAGCTTCACCATGGGATTGCTTAATAGAGTTCCCAAAGTGGACATGTCCAAAGCCAGATCCCTGATCTCCACCCACATACCCATTAACACACCCTATCCTTCCTGCCGTTTTTCTCCTGTCAATTGATGGCAATTTCATGATTCTGGTTCCGCAAGCCAAAAATTTTGGAGTCATTCTGATCTTCTCTTTCTTTCCCACCTCCCATCTTCACACACAACTCATATATCAATCACTCCCATTAACAATCAGTGGACTTTTAAAATATGTCCAGATTCTGGCCAATTGTCAGTACCTCTTCTGCTATCAGGCTGATTCCTGCCACCACCATTTCTCCTCTGGTTGCTGTATAAACTTTGTTACTTCTCTGAACTCCTCATGAGCTGCTGTGCCCAACACATGCTCCATTCTGGCCACACAGGCCTCCTGACACTCGTCTTCCACCAGGCCAGACATGCAAGAACCCTAAAATACCTAGGAATAAACCTAACCAAAGATATAAAAGATCTGTATGTTGAAAACTATAGAAAACTTATGAAAGAAATTGAAGACACAAAGAAATGAAAAAACATTCCATGCTCATGGACTGGAAGAATAAATATTGTTAAAATGTCAATACTACCCGAAGCAATCTACACAGTCAATGAAATACCAACCAAAATGGCACTGGCATTCTTCTCAAATCTAGAACAAACAAACTTAACATTGTATGGAACCACAAAAGACCCTGAATTAGCCAAAGTGATATTGAAAAAGAAAACCAAAGCGGGAAGCATCAATCCCAGACTTTAGCCTCTACTACAAAGCTGTAATCATCAAGACAGTATGGTTGGTTCTATGGGATTCCTTTAATCCTTGTTATGGGCTTAATGTTTGTGTCTCCTCCAAATTCATGTGATTAAGCCCTACCCCTCAATGTGATGTTATTTAGAGGTGGCGACATTGGGAGGTAATTAGGTTAACATGAGGTCATGAAGTTGGGGCTTCCATGATAGGACTAGTGTTCTTAGGAAAAGCAGAAGGGAGACCAGAGCACACTCACTCACTCTCTCTCACTCTCCCCTACCCCACCCCAAATATAAGAACACAGCAAGAAGACAGCCAACTGTAAGTAAGTAAAAGAATTCTCATCAGGAACTAAATCAGCCAGCACCTTGATCTTGGATTTCCCAGCCTCAGAACTGTAAGTAATAAAAATTGGCTGTTAAAGACGCCCAGTCTCTGGTATTCTGCTTTAGCAGTGTGGACTAAGACAGTTCTTAATGATAACTCCCCTTCTTGAAATTCCTCTCTGAATTTTTGAGACACCACCTCCTCTTGCTTGTCATCTACTTCCAAACATTCTGAATGTTCAGGGGGTTCTTTCTCTGTGCACATACTTAATATTGTCCTCAGATTATTTTTCTTCTCCCTCAGAGTACCATCGCTGAACAATGCCCAGGGTAGGACAAAGTGCTGTGTTCAAATAATTCCTAAATTCACATCTACTGCCCAAACCTCTCTACAGGGCTCCCGACCCACAAAACATACAACTTCCTGAACATCCTAGGTCCCTGGACCTAGCACCTGGTCTGTCCAACAGAAATTCGCCATCTGTCCTCTACACTTGTTGCTGTGGTTTCCTCTCTCAGACAGTGGCACTGCCATCCACATACCCACAAGGCAGAAAACTGGGCATTGCATTTGACTCTCTCCTTTCCCCATATTCAACCATATACCAGACCTAAAAGATTCTATATTGGTAAGAGTTCTCAGCTTTGTTTTCTCTTTCTCGATCTCCACAGGCCCTACTTTATTTCAGGTCCTTGTCATCTTTCTTCTAGGCTATTGCAAAAGTTCTTCTTTTTGATGATCTGCCCTCCACCCCTTATCCCAGCTGTGTCCCGTCTACCTTCTCTTCCCCTTTGCTGTAATAGTGATCTTTGCAACACAAATCAGCTTGTGTTCCCTCCTACTTAAGACTTTTCAACTCCTCATTGCCTGCAAAATAAAGTCTACACTGCATAGTAAATAACAGAAGGCCTTTCATAATCTGGCCCCTGTATACTTTTCTAGGCTTATCTCTTACATCTTTTGCTTTAGCTATGATGAACTACTAGTAGTCCTTCAAATAAAATGGCTAGCAGTCATTTTATTCTTCCCCGATTTTATTTTCTTTTGCTTAGGAAACTTCTCCTTATCCTTTTATATCCACTATTCTCCTCCACCTGCTTAGGGCTTCTCAAATACTGTATTTCAGACCAAAGGGCACAATATATGAAACCACTAAGTTAGCAGCAGTCATGGGAGACTTGGGGAGGCCCAAGAAGGTAAGAAATGGGCACATTTTCTAACACATTGAATCTGAAATGCAAGACAGAGAAGAGTCAAGGATGACTTCAGGGCCTTTGCCCTAAACAACTGGAAAAGTGGAGTTGCCATCAACCATGGAGGAAGAAGATGGGTGGTTTAAGTTTAGCAGAGATGAGAAAATGTCAGTTTGTGATATGCTAGATATGAGACGCCAGTTAGACACTCAAGTGGGGATGTTGCGTAGGAAGCTGTATAGAAGCTTGGAATTCAGGAACAGACCATGGTCAAAGACAAAATCTGGGAGTCATAAGCATATGTGTGGCATTTAATGCCATGAGGCTGAATCAGATGACCAATGGAGTGAATGGAGATATAAAAGAGAAGTCCAAGTACTGATATTCAGAAGGGCCAGCCAGTGATATAAAAAAAAAAAAAAATCAGAAAACTCTTATGTCCTGGAATCCAAGTGAAGACAAGAATGAAACAAAATGAAATCTCTGATAGAGTAAAATGAGAACTGAGAATAAATAACTAGATTTTGCAATACAGAGTTTAAGTGGTGGTAAAGAAAGGCCAGGCAGATTCCAAGAGAAAATGGATAGAAAAGATTTGAAATCAGTGAAAGAAGTAACTGTTTTAAGAGGTTTTTTTCTTTTCCTATACAGGGAAAGGGAGAAAGCATAGTAGTTAATAGGAAAAGTAGGATTTTTAAAATGGCATTAAGATGAGAAAAATTACAGCATGTATTGTATAATAAAAGAAAAGAAGAGAAAGACCATTTGAGGAAACTGGGGGTGGAGGTGGGGAAGAATTGCTAGAGCACTGTCCCTGAGCAGTGACAAGGCACAGGCAGGGCAAGGGACTGGAAGCAGAAGCGATAGTCAAGGGGCTGTGTATGACTGAAGAAGATACCTGAGCCAGATAAGGAGGGAATTGAAATAGGAGAGCAGTGAAGGATAGATAAAAGAAGATAGTAAAAAAGTTGTAGGGATGGAGTGGAGGATTGCTAGGATTTGGGTACTAGATGAAATAAGCTAAAAAGTTGCAAAGTGGTAGTCAGAAAATGGAGAGCTTGAAATTGAAATTATGGGAGGGTGGCCTTTTCATGTAAATGATAAGGTCTAGGGTATCATGGGAGTAAGTGGAGGAAAAGACAGAGTGTTAGAAGAGGAGATCATTGGAAGAGAGGAGAGCAAGGAACTGAGAAAGAAGCCAGAGTATTGGAAGAATTATGTATGTGGATACATAATTTTATCAAAGTTTTGGAAAGTCATAGTGACCCAAGAGCTATAATCTTCCTTAGTAATATCCACTCTCCAACTCTTCAAGGTGACTATTTTACACATTTTCTTTCCTCATTCTTGCAACAGTCCCCCTGTCCTTGTCAGAAGATGGCTTGTTTCTTATTTCACTAAGAAAGTTAAATCAATCTGAAGAGAACTTCTAAATGCCCTCACCAACCCGCTTCCAACTCACTTGCCTCCATGCTGTGTTCTTTGACTTTGCTTCCATATTGAAATGGAAGCACAATGTGGGTTCCTATCTAAGGCAACCTCTCCACTTGTCACCATATCCCATTCCTCTCACTACTAGACTCCACACTGCCCTACAGATACCTCTAATTCCTCTGTTCCTCTTTGCAGCAAAACCCAAGGATGGACTTGAATCAGTATGTCCTCTTCCCCAGCTCCCATCTCTCTTGTACTCATTCATATCAGGACTCATCTCCACCACCACACCGACAATTTTCTGATTCACATTTTTAAATCCAATGGTTAATTCTCAGTCCTCCACAAATTGAATCTCTTAGTTTCATTTGATAGAGGTGATCACTCCCAAATTCTTTATATACTTTCTTCATTTGACTTCTGAAATATTACACTCTCATGGACTTTTCCCCCAAAGATTCTATTTTTCCCCCTTAGTGCTCCTAGGCACAGTTCTTGGGTTGCTTCTTTCTCCACCATTCTGATTTCTAAGGTGATCTCATACAGTCCCCAGGCTTTAAATATGATCCAAATGTTTATGTCTCCCATATTTATATCCCCAGTCTTGTCCTCTCTTTTGAACTGCCACCTAGACACCTCTACATTTATTTCTAATAGACACATTAAACTTAGCATATCCAAAATTGAACTCCTGATCTTCTATCACCCAAACTTGATTTTGCTCCAACCTTCCCTAGCTCAGCAAACGGCACCTCCATTAACCAAGATACTCAAGTTCAAGCCATAGAATCACCTTGATTCCTTTCTCTCATATCCCTCTTCCAGTTTATCAGCAAGCAATGCCAACAATTGAAAACACAATTGGAAATACATCATGTATCTGATCTTTCATCACCACTTTCACCCTAGACTCCAAACCAGTGGTATTTAATAGAACTATAATATAACCACATGTAATTCTAAATTTTCTAGTAGTCATATTAAAATAGGTAAAAAGAGAGGAACCTCGCAGGCTCAGTCGGTACAGCATGCAACTCTTGATCTTGGGGTCATGAGTTTGAGCCCCACATCGAGTGTAAAGCTTAAAAATTATTTTTAAAAAAGGGTGAAAAGAAGCAAGTGAAATCAATTTTAGTTATATACTTTATCTAACCAAATATATCCAAAATGTTATCATTTCAATGTGTAATAAACAAAAATTATAAGTGAGACATTATACCGTTTTCTCAGCTGTCTTCCTAACCCTATGTGTATTTTACATTTATTCCACCTCCAATCTGGACTTACCACATTTCCTTTTCTTTTTTTTTAAGCTTTATTTATTTATTTGATGGGGGAGGGGCAGAGAGAGAGGGAGAGAGAATTCCCGGGGCTCAAACTCACCAACTGGGGAGTTTCAATTCCCTCCTTATCTGGCTCAGGTATCTTCTTCAGTCATACACAGCCCCTTGACTATCGCTTCTGCTTCCAGTCCCTTGCCCTGCCTGTGCCTTGTCACTGCTCAGGGACAGTGCTCTAGCAATTCTTCCCCACCTCCACCCCCAGTTTCCTCAGTAAAATCATGACTTGAGCTGAAACAAAGAGTCCAACACCCAACTGACTGACCCACCCAGGTGCTCCTGGACTAGTCACATTTCAAGTGCTCAGCAGTTATATGTAACATGTGGCTATCATATTGAACAGCACATCATCTCTTACCTGGACTAATAAGTTGTATTTTAGTTGGTCTCCTGCCTTATGTCACGTCTCTCCCCTGCTGTCCTCCCACAGATATTCTCCCCTTATCAGCCAGAGTGATGCTTTACAGATATAGGCAAGTTCGTGTTCATTCCCTGCTCAAAATCCTCCAGTGACTTCCATCACACTTAAAATTAAGTCCAAATATTTCATCATTGCTCACAAAGCCCTAAGCGATCTGATTTCCTTCCCCCGCTGCCCCTCCCCCAGACCTTTTCTCCCACCACAGACCCCTCATCACTCTTTATCACCCTGTTGGCTTCCAGCCTGCTCTTTTTTTTTTTTTCAAGAACAAATGACTTTATTTTTTTTTGTTTTTTTGTTTACAAATAGTTTATTGTCAAGTTGGTTTCCATAGAACACCCAGTGCTCATCCCCACAAGTGCCCTCCTCCAGGTCCATCTCCCCCTTCCCCCCCACACCCATCAGTCCTCAGTTTGTTCTCAGCATTCAAGAGTCTCTCATGGTTTGCCTCTCTCCCTCTCCCCCACTATTTCCGCCCTTCTTCTCCCCCTTGGTCCTCTGTTAAGTTCCTCCTAATCCTCCTATACGTGCACACATATGATATTTGTCCTTCTCTGCCTGACTTACTTCGCTCAGCATAACACCCTCAAGGTCCATCCACGTTGCTACACATGGCCAGATTTCATTCTTTCTCATTGCCATGTAGTATTCCATCGTATAGATAAACCACATCTTCTTGACCCATTTGTCTGTTGATGGACACTTAGGCTCTTTCCATGTTTTTCCCGCCTGCTCTTTAAACATAACAAACACATCCTCCCCACCAGGGACTTTCAACTGCTATTCCTTCTACTTGGAATTCTTTTCCCTCAGATTTCTCATGGTTTGTTCCCTCACTTCGTTTAGACTTTTGCTCAGACCACCTCAAAAGTGACCTTCCATGCCCACCCTACCTAAAACAGGACCCCCAAGGCACCTGGGTGGCTCAGAGGGTTAAGCGTCCAATTTTGAGTCATGAGTTTGAGCCCATGTTGGGCTCTGCACTGACAGCTTAGAGCCTGGAGCCTTCTTTGGATTCTGCATCTCCTTTTCTCTCTCTGCCCCTCCCTCACTTCTGCTCATGCACTCTCTCTCTCTCAATAATAAATAAACATTAAATTTTTAAAATTAAAAATTAAAAAATTAAATAAAAAATAAAACAGAACCCCTGCCACTCAGGCTACTCTCCTTGCTTTATGTTTCTTCATGGGGTTGACATTACCTGATCTTGTATACTTATTTGTTTGTTTAGTTAAATGCCCACATTAGATTATAATCTCCAGAAAAACGTGGGCTGTACTTTATCCACTACATTCTAACTTCTTTATCTGCATTTTAAGTAGTTGCTCAATAAATATTTATTGGCTGAATAAATACTTAAAGAGGAAAGACAAAAAGCCGCATGAGACAGTGGGGCACGTTATATTCCTATTAGACATAAACTATCTCAGAGATTAGCAACTTCAGACAAGCTTTTCATGAGACTATGATGAAATGAGACAAGTAAGGCCACTTCACAATTTTGTCTAAGAACAGGCAAAACAAAAACAAGGTCAATGTTATACTCCTAGATGCTTTCTCTCTTGGACTAAATGAGTGACTGCTTCTTTATGAATTTCAAATTCATTATCATTTGGGTGTACCCTTCTTATAACTAAAATTTGACATAGCCAATCACAGAACTGCCTTGTTTTCTAACAGAAACCACATTGGAAGGAAACTCCTTCTCCTCTTCCTTAGGTCTTTCACTGAATCACTCAACGAAGACACAAATTCTGTAATACCTTTTCTCTGAGACACTGCCTTACTGACAGACCCCATGATTCTCCATGATGTTTATTTTCCCTGACTGCAATGGTAATAAGTAAGTCCAACTTACTCAATTTTGGCTATGTTCCTGGTGGTCTTTTGTAGTGAACATTGACAGAATGAATGAATGAATGAATGAATGAATGAATGAATGAATCAGTCTTTGCATTTGGAGACTATGGATGATCTTTAGTTTCTTCTTCATACTTTCCTACTTTTTTTCTGTACTGTCTAATGTTTCTATGAAGAACAAGTATTTTTGGAGGATCAGGAAAATTTGAACATATATTTAATCTTAAAATAACAATTAGTATTGTATCTCAGAGATATACATTCTTTATAAATAGGAGAACTGGTTTTAAAACCAACTCTGATACTTTCTTGCTGGGTAAATTTATTTAGCCTTTTTGGATCTAACTGCTAAAAGGCAGAATATATCTTGAGATCCCTTGCAAATCTAAGAGCTTTAATTAAAATTCTTTCAAAGTAACTGTATTTAACTTGACACAGTGGTGTTCAAGAATGGAACAGTGAGGTGAGTGTTAACATGCGATCATTTGCCAATTTGTTCTACTTTTTTTGTGTTATATTGGACAAATTATCTTAAAATCTTGACTTCTTTATTCTTAGCTATAAATTTTACGTTGTAACATCTCCCGTTGTATCAAGATTTCCTACATATCATTTTGTAAATATATGTGTCAGTTGGAGTATCAGGCATGCACATCCTCCATTTCTGTCGAACTACTAATGGAGGCCAGTTATGCTATGTGTTGGAAACCCAAAATTGCCCTAAACTTAAGAAACTCAAAGTCAGGGCACCTGGTTGGCTCAGCTGGTGGAGTGTGTGACTCTTGATATCAGGGTCATGAGTTTGAGCCCCACGTTGGATTTTAAAAATAAAATCTCAAAACAAAAAAAAGTCCAGTTGGAATATTGTCTGATGCACTTTATAAGAGACACATGGCAAGATCAGAGGACAGAACTGTTGGGGTATCAGGAAAGGTTCTACATAAGAAGAATAACTGAGAATGTAGGAAGGGCAAGAAAAAGTAGATTATGTCGGAGGAGAGAATTCCATACGAATAGCCATTCATGAACATGAAATAGCACCATATATTCAAGGAAATATAAGCAAGTTAGTATTACTTGAGTAGGGTATGAGGAGTGGGGGGAAGGAAGCAGGGTGAGAGGAGGCATTAGGAGGTAAGGAGGCAAGATCAGAACTCTTAGAGGTAGTGTATTCCAAATTTCAGCCCAATGCAGGAATTTTTTCTAAACTCTATATCTGTATCTTCCAATATGGTAGCCACTATGCCCATATGGCTGTTTAAATTTAAGTTATATAATTACTTAAAATAATTCAGTTCCTTGGTCACACTAGTCATATTTCAAGGGCTTGTTGGCCCATGTGGTTTAGTAACTACTGTTTGACAGGACATATCTAGGACATTTGTATCCCTCTACAATGTTCCATTAAATAGCACTGCTCTATAGTGTCCCTAATCGGTGCCTGTTTATCTTCTACTTGAATGGTGGGGAAATAGCTATTTCCTAAAACAGCATATTCCATTTTTAAATAGGTCTATTTGCTAAAACATAATTTTAAATAATTTACCCCATAATGTACTTCCCTCTGATCTCTGCATAGGAATACAAGTTCTGTGGATAAATATAATACGTTCACACTTTCTTTCACTTAGTAGCTCTTTGTCTATTTTCACACCATTGTCCTGTGTCCTTCTTTTGTTCTCCTCCTTAGGCCAATCCTCCCAAATACCTTATGTGCTTCCTCACACGCCTATTTTCAGATTCCTTCTATTCTGGTGGCCCTCCTCTATATTTCTTCTAGATTATGTTTTCCCAAATTGAACTCTTTATCTTAGTGTGTGGTTTGATCAGCAGAAAACAGAATTACTACTTTCCTGTGCTCCAAGAACTTTATTTCCATATATGGAATCTAAACCTATTTTGCCTCTTGGGTCTTTTTTTTTTTTTTAAAGCATCTCTCAGTCTATTGTGTGTTTTAAGCTCATTGGCCACTAATACCCAGTCCCCACTTTCTTTTTAACATATGTTCCTGTTGTAATAAGTCTCACTATTCCTGTATCAGACAAGTATTTTTTTTTCTAAGATCTCTAATTTCTTGTTGTTGATGAAATTCTGTTATGTGTTCCAGGGAAAAGGAGCAGCAGAAGAGTGAAAAAACTCAGAGTTAAAAACGTAATTAAGAAATATCTCACAATTTATTATTAAATTTGTCCCATAAAAATATTAAAGCAGATATAAAAGAAAATAGAAAAAAGAGAAATGATAACCTTTGACATAAAATGGTAATAAAATTGCCAGTTGAAAATGGGCTGGCAGTGAATTGCTCATGCCAATAAATGACTTTTAAACCCTTCTTAGGTTAATGTATGCACTGAATTATTAAGCAATACCTTTTCACCATACTAATACCTTTTTAATGCATAAGAGTTTTAGTTCATCTTTGGAGATACAGGCTTATGTGTGAATGTAGAGCGGCAAATTGCAGGGGAATGCATACACTGTGCTCCTCCTCCTGCCTCTGAATGAAGCCTGCGTGAACCGCCCAGAGCTATTCCACCTGCAGGCTTGACCTTATTAAAGGAAAATGCCCTTGGTTCCTTTCCTGTGGGATTGCATGTGGAAAGAGCATTCCTAACCATTAATCTGAATTATTAAAATTACCTTTTAAAATTTCTTAATGTTTTTAATTTATTCTTGAGAGAGAAAGGGTGGGGGGGGGGGAGAGAAAATGAACAGGAGAGGGACAGAAAGAAAGGGGGCCAGAGGATCCAACCAGGGCTCCGCGTGCTGACAGCAACAAGCCTGATGCAGGGCTGGAACTCACAAATTCTGAGATAATGACCTGAGCCGAAGCCAGATGCTCAACTGACTGAGCCACCCAGACCCCCCCATAAAATTGTCTCTTGATTAGGCCATCTCTCCCTACTCTTCTTGTATCACACTTGGAAATAACAATTTTCCTAAAGGAAGATGTAGTGGTATATTTGCCACAACAACTGTGAGTCACTGAGGTGCCAGTAACTTAAGTACTTTAATCTTACCCTGAGTATTTCTGTACCACTCCATGATCCTAAAAATCAGGTATCTGATAAACAGCTTCCTCTCTCACGTTTCATTATGGTATCAGTTTCCACACTTAAGTGAGCACTGTAGCCTGCTGTGTTCTGAGCCAGCACACGGTGGCTGCTCAGTTGATTTGTCTTCTCAGAAAACTTTAGTAAATTGACAGTTGAATATCTGGAAACTCCTTTTTAGGATGTTTTCAATACATGGTCTACATATGCCGAGTAGTGAAATTATTAATAATCTCTTAGTCTTGATTAATTTCTTCATATCCATTATCTCCCTGGATCCCTGCAACCCCTCATGAGACCAGCAGGGAAGAAGTAATCCCCCTTTAATGTAAGAGGAATCTTAGATTGCAAGAGACAACATGATTCGCTCAAGATCACACAGGAAATAAGTGGTAGGCAGGATTCAAACCTTAGTCTGATAAAACAACAACAACAACAACCCAGCAATGTACTTTCTACCATGATGCCTTCTCTACCTTAGGAAACATAGAATTCATCTAAAACTTTTCCACCTATTTCAAGAAACTGGTCTTTGTAGACTATTTATTTTAATGTGGAAAGAAGTAACTAGACTTACTCTATGGCACATTCTATGATATACAATCCTCTGGTGACAAAATAAAACACATGGTTTACAAAATATTCAGCAGTACCTAAGTCTCAAATCACATAAATAATCAGTTTATACTTTCATACTTCAATTTATACTGTATTCTTGGAGATTCTCTGTTGAACAGTGTTATTCAATATGATGATACAATAGAATTTGGGGCTTGGCAATAATTTTCATGTATTAAATCTTTTAAAATTAGCTCTTTGTTAAGTAAAAGATAATTCATATAGGAAAAATCCAAATAGTGTAAGAAGGTATGCAGATATAAACCTTCTAATATATAAATGTACCTACATACCTTCTTGTACTATTTGAATTTTCTTACTCTACTTGAATGTTTGAATATTTATATGTTAAATATTATATATTTATTTAAATCTCAACCTACAGTTCCAATTCCCTAGTAGTCCTCCCCAAAGGCTATAAATAGATCTCCCAGAAGTTGTCTAAACATATGCAATATAACTTGAAATGAAAGCATGCTGTACATACTGTTCTGTATCTTGCTTTTTTTTTTACTTAACAATATATCTTGGACGCTGTTCCTTAGCAATGCATTATTTTCCAGGGTTACATAATATTCTATTATATAACTTATTCAACCAATCCTAACGATAGAAATTGTTGGGATGGGGGAACTGCATTCTTGTTTTTGTTATTATAAACAATACTGTAGTCACAACCTTCACATACATCTTAACTAAAAGTGTAATTCCTTGGCTAATCTGTAATGCATTTTAAAAAACTTTTAGTTAATTAATTTTTAAAATTTACATCCAAGTTAGTTAGCATATAGTGCAACAATGATTTCAGGAGTAGATTCCTTAATGTCCCTTACTCCCTCCTGCAACCTCTCTAGTAACCCTCCGTTACTCTCCACATTTAAGAGTCTCTTATGATTTTGTCCCCCTCTGTTTTTATATTAATTTTGCTTCCCTTCCCTTATGTTCATCTATTTTGTATCTTAAAGTCCTCATATGAGCAAAGTCATATATTTGTCTTTCTCTGAGTAATTTCGCTTAGCATAATACCCTCTAGTTCCATCCACGTAGTTGCAAATGGCAAGATTTCTTTCTTCTTAACTGCTGAGTAATACTCCATTGTGTATATACACCATATTTTCATTATCCACTCATCTGTCTATTGACGTTTGGGCCCTTTCCATACATTGGCTATTGTTGATAGTGCTGCTATAAACATTGAGGTGCATGCGCCCCCTTTGAAACAACCTACCTGTATCCCTTGGATAAATACCCAGTGGTGCAATTGCTGGATCATAGGGTAGTTCTATTTTTAATTTTTTGAGGAAGCTCCATACTGTTTTCCAGAGTGGCTGCACCAGTTTGCATTCCCGCCAGCAGTGCAAAAGAGATCCTCTGTCTCTGCATCCTTGCCAACATCTGTTGTTGACTGAATTGTTCATGTTAGCCATTCTGACAGGTGTGAGGTGGCATCTCAGTGAGGTTTTCATTTGTATTTCTCTGATGATGAGTGATGTTGAGCATCATTTTGTGTGTCTGCTGGCCATCTGGATGTCTTCTTTGGAGAAGTGTCTATTCATGTCTTTAGCCCATTTCTTCACTGGATTATTTGTTTTTTGGGTGTTGAGTTTGATAAGTTCCTTATAGAGTTTGGATATTCTTTACCTTATATGTCATTTGCAAATATCTTCTCCCATTCCGTTGGTTGCCTGTTAGTTTTGCTGCTTATTTCCTTCACTGTGCAGAAGCTTTTTATTTTGATGAGGTCCCAGTAGTTCATTTTTGCTTTTGTTTCCCTTGCCTCTGGAGACGTATTGAGTAAGAAGTTGCTATAGCTGAGGTCAAAGAGGTTGTTGCCTGTGTTCTCCTTTAGGATTTTGATGATTTCCCTGTCTCACATTTAGGTCTTTCATCCATTTTGAGTTTATTTTTGTGTATAGTGTAAGAATGTGGTCCAGGTTCATTCTTCTGCATGTCACCATCCAGTTTTCTCAACACCATTTGCTGAAGAAACTGTCTTTTTTCCATTGGATAGTCTTTCCTGCTTTATCAAAGATTAGTTGGCTCTACAGTTGTGGGTCCATCTTTGGGTTCTCTATTTTGTTCCATTGATCTGAGTGTCTGTTTTTGTGCCAGTACCATACCGTCTTGATGATTACAGCTTTGTAATACAGCTTGAAGTCCAGGATTGTGATGCCTCCTGCTTTGGTTTTCTTTTTCAAGATTGCTTTGGCTAGTTGGAGTCTTTTCTGGTACCATACAAATTTTAGGATTATTTGTTCTATCTCTGTGAAGAATGGTGGTGTTATTTTGATAGGTATTGCATTGAATATGTAGGTTTCTTTGGTTAGTATTGACATTTTAACAATATTTGTTCTTCCTATCCAGGAGCATGGAATATTGCTCCTCCCCCCCTTTTTTTTGGTGTCTTCTTCAATTTCTTTCATAAGCTTTCTATAGTTTTCAGTGTATAGCTATTTCACCTCTTTGGTTAGATTTATTCCTAGGTATTTTATGGTTTTTGTGCATTTGTAAATGGGATCAATTTCTTGATTTCTCTTTCTATTGCTTCATTGTTGGTGTATAGGAATGCAAATGATTTCTGTGTATTGATTTTATATCCTGCCACTTTGCTGAATTCATCTATCAGTTCTAGCAGTTTTTTGGTGGAATCTTGGGTTTTCTATATAGAGTATCATATCATCTGTGAAGAGTGAAAGTTTGACCTCTTCTGGGCTGATTTGGCCTGTAATGCATTTCTATTGAGCCCTTTAATTTATTGTAAAGTGACCTTCTTTGTCTAGTTTAATACTTTTTCCTATAAAATTCAACCTTGTCTGATATTAATATTGGGGTTTCTATTTTCTTTTAGTGTGAATTTGATGTATCTTTGATCATTCTTTTACCTTCAAACTCTGAGTCACTTTTTTATGTGTGTCTCCTTTTGGTGATTATATTTAGGTTTGCTTTGCAATCCAAACTGAGATTTTTATGTTTTAGTAAGCAAGTCTATCCATCTTACATTAGTTATGCCATCTAATTCTGTTATGTTTCCAGTTTTCAATGCTTCATTTTTCACTTGGTTGGTCCTCAAAATTTTTCTTTTCTAAAAGAACCTAGGAGGGGCTCCTGGCTGGTTCAGTCAGTAGAGCATGCAACTCTTCATCTCGGGGTTTGGATTTGAGCCCCTCATTTCAGTGCAGAGATTATTTAAAAAGAAAATCTTTGGGGCACCTGTGTCGCTCAGTCAGTTAAGCATCTGATTCTTGACTTTGGCTGAGGTCATGATCTCACAGTTCATGGATTTGAGCCCCAGGCCAGGCTCTGCGTTGATGGGGCAGAGCTTGCTTTGGATTCTCTCTCTCCCTCACTGGCCCTCTCTTCCTCCTCTCTCCCTCTCTCAAGATAGGCAAATAAACTTAAAAAAATCGTTAAATAATAAAATTAAATCTTAAAAAAAGAACCTTAGGAAATACAGTAAGAAACTAATGAAGTTGGTCATATATGGGGTATGGGTGGGAACAAAGTGGGAAGAATAAAGGAAGGAGCAACGCTTGTGTGAGTATAACATGTATAGTTTCTATTTTGGAAACATAAATGTTTTAAATATTCAAAAATAAAATCAAATGTGGGTATAACTCTAAAATTGAATATAAACAGAAACAAATGAACCTATTTGTATTTCAAACGAACATAACTTTAGACAGAAAAAATAATCTAGGTAATTCTGAACACCGTACTTCATCTACCCTCAATGTAAAACTAAAAAAGGAAATGACAACAAGTCTTAAGCCCTAAAATTGGTTGGAAATTTCAGTGTTTTGGTATTTCACTTTAATAAATGCATACTTAAAAAAACAGCTTATGATGATGTAATTACAACCATACAATTTACACATTTAATGTATGCAATTCAGTGGTGTTTAGTATTTTCACAAAGTTGTGGAACCATCACCATGATCAATTTAGAAGATTTTCATTGCCCCAAAGTGTTAATAACACACACTCCCCATCCACCTGTCTCCATCCTACACTTAGGCAAACACTGATATACGTCTTTCTCCGTACATTTCTTCTAGACATTTCATATAAATGGAACTCTACAGCATGTGATCTTTTATTATCAGCTTCTTAAATGTTATCAGCTTCTTTCATGTAGTTTTCAGGGTTCACCCACATTGAAGCATGTATCACTGTTTCATTCCTTTTATTGCTGTGTAATAATATTCCATTGTGTGCATATACCACAGTTTATTTATCCATTTATGAAATTGGAATTTGGGTTGTTCCCACTCTTTTGAGAAGAAGCATTGTTCCCACTGTTTATTTTGTGAAGTACAAGTGGTGAGAGCAGACATTCTTATTTATTCCTAATTTTTCACTATTCACTCTGGGTCAAGTACTACAGTGGATCAGACCACCCCACCCCTCCTGTCAAATGCAACTTATTTTTGGTAAGGCTTGCTTTACATACAGATCAGTAAGAAAAAGAGCCTCTGAAAGAAATAAAATGGAAAAGTAGGCAAAGACTTAAATGAGAAAACCAATGAAAAAAGTAGTAAACATAGATAGAAGTATTCTACCTGCCTGGAAATCAGTTAAAAGCAAACCAAAGCACCACACTTCCTAATCAACTAGCAGAAATCCAAAACGTGACAAATTTATGAATAATGCTGCCAAGACTATACACAATTTTTTGCGTGGTCATGCTTGTCATTTCTCTTGGCTATATACCTAGGAATGGAATTGCTCCTTCATATGGTAACTTTATGCTCAACATTTTGAGGAACTGCCAAACATTTTTTCAAAGTGGCTATGGTTGAGGTCAAGGAGGTTGTTTACGGCTTTCTCCTCTAGGGTTTTAATGGTTTCCTGTATCCATTATCCATTTTGAGTTTATTTTTGTGTATGGTGTGAGAAAATGATCTAGTTTAATTCTTCTGCACGTTGCTGTCCAGTTCTCCCAGCACCATCTGTTAAAAGGCTGTCTTTTTTCCATTGGATACTCTTTCCTGCTTTGTCAAAGATGAGTTGGCTGTATACTTTTGGGTCCAATTCTGAGTTCTCTATTCTATTCCATTGGTCTATGTGTCTGCTTTTGTGCCAATAGCATACTGTCTTGATGATGACAGCTTTGTAGTAGAGGCTAAAGTCTGGGATGGTGATGCCTCCCGTTTTGGTTTTCTTCTTCCATATTACTTTGGCTATTTGGGGTCTTTTGTAGTTCCATACAAATTTGAGGACTGTTTGTTCTAGATTTGAGAAGAATGCTGGTGTAATTTTAATTGGGATTGCATTGAATGTGTAGATTGCTTTGGGTAGTAATGACATTTTAACTATATATATTCTTCCAATCCATGAGCATGGAATGTTTTTCCATTTCTTTGTGTCTTCTTCAATTTCCTTCATAAGTTTTCTATAGTTTACATCATACAGATCTCTTATATCTTTGGTTAGGTTTATTCCTAGGTATTTTATGGTTTTTTGTGCAATTGTGAATGGGATCAGTTTCTTGATTTCTCTTTCTGTTGCTTCATTGTTGGTGTATAAAAATGCAACCAATTTCTGTACATTGATTTTATATCCTGCAACTTTGCTGAATTCATGGATCAGTTCTAGTAGGCTTCTGGTGGAGTCTGTTGGGTTTTCTATGTAGAGTATCATGTCATCTGTGAAAAGTGAAAGTTTGACAACCTCCTTGACCTTAACCACAGCAATTTCTTACTAGACACATCCCGAAAGGCAAAGGAATCAAGAGCAAAAGTGAACTATTGGGATCTCATCAAGATTAAAAGCTTCTGCACGGCAAAGGAAACAATCCATAAAACTAATAGACAACCTACAGAATGGGAAAAGATAGTTGCAAATGACATATCAGATAAAGGGCTAGTATCCAAAATCTGTAAGGAACTCCCCAAACTCCATACCTGAAAAACAAACAATCCAGTGAAGAAATGGGCAGAGGATATGAACAGACACTTCTCCAAAGAGGACATCCAGATGGCCAACAGACACATGAAACGATGCTCAGCATCTCTCCTCATCAGGGAAATACAAATGAAAACCACACTGAGATACCACCTCACGCCAGTCAGAGTGGCTAAAATGAGCCAATCAGAGAACTCTAGATGCTGGCGAGGATGTGGAGAAACGGACACCCTCCTACACTGTTGGTGGGAATGTAAACTGGTGCAGCCCCTCTGGAAAACAGTGTGGAGGTTCCTCAAAAAATTAACAATAGAACTCCCCTATGACCCAGCAATAGCACTGCTAGGAATTTACCCAAGGGATACAGGAGTGCTGCTGCATAGGGGCACATGTACCCCAATGTTCATAGCAGCCCCCTCAATAACTAAAACATGGAAAGAGTCCAAGTGTCCATCAACTGATGAATGGATCAAGAAGATGTGGTTTATCTGTACAATGGAATACTACATGGCAATGAGAAAGAATGAAATCTGGCCATGTGTAGCAACATGGATGGACCTTAAGGGTGTTATGCTGAGTGAAATAAGTCAGGCAGAGAAGGAGAGCTACAATATGTTTGCACATATAGGAGGATTAGGAGGAACCTAACGAAGGACTATGGGGGAGCAGAAAGGGGAAAATAGTGAGGGAGAGGGAGGGAGGCAAACCATGAGAGACTCTTGAAGGCTTGGAACAAACTGAGGGCAGATGGGGTGGGGGTGGGGGTGGGAGGGGGGTGATGGGCATGGAGGAGGGCACTTGTGGGGATGAGCATTGGGTGTTATATGGAAACCAACTTGACAATAAACTATTTTTAAAAAATGAAAAAAACAAAAACAAAAACAAAGTGGCTATACCATCTTACATTCCCAAAAACAGTGAATGAGGGCTCTGATTTTGCCACATCCTCACCAACACTTGTGATGGTCTTTTTTTCTTTCTATTTTTTGTTTTGTTGTTTTGTTTTTCATTACACACAACAGACTGTATGTGAAGTGGCATCTCGTGTGGTTTTGATTTGCATTTCCATAATGGCTACTAACATTGAGCATCTTCTGACATACTTATTCATCATTTGTATATGTTCTTGGAGAAATATGTATTCAGATCCTTTGCCTATTTGTATTATTGTATTATTATTATTTTTTTAATCTTTAAAAAGTTTTTTAATGTTTTACTTATTTTTTTAGAGAGAGAGAGAGAGAGAGGTCAGGGGAGGGACAGAGAGATAGAGGGAGACACAGAATCCGAAACAGGCTCCATGCTCTGAACTAGCTGTCAGCAGAGCCCGATGCAGGGCTCGAGCCCATGAACCATGAGATCATGACCCGAGCTGAAGTCGGACGCTTAACCAACTGAGTTACCCAGGCTCCCCTGTATTTTTATTATTAAGAAGTGTTCTTCATATATTCTAGACATAAGTCTCTTGTCAGATATATGAATTGCAAATATATTCTCCCATTCTGTGGGATGTCTTTCACTATTATGTTTTTTAACAAAGATATTTTGGTATCATATCTAAGAAAACATTCATTGCCTAACTCTGGGTCATGAAGATGTATGCCTATTCTCTCTCCTAGGAGCCTCATGCTTTTAGCTGTTACATTTAGGTCTATGATCAATTTTAGTTAATTTTTTGTTTATGGTGTAAGGGACAGGTACAACTTTATTCACTTGCAGGAGAATACTCAGTTCTCCCAGCACCATTTGTTGAAAAGATTATTCTTTCTCCACTGAATTGTCTTGCTACCATTATCAAAAATCAATTGACCATATGAGGGTTTCTTTTTGGATTCTCAATGCTATTTCTTTGATCTATATGTCTATCCTTATGACAGTACCACAATGTTGATGCCTGTACCTTTAGGTAAGTTTTAAAATCAGGAAAGGAAGCATGAATCCTCCAAGTTTGTTTTGTTTAATTTTTTGGCTAGTCTGAGTCTCTTGCATTTCCATTGGAATTTTGGAATCAGCTTGTCAATGTGTTCAGAAAAGGAAGATGATATTTTGAAGAGTTTGTATTGAATCTATAGTTTTCAATTTGAAGAGTATTGTCATTTTAACAACACAGTCTTGCAATGCATGACCAGGGGATGTCTTTCCATTTATTTAGGTCTTCCTTAATTTCTACCAGCAATGTTTTGCAGTTCTCAGAATACAGTTTTCATCTCCTTTAAGAAATTTCTTCATAAATATCACTTTCTCTTTGATGGTATTCAAAATGAAATTATTTCTTAATGTCATCTTGGTTTTTTTGTCACTAATATATAAAAATACAATTGATTTTTGTATATTGATCTTTTATCCTTCAACCTTGCTGACTCATTTATTAATTCTCATAGCTTTTAGTATATCCCTTCATCTTTTCTATATACATGAGCATATTACCAGCAAATAGAGATTATTTTATGTCTTAGCTGTGGAATTCACATAGATTAACACTAAGTATTAGGGGTAACAGCCATCATGACTGCCATTTACTCTCTCAAGGAGTATAGAAAAAGTAATGATGTGTGTGTGTGTGTATGTATGTATGGTAGAGAGAGAGAGAGCAGAGAGATGGTGAATGTAATAAGGTCAATGTGGTTGATAAAGACTGAAGAATTCTAGAGTGACACATTCTCCAGTGTGTTTTCCCTGAGCTCTCTTTCCAACTGAAAGGATTTGCTGGGTGTCACCTCATCCATTCATTGAGGTAAACCATGAGTTTGACAGCGGTATTCTTTGTTTGATCCTTGTTGCAAACTCAAGTCAGCTCTTAGTTTTCATTTTTTATTACTTGGAGTTAAGCAGCCAGTGCCTCTTTCAGTGCTACAAGATGTTTCAATGTTTTAATGCTTGTAAACTAACAAAGTTATTTCTGAACTCATCTATCTTGTAATAATTTGTGAAATGCAGCAAATATTAACCCATCTCTTCCCCTAAGATTGCAATTTTAGAGGCACATCATTTGTCTTCCAAATTATTAGAGGCAGTAGTATATGTTGCCACAGGATAACATGAACCACCATTTATCCTCAAAATGTTTCATATTTGACCAGCGGGAGATCTTTGAAGCTGGCTTCTATCCCCTTCTGCTTATTATTCTTTGAACACATCCTTACTTTATGGCAAAACTAGATATTCCAGGCTTATTTTGTACTTTCCTTGCCCGAGCCTTATAATCAGCCACTTCTTCAAGAGCCCTAGTTTCTTGAATTGAAAATAGTATTGAGAAACAAGGATCTTAGAGTTCAGTGTGTTCATTGATACAGAAATATCAATACTTCTAGGCCTTCTCAGCAGAAAAAGCTAAGTGATATATGCATGTATATACACACATAAGAAAACATGTACACAAATACCTATCAACTATGTGCCCACCTACCTTGAAAATCAAACATTCATACTGACACCTCTAGTCCCAATTCCAGTTTGATACTCTAGCATTTATTCTGGTCTTCCCCTTTACTATAATTTCACCTCTTGTCTCTAACAGTAAGAACCCTGGCTCTTATTATCCTCAATATATTTACTTAACTGCTCAGTCCCTCCATATATAATCAGCCTTCCAAGCATTTTAGGCAAGATCTTTGGCTCTACCTCTTCTGGACACAGACCACAATGACCAAATTCCCTTTACCCTGCTAAGCACTTGAACTACATCAGCTGAGTGTCCCTATCCAACTAAAGGAAGAGGGAAAGGATCAACTAAGTTTTTGAGGCAGTAATGCTCTCAAAGAAATAATAATCTTGGCTAAAAATGTTTGCGATTGTTGGCATCTTAAAAAGACCCATGGGTCCCCAACCCAAGGGCTATTTGTTACCTCAGCAGATGCCAGTCTATCCTGCCCAATACAACAGCCAATGCACAGGGGTGGGGTGGAACTGTCAGGGGTACCATTTCTTAGGAGTAATTCCCTGCTCAGCTTTAAGAATCTAACTTTTGTGGGGCGCCTGGGTGGCTTAGTAGGTTAAGCGTCCGACTTTCGCTTAGGTCATGGTCTCGCGGTTCGTGGGTTCGAGCCGCGCGTCGGGCTCTGTGCTGACTGCCAGCTCAGAGCCTGGAGCCTATTTCAGAGTCTGTATTTCCCTCTCTCTCTGACCCTCCTCTGCTCACGCTGTCTCTCTCTCTCTCTCATAGAAAAAAAAAAAAAGAATCTAACTTTTGTATAGGTGATGGGCATTGAGGAGGGTACTTGTTGGGATGAGCACTGGGTGTTGTATGTAAGCCAATTTGACAATAAATCATATTAAAACAACAACACCACCCACAAAACATGATGTCTGTTTCGCAGCCCCAGAAAGTCTAACTGCGTTGAATGGAAGTACAGCCTGGGCAGTGCATTTTAACTCCGAAGGCAATGCAAATATGCTGCAAGATTTGAGAACCTTGTCAAGGCGGTAGTTTGAAAGAGCGAAAAATAAAAACAAACCCCATTTAGACCAGTGTAGGGAAAAGTAAGACCATAAGGAAAAAAGTAACTGGAAAGATGCAAGGAAAACTAGATGGCTTTTTGTGTTTTATAAGCCAAATCAGAACTCAGTGAAATCACTTCTGACTTGAGACTCGAGAATATAAGAGAATAAATTTTTTGATGCTCTAAAAAAAAAAAAAGGATCTAACTTTTCTGGGGGCGCCTGGGTAGTTCAGTTGATCTCAGGTCATGAACTCTCATTTCTTGAGTTTGAGCCTTGTGTTGGGCTCTGTGCTGATAGCTCAGAGCCTGGAACCTGCTTTGGATTCTGTCTCCCTGTCTGTCCCGCCCCTGTCCACACTCTATCTCTCTCTTTCAAAAATAAATAAACATTGGGGCGCCTGGGTGGCTTAGTTGGTTAAGCATCCGACTTTCACTTAGGTCATGATCTCGCGGTTCGTGGGTTCGAGCCCTGCATCGGGCTCTGTGTTGACTGCCAGCTCAGATCCTGGAGCCTGTTTCAGAGTCTGTCACTCCCTCTCTCTCTGACCCTCCCCTGCTCACTCTGTCTCTCTCTCTCTCTCCTAGAAATAAATAAAAACATTTAAAAAAATTTTTAAAATAAACAAAAATAAATAAACATTAAAAAAAGAATCTAACTCTTCTGTTCCTAATGTGTGTATATGTGTAAATGTGTGTATTTATCTTTTTGAATGTATTACATATGCATACATATACATGATCCTAGTAGGCGAAAATTATAAAATGTATTCATTTTTGTAATTCTAAGAACAAAAATGGATACAAAGCAAGTAAAAGTAGCAGCCTATTTTTATTTTTATAATCGTTTTAGTGTGTCTTGTTTTCAAGCTAATGCTGGCACTCTCACAAATTGATATTTAATTCTGCTTGGAGTTAATCAATGTGTTGGTTCAAACTGGTAATTTGCTTTTCATATTTGAGATGATCCTACCAAACATATTAATGAATGGCAGTGAAAGCATAGTTTCCAAACTACGTACAGGAACAGTAAGCTATTCTATGTATAGTTTGACACATAAATAAATATATCCATATTTCATTTGAAAAAGGCTATTACTACTAGGGATTTATTCAAAGAATACAGGGGTGCTGATTCGTAGAGGCACATGCACCCCAACGTTTATAGCAGTGCTACCAACAATAGCCAAATTATGGAAAGAGCCCAAATGTCCATCAACTGATGAATGGATAAAGAAGATGTGGTATGTATATACATAAGGGAATACTACTCAGCTATGAAAAAAGAATGAAATCTTGCCATTTGCAACAATGTGGATGGAACTAGACTATTATGCTAAGTGAAATGTGTCAGAGAAAGATATCATATGCTTTCACTCATATGTGGAATTTGGGAAATTTAACAGAAGACCATAGGGGAAGGGAAGGAACAATAAATTACAGACAGGGAGGCAAAGCATAAGAAACTCTTAAATACAGGGAACAAATTGAGGGTTGATGGAGGATGGAATGGGGTGGGGGGCGGGGAAAAAGGGTGATGGGCATTGAGGAGGGTACTTGTTCGGATGAGCACTGGGCATTATGGAAGTGATGAATCACAGGAATCTACGCTCGAAGCCAAGACTACATTGTATACACTGTATGTTAGCTAACTTGACAATAAGTTATTTAAAAAAAGAAAAAGAAAAATGGAAAGGGCTATTTCATAATTATAGGAAAAAAAGTCAGTAAACTAGAATCCAGTCCAATTTCTGAAAGCTTCCTGAGACATGCGCCAGACAGTTTCTTGGTGGATAACTATTTGCCACCTCTCAGGTGGTCAGCTCTCTGACCTTGATAACGGGCACCCTGATGAAGGAGGCTGAATCATGGGAGGCTGTTTTGGTTGGCTGAGTTACTTTAGTCTTACAAGAGAGGGTAGGAGACTGTGTGATCTTGTGTTGCCAGAACTTACTCTCTCAAAGCCTGAGTTTTCTTATCCATGAGATAAGAGGACTGGAAACAGCAAATCTTGTTTATTCCAAGTCTATGATTCTTCTATAATTGGGATTATTTATTTCTTAAGAAGGCTTTCCACCTTGACCAGAAATCTTATCTTCCAAAAGAATTTGTTGAGCCCGAATTCCTGGCTTACAGGAACTGAATGGAGAATTCATGTACTGTTCATGTTCTTATCTAGCTCTAGCAATTAGTTCATAAACTGAAGTATAAATTATTTAATTTCCTAATTATTCTCCTCTGCTCTGGATAACATCTGGGATATATAATACATAGGCAGTGTCCAGTTCTAACTTCTGATCAATGAGACTAGAACTGGTGGTACCTCCAGGGAAGGTGGAATGGTAGTCACAGGCTCTGTGAGAAAGTGTACAGCTTCCCGCCATCCAGCCAGCTCTGCTGAAGGGTCCCCAGTCTGGCTTTGGCTTGTGCTCCAGGCCCTGCGCTCGGTGTACAAGGGTTGTTGTCCCCGTGATACAGACAAGAGGTGGGTTTCGCAAGGACAATGGGCAAAATGGCCAAGAGCCCTACGTGAGAGTGAGTTAGAGGGAATTTTGTCCATCTTTAGTATCACCACCTTGATGTTGACAGGAGACACCAGGGTGCTCTATATAAACAGGGGACAGGCTTGTCTCAGGTGAGAGAATAGTTCCAAGGAAAAGCAACCATTATGGGGAAGGTGATGAATGTGCCATTCTAAAAACCTACCATATTATTATACTACATGATCATCAGCCAGCCCCAAATAATTCTGTCCTTAGTATGGATGCTGGGATACTGAAAGTGAGGAGTCAAAATGAATGCACTATATAATCACTATAAAAATTACAGGTGGCAAATAAAGAGTTGATCATTGAGTTTCACCAGTTACTTGTTCTTAAGAATATGAATGACAAATGGGTTTGGTTTGCACCAGTGATATTTTTCAGAGTGGTTTCTAATAATTTACATTGAGTATCTTAAATATTGACTCTTCACCCTGTTAACACCTTGGTTTGACTTCCAAAAAATGTAACAAGTATGCTGTTTTGTTTTGTTTTGTTTTGCTTGGGAGTAGTTAAATAAAGGAAAATGAATGGTTTCAAGAAACAATTATCGGTATGTAATTTAGTTTGTATCAATACTGTCAAAGAAATAACACATGAACTTTATGTAAATGATCTGTAACTGGCCATTAAATGCTTGTACTTCCTGATGTGCGAGTATGATGTACTGCTAGATGTCTTTCAGAGGGTAATGGATTGTGTGGAGAAACGAATTCAAGCTGATAGCTGCTGGGGCAAAGAGGGAGTTGAAATACTAATAGTGTTACCCAGATGCTGGAGGCCAGGATAATACATTCAGGCAAGTAATCCTATAATGCTGTTCTTGACTGTGCCCCTTTAAGTTCTAGAAGCAATTAAGTGATAAATAGGCTTGCTGAGAATCTCTGGAATGCAACTATTTCTGAAGTTAAAAAGATATTTACTGGACTATCAGTTTCATCTACATTATATGTCATACTTTGAAATGGCTAAATACAGAGGAAAATAGAACATCAGTGATATAAACCTCAAAACAAATTCAAATGGGAAACTTCTAAGTGAGGCATTTTAAATTTAGTTTTAAGAGAAGCAATGAAGTGGGGGAGGTGTAGGATGGGAGCAGGGGAGAGGGGAGGGTAACAAGCACGGACTTGGAGGTTAAGTACTGGCCCTGGAGCTACTAAGCAGAGGGTGAGCTCATCTAGGTCACTTATTAATCTCTGCACCTTTTACTTGGCTGAACATTCATACTCCAAGTACTTCCAAGATCTAAGACCTACGGTTAGGGTCTAGAGGCCATGATTTTAAGATAAACATCTTACCCTCATCCCAACACCCTTCCTCAAGTGCATCTGCCCCACTCTGGTTCTACTCTGCAACAGTACACTCCAGGCACTGCTCTCAGTTCTTAAACAATAGTTCTTAAACCAGGCATCATCCTCTGGTCCCCACCCCCTCTCTTCCCACTTACATTTTAATAGGTTATGTCTAATAAAGCTTTAGGTAAATAAGTCAGTGAATCACAGTAATTTTCCCTGGGCTGGCTGTAAGTATATTCAGGCAATGGATCACAAATATTCATGGCCATGAAGAAAAATTATATGTACATATATGTATTTTAAATATTTATTTTTGAGAAAGAGAGAGAGTGCGAGTGGGGGAGGGGCAGAGAGAGAGGGAGACAGAGAATCTGAACCAGGCTCTGTGTGGACAGCAGAGAACTGGATGTGGGACTCGAACTCATGAACCCTGAGATCATGACCTAAGCCAAAGTTGGAAGCTCAATTGACTGAGCCACCCAGGTGGCACACATACATATATGTATTTTAAAAATAAATTATTTCACTCTTTCTCATTGCCAAGTAGTATTCCATTGAATATATAAACCACATCTTTATTCATTCATAAGTTGATGGACATTTAGGCTCTTTTCATATTTTGGCTATTATTCAAAGTGCTGCTATAAACATTGGGTACATGTACCCCTATGAATCAGCACTCCTGTATCCCTTGGGGAATGAAATCATGCCATTTTCAGCAACATGGATGGAAATGGAAGGTATTATGCTGAGCGAAATAAGTCAGTCAGAGAAGGACACATATTGTATGTTTTCACTAATATGTGGATCTTTAGAAACTAAACAGAAGATCATCGGGGAGGGGAGAGGGAGGGAAGCAAACCACAAGAGACCATTAAATACAGAGAACAAACTAAGAGTGGATGGGGAAGTGGGGGAGAGGGGAAAATGGGTGACGGGCATTGAGGAGAGCACTTCTTGGGATGAGCACTGGGTGTTGTATACAAGCCAATTTGACAATAAATTATATTCATTAAAAAAATAAAAGGGGAACCTAAAAAATTAAAAGTAAAAAACTAAAAATAAATTGAGGGGTGCCTGGGTGGCTCAGGTCATGATCTCACAGTTTCTGAGTTTGAGCCCCATGTTGGGCCCTGTGCGGACAGCTCAGAACCTGGAGCCTGTGCTATCTCCTGGAATCTGTGACTTCCTCTCTCTCTGCCCCTCCCTCGCTCACATTCTCTCTCTTTCTCTCTCACTCTCTCCCTCAAAAATAATGAACATTAAAAAAAATTAGAAAAAATAAATTGAATTATTCTTTGTAAAGTGATCCTTTATTCAGATTGTTAAAACTGCCTTAATAATTTTCTATTAAGGGAGGGTAAGGGCAGTTTCCTATAGCCCCACATTTTCATTGTTTTAAAGGGGAGTTTTTTCAATATATGTATTCAATAAATAAAATGGTTTAGCAATTTTATTGGTAATTAGTTGTACTATGAAATATAACTAAAATGCTTTTACATTATAGTTATATGCTTTTGTAAATATAGTTTGACTGTCGTTGCCTTATTTCTGGGACTTCTATGTGCAATTGTGTGAAGATGCTTTGATTACAGAGCAGTGTACAGAGGTTTCCATTTTGTCTCTGAGTAGGAGGTTGCTATTTATGGGACTTAAAAAATTGTAGACAGATTCTAGTTTTAAAACTAAGGAAAAATAAGAGTGGTGATATCTCAAATGAATTTGAACAGATATGGGGCATTTGTTTGATTTTTATATAACTGGGAAGAAGAAAAATCTAGCCTCTCATATTCTCAACCCTTAGGGACTGACTCCATGAGGAGAGAAACATGTTTTTCTCTCTCTTCCCTGCTGCTTACAGGGTCTAGTAGGGGAATAAGATCTTTTTACAAATTTAATATATGATGTATTAAAGAGAAATTGTCATGGCAAAATGTTTTATTACTAAGGATTAGATGGTTCCTTTTGAATAGGAAGCGACCTTCAGTTTTTTGCCTATGTGTACATAGTCCACAAAAGTTTCAAATGGAAAATGAAAGTATTCTAAAGGTAGAACACAAGGATTTATGGAAAGTAAATGAAAGAATGAGCCACTAGGAGAGAAAAAGCAGCCAGTGAGAAATGGCTAGAGGAGGGGATAGCCCAGGGACTGTTAAGAATCATGATGTCAAGTGCAATTGTCTGAATAAGTTTCCATGCACTCAAGTGCAGAATCAGCATATCTGTCCCCCCACAGTGTACAAGCACAATCATATTATTTGGAATCGTGGAGGTGGAGTAAGGGAGCCTTCCTTACCCTCTTAAGGTTGTGTCTTTAAATGTGTACACAGCTTAGATGCCCTCTGGTCTTTGGTTGGTCAATGCTGAAAACACTCACTATTCAAACCTGCTTGGCCTATTCAAAGGCTGGTGGTTGCCTCCTCCATAGCAGGCGTGGTACAGGTATCTTGTATCACAGCTCTTGTTATGGGTTGAATTCTGTCTCTCCCCAAAAAAAGTATGTTGAGGTCCTAGGCCCAGTACCTCAAAATATGACCTTATTTGGAAAGAGGGTCATTGCAGATGTAATTTGTTAAGATGAGGTCATACTGAAGTAGGGTAGGCCCCTACTCAAATATGACTGGTGTCCTTATGAGAAGATGGCCACATGGAAACAGACACACAATGAGAATGCCATGTGACTACAAGGGCAGAGATTGGGGCTGTGTGCCTGCAAACCAAGGAATGCTACAGATTGCTGGCATTCCATCAGAAGCTAGAAAGAGGCAAGGAAGGATTCTCTTCTACAGGTTTCAGAGGGAGCATGGCTCTGCTGACACCTTGATTTCTGACTTCTGGCCTCCACAATGGTGAGAGCATAAATTCCTGCTGTTTTAAGCCAAGCAGTTTGTGATACTTTGATGTGCCAGCCCTAGGGAATGAATACAGCTCTTAAGGCTGGAACACTTGGCATTTGGTCCCCAGTTTTCCGCACTCTATCCCCTCAAAGGTGCTTCTAGCAGGGGTGCTGCTTGGGGTGGGGTACAAATGGGCCACACTCCCTCCTTAGGCCAAAGCCTGAGCCCTCCTCCCCTTTCCTTCAGAGGCAGCCCAGTTTAGACTCCCTCAAAGGATTCGAATCACAATAGCTTCCTTGGTGGAGTCAGAGAGGTGTAAAAAAAATTTGGGCCTTAAAAATACAAGACTGGCCTCTTCTTACTGGACTGGTGGAGGGGACAGAGAATTTATGCTTCTCTGGTGAGGTCACAGGATTGAAGGAAAGCGGTAACAAAAAAAAAAAAAGCCCAGTGGATTTTTCCATAATAGCTTACCTTATCATGTTAGTGTGCCCTGTCTTGTGCCACCCCCATCACAATCTCAGTTCCCTCAAACCTTGAAAGGATGGTGTGAGAAACAGCGAGTATAAGGTACACAGAGGTTCAGGGAAGTATGGTCTTCTCTCTTTGCACCCTGCATCATGTCGTGACTGGCAACATCAGCATCCCACTAAGACGATGCAGGGGTGATGGTGGTACAGGCAGGACTATGAGCCACAGATGGGCACCAAGTCGGCAAGTGGCAAGGAGGAAGTGAGGAACATGATGTTCCTGGAATAGCCCAGCCCCCCTTTCCCAAGCATGCTAGCACAAGGAGGACTTAGTCACTTGGGTTATATTTAAATTATATTTAAAGACAGACAAGGGACTTCCTGAAGGACTATATGGTAAATATTTGGAAATAGAGATTTGTTTAAGGAATAGTTACTAGTCCCAAAATTTAACTGCCACTTCTCCAAAGGAAAACAAATGGAAATATACTACATAATCAAAGAGAACGGAAAGAATAATAATAATTTCCCTGAATGTAAAAGAGGGTGAAACTTTTTAATATACTTCCTAAAATTTGTGAAATCACTGTTCTTGGTCTTTAAGAATAGGTTGTGAAACTGAGGAACTGAGAACCAATGGGTTTCCATCCTGCCTATAACGGGATGTTTAAACTCGGTGTAATTATGAGTATTTTAAGTGTAAAATAAATACCTTGGAATAAATGAAAATATAGACATAATATTCTTATACTTAAGATGAAACAAAGCCTTAAAATAAGACCATTTTTGTTTGTTTGCAGCCAAGAACAATTGTTTCTTTCTCAGAAAACATCCATTTAAAAAAAAAAACACCTCACTGACCTTCCAGTACCCCAGTACTGGACTAGTATCTCCTTCCTGCTGACAACCTCTGATAATGTCACACTCTGACGGCTAGACAGGCTGTCCATCCAGGACTTATTCTCTGAAATTTGCTTAACTCCACTCTATAAGATAGTACACATCCAGTCAGAAGATTTTTGCCATAAAATATCTCAGAGGAGAGAAAAAGTATGTATAAGGGGATAATGAAACAAAAGTAATAACTATTGATAAATATTAATAATTTATTTATTTATTTTATTTATTTTTTAAAAAATTTTTTAATGTTTTATTTATTTCTAGGAGAAAGAGAGAGACAGCGTGAGCAGGGGAGGGTCAGAGAGAGAGGGACTCACAGACTGAAACATGCTCCAGGCTCTGAGCTGGCAGTCAGCACAGAGCCCGATGCGGGGCTCGAACCCATGAACCGCGAGATCATGACCTAAGCGAAAGTTGGACGCTTAACCGACTAAGCCACCCAGGCGCCCCAAATATTAATAATTTAATGGGTGATGAGTACATACATGGGGGACACATTATATTATTCTTTCTACCTTTGTGTATTTTAAAAATTTCTATAATAAAAGCTTAAGCAACAATAATAAAGATGATATCTGGTCTCTTTCCACAGGAGATTGCTTAATGCCAAGTAGCAATGAATATATCAAAAGTAATTAACACATTCTAATGAGTTATACACATGTTAACGTGCACTTTAATACCTTTAACTGTGACAAGTAGACAGCCTTTTGGGAGTGGCTCTAATGTAGGAATATTACAAAGTGTAGGGTGGAAAAATTTGGAGAAAACCAAGGTTTCTGAGGGGGCTTAAATTAAATCATGATATGTAGGTCTTGAACTGGTTCTGTGCGTGGCCTGAAAAATTTCTCTAGTACTCACATTGTGAAGGGGAAAACAGGAAATATCTCATATTTTAATTACTGAAATAGCTATGACATTTCTCGCCTAAGCATCTTTTTAGTGATTTGACCCTGGTGTGGTGACAAGGCCTGCTCGGTTGCCTGCAGTGGGGGTGTCATGTGGGGGTGGAGAGGGCTGGCAGGAAGTCAGCAGGAGCTCAATCCTCCACTGTGATGGGCTAAGTCAGGCTGCTACATGCCAGAAGAGGAGCTCTGCTTTGGCAGGGTATCTGAAAATGTCAGCATTATCCTCTTCTGAAACTATTTTTGCCTTTTACATTTTAATTATTCTAAAATTTGGAAAGCATCTGAATATGGTAAAGAATCTTTATTCTGTTATTTTGGCACTTGCTGCACTTACAGATTCTTATTTCTTTTTTTTTTTTTTTTTAACGTTTATTTATTTTAAGTAGGTGGGGGGCAGAGAGAGAGAGAGAGAGAGAGAGATCCCAAACAGGCTCTGTATGGGACTCCATCTCATGAACCATGACATTATGACCTGAGCTGATATTAAGAGTCGGCTGCTTAACTGACAGAGCCACCCAGGCGCCCCTACAGATTCCCATTCCTAGTAAATTCTTTTTAGATTTCCTTAAAAAATTAAACATAAATAACATGGGTAGTTAAGTGAATTTAGTGTTTCTGAAAGATAAGTGGGGTGTGCCTTACACAGCCTGAAGTTCTTGGTTCATTTACAAAAAATGTGGCTTTTGCCGTGGCCTTGTGGCTCAGCTTATATCCTTACAAAAATGATGTTAAAACCAGGCCCAGTCTCAGACATTTTGAGACCAAGTCTGTTACTGGTTTAAATTCCTCCCCACTTGGCCCTTCCCAGGCCTTCCAGACCTTCTGTCTTCCCTCAAGCAGCACATTAACTTGACCTGCCCTAACTTCATCTTTCATAATCGCTGCCTAACTTTATACACCACTTGCCTCTGTAACTCAAGTGGAGTTTTTGCTACCTGTCATTTATCAACATTAGAATTCTTAGGAGATTCCAAATCTTTTTGTATTTTGGGTGGCTTTATAAAACACCACCCAAGGGGCTCCTGGGTGGCATAGTTGGTTAAGCGTCCGACTTTCGCTTAGGTCATGATCTTGCAGTTTGTGGGTTCGAGCCCCAAGTCGGGCTCTGTGCTGACTGCCAGCTCAGAGCCTGGAGCCTGTTTCGGAGTCTGTGACTCCCTCTCTCTCTGACCCTCCCCTGCTCACACTGTCTCTCTCTCTCCTAGAAATAAATAAAAACATTAAAAAAATATTAAAAAAAAAACCACCCAAGTGCATTTTTATTGACTATATCAATTGCTAAAAGCATTGTTGGCACTTTTTATAAGAATCCAAAGTGTTAAAAAATGCTTCTAACTATATTTCCTAAATTAAAGCAAATATATATATTTAACTGCTCTTTCAATGACTTGGATTAATTATTTGGACCCAACCATCCCAAATCTAGAATATTGGGCCAGGTAACTGTTACTAGAAGGGACAGTCTGAGAAAGAAGTAGATCTACCTTTTGGGCTATAAACAAGACCAGGCTGTGGGCTATTGAGGATTCAGTCAGGCAGGGTTGATGCAGCATCCAAAAGTTGTCACAATAAAGAGCAGGTGTTAGTTCACACATATGTGGTTCCATAGGGAAGGGAGATTCACTGCAAAAAGAACAGGAATGATATTATATGCAGACGGCATGGCAAGAAGGAATCCAAGAGCAGTAGGCTTTGTTGTTGATCAATAGGAGATTGGCAAAAAGAATGTCTACTGGTTACAGGGCTCTCTTAAGAGAGACAATGGTTGAGAGTTTGGCAGGGCAGGTCTTAAGAAGGATTTTGTGTATAAATAATCAAAACAAGGATCCAGGTATCCAAACTATAAGGTCTTAAGGCCCACCCAGTCATTGCCCCTGTGATTCAAGGCCAATGCCCTAGTAATAGCAGCTTGAATGCTCTATCAGTCTCCTACTGGTACATAAGACATCACAACAAATTTAGTCACTTGAAGCAGCACAAACTTATTCACAGCTTCCTTGGACTAGGAGTCTAGGCCCCTGTTAGTTAGGTCCTCTACTCACCGTCTCCCTGGACTGAAATCAAGTTGTTGGCTGGGGCTGGGATCTTATCTGAGTCTCAGAATCTTCTTCCATCCTCATTCAGGTGGTTGGCAGAATTCAGAGCCCTGTGGTTGCAGAACTCAGGTCCTTGTTTTCTTGCTGGCTGTTAAATGGGATCACTCTTAGCTCATAGAGGCTGCCTTCAGGTTCTAGCCCATGGCACTTGCACAACATAGCAACTTACTTCTTCACAGCCAGCAGGAGAATCTTCCTCCAGTTGGCTATATAAAGGTAACATGTAGTCTTACAAAGGTAACATGACCACTAAAACAACTATTCCGACATCTTTGTCATATAATGTAACCTAATCAAGAGAATGACTATCTCAGGGCACCTGGGTGGCTCAGTCGGTTGAGTGTCTGACTTGATTTTGGTTCAGGGTTGTGGGTGGGATTAAGCCCTGTGTCAGGCTCTGTGCTAAGCACGGAGGTTGCTTGAGATTCTCTCTTTCTCCCTCTGTCCCTCTCCTTGGCTCATGCTCTCTCTCTCTCAAACAAAACACAACAAAACAACAAAAAGAGAATGACTATCTCATCATATTCACAGGTCCTACCTACCCTGGAGGGGCAGGGGATTATACACCATGGGGGAGGGAATCTTGCAGTCATTATGGAATTCTGCCTACCACAAATACTGAATTATTCAACACTGAGCCAACATTTATTGTTTACTAAATACCTAGGACTGTGCTGCAACTGGGGATTCATAGCCAAATAAAGACAGGTAAGGAAGCCCACAGACTAATGGGGGAGACAGAATTGAAAATTAATTCTAAAATAAGTTAGTACATCTGAAGTAGTTGAATTTGGAAATAACACAGGAAAAGATAGTCAAGAAGGTGAGGTATAGCTCAAAAGGTGTTTTCGAGAAAAGGCATTTCAGGCAGAAAGCATGCTTATTTGTCAAGGCATGAAGATACTGAAAAGTCTGTTTGAGAGGCTCTGAGTGGTAGGTATTGACTGGAATGGAAGAGCCTATGGAAGAGAGGTCTGAACAGATGTCAAGGGCTAGACCAGGAAGGACACAGAACTTAGAACTTCATCTTGGGCAAGAACCACCAAAGGAATATGTTAAAGAATATTAATAAGTTAAGGTCATAGAGGCCAAATTATACAAAAAAATGTTTTAAGTTACTCCATAAAAATAAAAATTTCAGCATAACCAAGCAGAACTGAAAAGCAAAAATCTCATACAAATTGATAACAGAAAGACCAATATCCAAAAGAAAATGAACAAGAGGCAAGTCAAATTAATAGAGGAAATTAAAAGGCAGATAAATATAGGGAAAAGTGTTTAATATCACTTGTGATTAAGACAGCAAAGATTAAAATAGTGAAATATAGTTTTGGCTATGAAATTGTTAGAATAATGCCACATTAAAAAACATATCTATATACTTAGACAATTGAAGGACAATTCACCAAAGGTTAAGCAGGAATAGAGGCATAGATCACTTTTGTTTTCCTATTTATACTTTGTTTTCTAATTTTTCCCAATAAACCCGTATACATTCTTAGAATAATGACCAATATATTCCTTTATTTTACAAAACAGAGCTTCTAATGAAAAACAGCAGCTCCTGTCCAGCCAATTCACCTCCAGAGGCTACACTTTCAGATCTTTGTTTGTTCTTCTGCTCTTTACCCCCATATTTCTAAATGATATGCATACACTGTTATCTCTGGAGTGATCAGTTTTTGCCATTACTTCTTGATAATGGCTTGTTAATACGGAGTTGTAGACTGAGTTGTCTAACACTACCATCTTCTGCCCATTTCCTCCCCTCCCCCACCCCCCCACCTATCCTAACAGGTAAGTCATGACTTGAAAAAATTCAGTAAATAACGTTCTAAAAACTGTTGTGATTATGTAATAATTACATACATTCTGAGTTGCCTTCTGATCCAGGCAGGTATACATCCTTTCTTGTACCCAAGTTTTGTTTTTCCTAGAGTTAATCATTTAAAAATTATCTCATTTTTTGGTTTGCATAGTTTCCTATGTTTCTGTTGATGTTTCCTAAATTCTCCAGCATTTGTCAAATGCTTATCAATGATTTTCTAATGCTCAAGCACATTAAATAATACATTTTTCCATTTCCCTCTCTCTCGTGTATCTCCCTTCCACACACCTCCCACCTCTTACTCTTGTCCAGACTGGTTGTCCTCTGGGCTACTGACCTGGAATCTTCCTTTACTGCACCCTTGTGTTGAATGTCTTGCTTCCTGGATCCCATGTATTTTATTTTATTTTTTTATGCCCTCTTTGCTAAAGCACATCCACCAGCAGTTTCCTAAGATGGGGTATATGGGAGTAAAGCTTTTTTTCCCTAGGCTTTGCTGTCTGAAACTATTTTTAGTCTATTCTCATACTTGACTGTGTATATTCTATGTTCACATTTGATTGGAATGGTAGGCTGTACTGAATTCTAACTGAAAAAATTTTACCCTCAAAAAACTGTATCAGATTGCTTCACTATTTTCCAGCGTCTTGCTGGAAAGCTTGGTACCATTTGTTCTTTTCTATGGACGTTTTCCCCTTCTTCTTTGGAAGATTTTTGATTACCCTTGGTAGTCCACAATTTCATTATGACTTGGAATTAGTATTGGTGGACCTCTTTAGTCTGGTAATATATTCTTTGATTCTGCTAGATAGTACTGTGTTGCCTCTTTAATAATTTCTGCCTTGTTTCTCTTTCTGGAACTTCTATTAGTCAGCTACGGTAGGGACCGCCATGTGGGTGGTGGTCAAGGAACTTCAGATATATAGAGAAAAGGAAATACAGAATCTAGGAACAAAACCGAACATGATTTAAGTGATCTATTCACAGATAAACAGATTGACAGTCAGAATTCATCTTAGGAAACAGAAACCTCTCTAGTTACTCTACATGGAAAGGTATTAAATGAGGGCAGTGGAAGGGATAGGTGGGTAGACTCCAGAATGAATTTTCAGGAATAATTTCAAGAAAAAGATGGCCAAACCGGCCTATGGCAGGAGGTGGCCATCACCTCAGCCACAGTGAGGAAGGTGGGGAATTAGAAGTCTCTATCTGGGACTGTTCAGTACAATATGCTAACATAGCAGCGACCCAGGAACCCGGAGCCACAGATGTCACTATTGCGATGGCTCTTGACCCTACGAGGCTAGGGCCTAGACCCTGGAGCACTGCTGCAGGACAATCGAAGTCTGTGTGGCTGAGCCTGCCAGCTTAAAAGCTAGCAACAGGATGACAGCCCTCCCTCACATGCCCTTCCAAATCTCATCAAGTGCATCTAATCAGCAGAATTTAACTTACTCTTAGAACAGAAAGACACAGAAGATTGGGAAGGAGGGCAAGGGCCCACCACCACAAGCACCACAGCCCCCACATGCAGGCCAGTGTTGTGTGTGTGGCCGCCGTGGCATCCGCAGCAGGGATGAGGAGCTGCTGCAGGAGCAGGCTTGACAAGACGTGATCGGGATTCATCACATGGAAAAACATTAAGGTCTGACAAGAATCTTTTTTTTTTAAAGTAGATAAGGGCATTTCACTTATGTAGTTTATACCTTGCCTCATTCCAGCAAAGTACCAGAAGAAGAGAGGTAGGTGTTTGTAGAGAAAGGCAGGGGGCATTCTAGTCAGCATTAATCTATCTATCTAAAACTGTGAAATAAAAAGACCTGGGTTGTTTTGCCCAGTTCAAACATTTAGTGTGTAGGTGTGGACAATGGTAGAGGGTCATATAATCAAGCATTTGGATTTGATAGGAAACAACCCACTCAGAAGTTCTGACATTTCAAACCAGCAGAAAATGAGAAGATACTATCAAAATAAAATCTTATATAAGCTTTTTTTAAAAAATAAGGGATCCACCTGAGTCATTGACTAAGGGAAGAGACAAAATATGAGCTCTGATAAACCCAAAGAATCCAAACTTTATGTATCTGTAAAGTTGTAGATGCCAACTTAGCTACACTGATCTTCTGTGCTTAGACACAATGTTTTAAGATAATGGTTACAGTCTACAGTCTATAATATCTCAGTTTATAAATTAAGATTTTTCCAAAGGGTCTAATTTAAGATAACACTTTTCTAGTTTTCTCCACTGTATGTTTTTAGCTTCCAACATTCCAAGTTGCTTCCACAAGCTTCTTTGTTGGATTTTCATCTCCTTCTCACACCTGCATCAACAAAAAACTCCATTCTCAATCTGTCCATGATTCCTTTTTACTAGCAACAGCTAATTAGGAGTACTTGCAGTTTCAAGGCTGTAGACAAGATTCACTTGCCACGTCTAAGTTAGAAATACAGGGCCTAGGGGCGCCTGGGTGGCTTAGTCAGTTAAGCGTCCAACTTTCGCTTAGGTCATGATCTCACAGTTCGTGGGTTCGAGCCCCGCGTCGGGCTCTGTGCTGACTGCCAGCTCAGAGCCTGGAGCCTGTTTCAGTCTATGACTCCCTCTCTCTGACCCTCCCCTGCTCACGCTGTCTCTCTGTCTCTCTCCTAGAAATAAATAAAACATTAAAAAAAAAAAAAAGAAATACAGGGCCTAAATATATCTAGACTGTGTTTTAAGTTTTTATTTATTTTGAGAGAGAGAGTGAGCGAGTGAGAACGAGCAGGGAGGGACACAGGGAGGGGGAAAGAGAGAATCCAAAGCAGGCCCCTGTCAGCACAGAGCTCGATGTGAGGTTTGAACCCATGAACAATGAGATCATGACCTGAGCTGAAACCAAGAGCTGGACGCTTAACCGACTGAGCCACTCAGGTGCCCCTAGACTATTCTAAATGAATATGGGCTGTTACTAAATTTAAGCAACTTTCACATAACTAACGTTCATTTCATTAACCAAAGGCTATGCAAATGGCATAAAAAGAAATAAGCTCAAATGACCAAATTTTATGGAAGCATTCTTCAAATGAACAGGAATAGCCATTTAACATGTTTTAGGGATTACTCAAATCTTATTTTTATACATCTACATTATACTTTAAGTATTTTACACTTTTATGCCCCAATAAAACTGATTCTTAACTAGTTTTCTCAGAGAATAATGGTCAAGTAACATCTGTAGAAAATCCTTTGAATATCATCTCTACACCTAATAGTTCCACTTGTGGAGCCTCCCTTACCCACACAGAATTCAATAAAGTTCATGTCCTATCCTCCACGAGGGTACACATCTGACTTTAGTGTGCACTCACCTAAGATAGTGATGCAGAAACAGCTTAGATGAGGGGGGAAACTCTCCCAGGACTTCATTTTGCCAGTGTGGTTGGCAGCAGCCTCAGGGGTTCCAAGGCCCTTGGCAGTGGTAGAGTGGCAGGTTCCTGCCTGCAAGATGTGCAGCTGACCTGGATTTCAGACAGCAGCTCCTTTCTCCAGCTAGCACTGTTGTGTGGTTCTGAAACTTGGTCTTAGAGGCTCAGCCTGTTCTGCTTGCCCTTCCTAAGAGTCTGCATTTAGTATCTTCCTTTCTACTTTAATCAGCTCAGCAGTTCTAGAAAGTGTGTGGTCCAAGGACTTTAGGAACACCCAAGACCTTTCCAGGGGATCTGCGAGATCCTCCCTTTTCTAACTATGTATCTGTGTGAAGCCCTCTTTTTTTTTTTTTTTTTGGATAGACATCAATCAAAACAATACCCTAACAGATTGAAGGCAGATAATGAGATTGAATGCAGATACTATGAGAATACAGCTGCCTTCTATTGTTAGACATTAGAGAGAAATGCAAAAGTATGAAACAATACCACTCTTAATTTTTTTTTGGTTTTGGAAAAATTGTGTATTTTTCCAAAAAAATGTTATTTTATGCTAACATGTAATTACTTAATTATGGGGTTGTTTTATATTTTTTATTTTTAAGATTTTATTTTTAAGTAATCTCTATACTCTGCATGGGGCTTGAACTCATGACCCTGAGATCAAGAGTCACATGCTTTATTGACTGAGCACAATTATGGGATTATTTTAAAATTAATTAAAGACTGTTCAGTTTTCATTCCTAATATAGTAAATATCAATAAATGTAACACCCTTCCATACACAAAAGTTCTTTGGGGTCCTAAACAACTTAGGGATCTCCAAAGACTTTTAGAGGGTCTTAAGATCAAAGAGTTTAATAGCCACGGAAAACAGTGGAATCTGTTACTTTATCTAAAAACTTTGAATAATAGAGAAGCCTATCTTTTTAATTCTCCATCCAGATTTGGGTGATCACAAGAGAGAAGGTGGTTAGAGATAAAACACAATACTGCTCCTACTAAGGAGAAGGAAAAGGAGAGGAAGATGCAAAAGGTGCCTATGTTAGAACCATGGCCAGAGTAAATGGGAGGGTCAGAAAAGAGGTATCTATTTCTAGAAATGAGAGACGTCAAGGAGAAAGACTTAGAACAAAGTCCCCAGAAGACACAGAACACTGAATACTTAGTAATCATAATTATTTCCTAATATTCACACAGACCCTCATTTGTATAGATCATTCAATAATCTTTATAATTCATTTATAGTGGCCAGTCCTAGCTTAGGGAAGCCAGAAGCAGCTTTAGTTCCACTGGTTGTGCAGAGGGATGTCTACCCAAAAGGCTCTTCTGGAGCCTGGAATGGCTTGAAGAATTTTTACATGTCCAGGAATTTTAATTACATCACTGTTCACTCCATATCTTCTTGGTCAGTGTCAAGGTCAATGTCTGATATATTGGTCAGAGAATAATTGATCACAGAATGGATATCTGACTTGATTCATATCTCACAGAATCAGTTTAGATTTAAGAAGGTGAAAACTTAGGTCTCTAAAAAGTCATCCAGTAACAAAATCCAGAAAATGATATCCTCATCAAACACAGGAAGTTCCCTTTGGCTTTGTTGGGGTGAATTCAGTCACTTGCAATGCATTCAGTCTTCAGTCAGTTGTGTTTTGGAACTGTTCTCATGTACAAATCAAATCCATCAGACTTTATGACAGGATGGTAAGGGCTCTGTTTCATTCATCAAATATACAGAGCCTATTAGAGTATCTGGAACATGGTAGACAAATAATCACTGAATGAGACAATCAGTGGAATGAAGGAATGAACTCAGGCATTCATTTTTGCTTTTCTTCCTAAACTGATCAATCAGTACTGGTTAACTAACACTCCACTGCCATCCATACTTATAAAAGTTACTGTGCTCTTATAAAATGCTCTTGTAAGTATGCCATCCATACTTATAAAAATTACTGTGCTCTTCTGAAGTTATCATTAAAATCGCTGATACATCATTAACAATTACTTTTACCAAGTTTCCTCATTGTAAACTATTCTCTTCAACCAATGAACATTTGTTATTTACTTGCAGAATATGGCTTTAAGCTGGTTCTTCAAGTTAATTTTTTTGTTTTATTTTTTTAATGTTTATTTTTGAGAGAGAGACAGAGACAGAGAGACAGAGACAGAGACAGAGTGTGAGCGGGGAAGGGGCAGAGAGACACAGAATCCAAAGAAAGCTCCAGGGTGTGAGCTGTCAGCACAAAGCCTGATGTGGGGCTTGAACTCTTAGATCACGAGATCATGACCTGAGCTGAAGTAACTGACTGAGTCACCCAGGCACCCCTGGTTCTTCAAGTTTAATAATAGGCAATGTTATATTTTGACTAGTTCACAGCAACTGATATCAAAATAACAAAAAATGATGGACATAATTCAATTCCACTAAAGCACCTAATATGTACAAGGCTCCATGGTGCCTTCTATATAAAAGTACAACCTACAATTTCCAAGAAATCCCCAATGTAAAATTTAAGTGATTAGACTATGATTGTACTAGAAAAAAAAAAAAAAACCTGTTAAGTTGCTCTTTTATAAACTGTTCTTTTAAAATGATCCATGTTAATTTGGGTTCTCTGAGAAACAAATGATAAGATGGGATTAAATGTGAGAGATTTATTGGGGAGATGTTTAAAGGGGAAGAGCAGGCAGTCTGACTCCTGTGAAGGGGAGAGAGAAGGAAAGGAAGGTTGGGTAAGGAAAAGTCTCAGATGGTCCAAAGAAATCACAGTCTGAAGAAAGAACTGAGCAGGTTAACGGGGAGTGCTTGAGCAACTGTCACTCATCAGGGGAGTAGGCCAGCATACTCATTCATTGGCTGGGAAGAGCCTGGGGAAAATGTGGCCTCAGTAGGAACACAGCGGTGGATTCCAGGGGGCAGCAGCTGGGGTTCTTGGTCAACTCAGCTTCCCATAGGAGGAGATGTGAGTGATGCATTTCCATTGCATCATTTTTTGGAAATCCTCAGGTTTTTCCATTAATGTTTGATGGACATAAAGACCATAAACATTTTCATGTCACCAACTTTTACCTATATATTTGACAGTTGTCATGAAACATGTTACTACTAACAGAGGTTAAGGATTCTATTATCTTAATACAACACTTTGGTTGTTACATCTTTCATATTAGTTTTTGAAGTGCCTAAGCTGTCTTTTCTGTATCACATCATAAACACAAGCACAACTATGCAATACAAAATAATTGACACAGTATTTCTGAAATGTGAACATAATAAAAGCCTTCATTAATGTGGGCTAATTGAAGGTTGACTAAATTACAGAAGGTTTTTAAAGGAATGTGGTTCTTAGCAACATACCAAGTAATTGCCATTAGAAGAACAAATGTTGACAAAGACGGATGACTAGGCCCAATTACCACACTAGTTTGTTTCTGAGGATACACTTTACAAAAAGTTCATTTATGTAAATAAATCTCCTACAATCTTCTCAAATAATATTACTTATAATTCATATCACACAATTATCAGCCCACTGCATTGTCTTCTATAGGCCCCGCAAACTCTTTCTTCCTAAGTAATTTAAGTGTAGCCCAAGTGCTGAAGGCCCAATCTCTGAGACTGAGTAAGGCTGGAGGACAGCATGGGTTGCCCTAGGCAAATCCAGCAGTTTCTCTTCTTCCTTCATTCGACTTCTGTAAACTGGATTTGATATTTCCTGACCCAGTTATCCAAAGGCCACAGTATAAGAGCTTTTGAGTCATCAAAACTGACTAAGCTGGCCCATTTCATCCCCCACTTTTGTCACATATTGGCCCTCTGTACCTAAATTTTGATTTAATTAACTAGTGCATATTTCAGGTCAGTTCATCATGCAAAAAACCATTAACTAGTGATTAGTTTTCTAACTAATGATTTTATGCTATATTCATATAAAACAATTTCAATTCAAGTATTTCAAACCTAATTTCTTTTTTTTTTTTTAAATGTTTTATTTATTTCTAGGAGAGAGAGAGAGAGAGAGAGAGACAGCGTGAGCAGGGGAGGGTCAGAGAGAGAGGGAGTCACAGACTGAAACAGGCTCCAGGCTCTGAGCTGGCAGTCAGCTCAGAGCCCGACGCGGGGCTCGAACCCACGAACCGCGAGGTCATGACCTAAGCGAAAGTCGGACGCTTAACCGACTAAGCCACCCAGGCGCCCCTCAAACCTAATTTCTTAATATTTCCCCCCAGAAAGCCTAGAGACTTGGAAAAATACATTTATGATTTATACAGAGCTAACACTGAGAGGTTTGTGCTATATACTATTCTAAATACATGTACCTACTCATTTAAAGTTCTCAACTGCCCATTAAGGGCAGTATTATCTCCAATTTACACATGAAGATACTAAGGTGTGGAAAGTTAAATAACTTAACCAAGGTCACACAGCTAGTAAGTAGCAAAGCCAGGATTTGAACCCAAGAAATCTGGCTCTGGAGTTAGACTTTCTGTTGTTATTGTGGCCTTATGAAACTATAATGTGTTCCTTAACTCACATTCAAAATGCCACTATTACCTAGCATATAGCAATAAACTTGCTTTATTTATATTTGCATTTTATAAGTAGCTGGTTAATTTAAGCCAAAATGATATGAAACACGTTTGCAGCTCTAATCATCATTTATATACTCCAATGTATTTAAGTTAAAATTAATGTTCTAATGTAGAGATATTTCTTTTTTCCTAATTTATAGCAACATATTTCCTTTCAAGACATTATTTGTGTTTTAAAGCACATTATAGAGATTAAATGACTTAAAGGAAATAAAGAAAATAACGAAAAATAAATTAAAAAAAAGATACTGAAGTTAATAATATGTGGCTTAAAAATCACGCTTGATCTTAGCCTAAAGGCTGAGATGCAATATGTGGCTTAAAAATCAATACAGCGTCCTTTTCGTTCCCAATCTCCATATCGGGTAGGTTCTGGGCCTCTGGGTCCACCTTTTTCTTTGGTAACAGGATTAATATCATCTGGAAATTCTAAAGAAAGACAGAAGGCACAAAAAAAAAGTAGTCAGTGGAGACGAGAAAAGCATGATGGCCAATTTTGAAGACAGGGTTGTAGAGATGCAGAGTTAATAGGCTAGATATTACTGAAGGTTATTACAATGAAGTCTTTTAAATAAACTGTAAATGTGGTTCTTTTCCCCAAGTTGAGAAATCACTTCAGGACACTATTGTCATATCCAACAAACTTTATTACCTACATTAATTACTTAGAATTCTTGGAGTGTTTTCAGGCCCCAATATGGGGAGTGGCTGCATTTGTGTGGATGGACTAAAAGAGAAGGAAAGGATAGGGGCGCCTGGGTGGCTTAGTCGGTTAAACGTCCGACTTTCACTTAGGTCATGATCTCGCGGTTCGTGGGTTCGGGCCCCGCGTCAGGCTCTGAGCTGACTGCCAGCTCAGAGCCTGGAGCCTGTTTCAGTCTGTGACTCCCTCTCTCTCTGACCCTCCCCTGCTCACGCTGTCTCTCTCTCTTTCTCCTAGAAATAAATAAAAATATTTAAAAAAAATAAAATAAAAGAGAAGGAAAGGAGTGCAGGGAATACAGAGTACAAATCATAGGGTTTGGAAGGTTGTGAATCAAGGTTACTTTGACTCAGTGTCTCGGTTTTCATATCAGTAACATGGGCATAACAACCATACCTGATTTGCAATGTTGAGAATTAAACAAAGAAACACACGTAAGGGTCTAGCTCTGTGCTGGGCATCTAAGAATTCTCAATTAATTTTAGCTATGATTATTCTTCTTCTTCATCATAGGGTTTTGGCTTCATTAAGTGGTTAGCTGACACTGCCATTTATGGACATAACTATTACTCTGAATATGGTGTCCATACAGGACTATTCATCTTGAGACTGGCCCAATTCTGAGCACTTTATTCACAGTAACTCATTTAATCATCATAATAATCCCATGGGACAGAAACAATTATTGTCTCCATTTTAAAGATGAGGAACAGGAGACATAAAGAGGTTCAAAAAGGTGCTCCTGGTCACACAGTTACTAAGTGGTAAGCAGAGTTTGAATTCAGTCTGGTTACAGTCTTGCTTTTAACCCATAAACTACTGTTCTGTATATGGGAAGGACAGAAGAGGAATCAGCTATTAGAAAGAACCCCAATTCTTACTCTGTGTCTCTTTAGAAAAATAGACAAACATCACCAGAATCCAGTAGTCCCTCACTAGGAAAAAGACAACCTTGAAAAATTTCAAATATGTATCTGTTTTAAAAACTCTTTCCCTACTGTGAATAAACTCTTCCTCACCGTATCATTTTCTAAAGAACTCCTTGCTTGGACTTCCTCTGAAAGCCTTTAATGGAAGCTCTTCCATCTCCCACATTTCTGGGACTCACTAAGTGTCTTCATCAGCTAGGGCTGCCAAAACAAACTACCATAGACTTAAACAACAGAAACTAACTTTCTCATAGTTCTAAAGGCTAGGAGTATGCAAGCCAGGTGGGAGCATGGCTGGGTTCTGGTGAAGACTCTTTCTGGCCTATAGACAGCCCCTTCTCAGTGTCCTCACATAGCAGGGAGAGAATGATGGTGAGTCCTCTAGTGTCTTTTCTTGTAAGGACATGAATTCCATCATGGGGCCCCATTCTCATGACCTCATTTAAAACTAATTATCTCTCTGGGGGCCTGGGTGGTTCAGTTGGTTAAGCATATGACTTCAACTAAGGTCATGATCTCACAGTTTGTGGGTTCGAGCCCTGCATTGGGCTCTGTGCTGACAGCTCAGAGTCTGAAGCCTGCTTTGATTCTGTCACTCTCTCTCTCTGTGCCTCTCCCCCGCTCACATACTGTCTCTCTCTTTCTCAAAACTAATAAACATTAAAAAAAAATTTTAAGTCTAATTATCTCTCAAAGGCCCCATCTCCAAATACCATCTCCATTGGGGGTTCAGGTCTCCAACATATGGATTTTAGGGAGACATAATTCAGTCCATAGAACTAGGAAAGAAAGGGCCAAGATGTCCCTGCACCTCACTGCTACTTCCAACCTCTCCTTCTACCATCAAACCTTTACAGCCTTTCCATTTACTAGTCCAGTGCTTTTCTTCAGTCTGGTAATAAAGTCAAAGACTCTTCTATCTTCTTGGATAGGATCAATACTTGATTCATAGTTTCATCTCTCCCCATTGTCCTTCATATCAACATGCACATTAGTATCCTCACATACTGGGGACACAGAGGCCCTTAATCCTCTTTCCTGGTGATCTTCACGCCCACTTGTGCCATTCATTTCAATTTCATTATTCCCTGAATATAATCCTTCTCCAGCTCCCACACTCTTGAGCTTTCTTCTTTCTGACTGAAGCCTCCTATGGAAGCTTTTCTGTCATGTTTGTTTAACCCAATTTTCACCTGCATTATAACCTATAGTTTTATGAATTTTTTACTCTCATTAGTTCCACTCTGAGTCATGCTCAGAGTCGCATTCTAGACTAATGGAACGATTTTCTAACTCATCTCTGTTTTCTGACTCTCATGACTCTAACCTAACCTGCACAGAAGAATGAATTAATCTTTCAAAAACAGAATCCCTCCTCCACATTACATTAAGTGAAAGAAGCCAGACACAAATGATTATGCACTGTATGATTTCATTTATATAAAATCCTAGGAAAGACAAAATTATAGTGACAGAACAGATTTGTGGTTGCCAGGGGGATGGGAGAATGAACCTAATTATAAAAAGGCACCAGGGGCTCTTTGTGGGATGGAATTGTTTTATACTTTGTGTTAGTTCCAGGGTTATAAACATTGTTAAAATTCATAAAACTGTTTTCTTAAAATGGGTGAATTTTATTATATGCAGATTATACTATAGTAAAGCTGATTCAAATAATCTCCATTCAAAAACTTGAGAGCTTTCCTCAATGTCTACTGCATAAAGCCCATATGCTATAACCTAGTACTTCAGGCCCTCCCACATTTGAGCCAAACCTACCTTTCTTGCTTTATATTCTATTAATCAACTATATACATTTTATGCTGCAGCAAAACAGGCCCATTGGCTGTGTTTTGTATGGATCTCCCCGGCCTCTCTTTAGCCACACCTTTTTTTTTTTTATTTTAGAGAAACAGAGAGAGAGAGAGAGCACATGAGCAGGGGAAAGGGGCAGAGGGAGAGAGAGAGAATCATAAGCAGACTTCAAGCTCAGTGCAGAACACAACACAGGGGTTGATTCCATGCTCTGGGATCATGACCTGGGCTGAAATCAAGGAGTCAACGCTCAACCAAATGAGTCACCTAGGTGCCTATCTTTCTCTTTTTTGAAATATGTCCCCACCATTCCTTAACTGCTTATGATTACATTTTGCCTTTAAAACAAGCTCAATGTTATCTCCTTTCTGTACTTTTTTCCTGAACTTTTTGCATATCTTTTATGCCAGTTACCACATGACATTCTGTTGATAGTTATTTTCGTATCTCATTTTCCTTATTCATCTTTGTATCAAACAGGATGCTCAGATGCAAACAATCTTCCTTTATGATCTTAAAAAATTTTTTTTAATGTTTATTGAGAGAAAGACAGAGCGTGAGTGGGGGAGGGGTAGAGAGGGAGGGAGACACAGAATCTGAAGTAGGCTCCAGGCTCTGAGCTGTCAGCACAGAACCCAACACAGGGCTTGAACTCCTGAACTGCAAAATCATGACCTGAGCCGAAATTGGATGCTTAACCTACTGAGCCACCCAGGTGCCCCCCTTTATTATCTTAATAATGAAGTCTACTTTCTGTAAAGGGGCCACCCGTAAATTTTTCCTAGAATGACATATGTACCAGAGGCAGGGAGACAAGCCTAAAAAGAAGGAAACAAGAAAGAAGACAGAATTTGGGCTCCATTGGTAGGATGGATAAGAGGAGATGAATTTGACAAATGCTAAGAAGGCGCTGTCAATAAGACTTAGACACAGAAGAAGCAGGAGTGAAGGATTTTCACCAGATTTCTGAATCTCTGCTTTAGGGCAGAGGTAGAAGAGCTTAAAAAAGAAGTCAGGAAGAATTGGTTGAAGGAATAGGAGGAGAAACTGGACAAAGTATAATAAAAACCAAGACAGGCATATTTTCAGAAGGAGTGGTTATAAATGTTGAAGCTTGTACATAGTTCATATAAAATGAGGATTGAAAGGCATTTGCTGCGTTTGGTGATATTTACTAGACCAACTTCTAAGAGATGATATGTTCAACATAAATTTCAGTGACTCAAAACTTAAGATGAATACCTAGCACTATGTCAAATATATGATCAGCTTTTGAAATGTTTTTTCTTTACTGTATTAAATATATATAACATTTATGTTAACCACATTACATGATATAGCTTATCATTTTAACAATTTGTAAGCGTACATTTCAATGGCATGAACTACATTCTCAATGGTCTGTAACTATCACACTATCTATACCCACAACTTTCTCATCATCCTCAATATAAACTCTATACCCATTAAACAAACACTTTCCCTTTCTTCCTCCGTCTAGACTTTGATAACCTCTATTCTACCTTGTCTCTATGCATTTGCCTACTTAAGGTACATAATTTAAGTGGAATCATGTATTTGTCCCTCCGTGTCTAACTTATTTCACTAAGCATGTTTTCAAGGTCCATTCATATTGCAGCATGTTATTAAAATGCCATTCCTTTTTATGACTGAATAGTATTCCACTGTATGTACATACCACATTTTGTTTATCCATTTATCTATCGATGGATATCTGAGTTGTTTCTTTTGGCTATTGTGAGTAAAGTTGCTATAAACAGGGGCTTACAGATATCTGTTCCCTGCTTTCAATTCTTTTGGATATATATACCTAGGACTGGAATTGCTGGGTCAAACGGTAATTCTATATCTGACTTTTTAAGAGAATAGCAAACTGTTTTCCATAGAAGTTGCATCATTTCACATTCCCACCAGAAACACATGGTGGTTTGAATTTTTCCACATAGTTGCCATCACTTGTTTTCCAGTTTTTCTTAAATTATGGCCATCCTAGTTAGTGTGAAGTGGTATCTCATGGTCATTTTGACTTATAATTAGTGATGTTGAGCACTATTTCAAGTTATTTATATGTGTCTTCTTTGGAGAAATATATATTCAAGTCATTTGCCCTTTTTTGAATTAGGTTGTTTTTACGGAGTGTGCTTTTCACATACTCTGGATATTAATTCTTTTTTAAAAATGTTTTCTTTCTTTCTTTTTTTTTTTTAAATGTTTTATTTAGTTCTAGGAGAGAGAGACAGCGTGAGCAGGGGAGGGTCAGAGAGAGAGGGAGTCACAGACTGAAACAGGCTCCAGGCTCTGAGCTGGCAGTCAGCAGAGAGCCCGACACGGGGCCTGAACCCACGAACCGCGAGATCATAAGCTAAGCGAAAGTCGGACGCTTAACCGACTAAGCCACCCAGGCGCCCCTGTTTTATTTATTTCTGAAAGACAGACAGCATGAGCAGGGGAGGGTCAGAGAGAGAGGGAGATACAGAATCTGAAACAGGCTCTCCGCTCTGAGCTAGCTGTCAGCACAGTGCCCAACGGGGGGCTCGAACCCATGAACCATGAGATGATGACTTGGGCCGGAGTCAGCCACTTAACTGACTGAGCCACCCAGGATCCCCTCTGGGTATTAATTCTTTTTTTTTTTTTTTTAATTTTTTTTAATGTTTTTTATTTCTAGGAGAGAGAGAGAGAGAGAGAGAGAGACAGCGTGAGCAGGGAGGGTCAGAGAGAGGGAGTCACAGACTGAAACAGGCTCCAGGCTCTGAGCTGGCAGTCAGCACAGAGCCCGACGCGGGGCTCGAACCCACGAACCGCGAGATCATAAGCTAAGCGAAAGTCGGACGCCCAACCAACTAAGCCACCCAGGCGCCCCTGGGTATTAATTCTTTATCAGCTATGTGATTTACAAATATTTCCACCATTCTGTAGGTTATCTTTTTACCTTCTTGATAATATTCTTGGATGTACAAAATTTATTTTGCTAACAAGTAATTCTATATATTTTTGTGTTTGCGGCCTATGCTCTTGGTGTCATAGCCATGAAACTATTGTCAAATTCAATACCATAAAGATTTCCCCCAATGTTTTCATCTAAGAATTTTATAGGCTTACCTCTTAATTTTAGGTTTTTGACATATTTAATTTTTATATATGGTATAAGGTAAGGGTACAATTTTATTCTTTTGCATGTGATTATCCAGTTTTCCCAGCACCACTTATAGAAAAGACTGTCCTTTCTCCACCGAATGAACGTGGCAACCTTCTCAAAAACCTACTGACCAGTAGTTGAGGGTTTACTTCTAGGATTGCTGCTTTTGTGTACAGTGCTTTAATTAAAATTTTCCTCTCAGATTTTTGTGCTTGGCTAAAACCATGAAAGAATTTTACCTTTAGATTATACCAACTCTTTATTTATTTATTTTTTTTTAATATTTTTATTTATTTATTTCTCGGAGAGAGAGAGACAGCGTGAACAGCGGAGGGTCAGAGAGAGAGGGAGATGCAGACTCTGGAATAGGCTCCAGGCTCTGAGCTGGCAGTCAGCACAGAGCCCGACGCGGGGCTCGAACCCACGAACCGCGAGATCATGACCTAGGCGAAAGTCGGACGCTTAACCGACTAAGCCACCCAGGCGCCCCTATACCAACTCTTTAAATGTCTCCATCATTTTGGCGTATTGATCTGGTTATTAGACTAGGCTCAGAAAAGTTCTAGAAATTGAAATATTCAACTGAAAGAACAAAAAGTTTTTATACTCTGAAAGGTTGCAGATACAGGTCCTTGTATCCTCTGTTGATATTTTCTTGCCTAGGATGCTTAATTGCATAGATAGGTTAACTCTCAGGAGACTGGATAAATTAGACAAGCAGGGCAGCCTTGCCAAAATTTCAAACTGGTGTTTTTACATTTATGCAGTCTACAATGTTATTTTTTTAAACAGCAAATACATGCACATGTTCCACAACTCAAAGATACAAAACAGTACAGAATAAAAGTAGGGTAGCATTTTAAAAGACCTTGGTGTGCCTGAGTGGCTGAGTCCCTTAAGCATCCCACTCTTGTTCAGCTCAGGTGATGATCTCATGATTTAGGAGATCAAAGTCCCATGTTGGGCACTGTGCTGACAGCATGGAGCCTGCTTGGGATTCTCTCTCCCACTGTTTCTTTGCTCCTTCCCCACTCGCTTGCTTTTCTCTTTCTCAAAATAAATAAACGTTAAAAAAAAAAAAAACCCACAGCTTTAGAACATGAATTGAATTTTGTATACACTAAATACAAAACAATGTTTAGTCTACCATCCCACCATCCTCAAAAACCTCTTTCCTCTCCAAACTTCCCCTTCTCTTTCTCCAACTATATGGCTACAGTGAGAACCATTACCTTCACCTGTGACCCACCCCAGTGGCCACTCAGATTGATTTAGCTACAGACACCCAATCCAAGCTTGGCGATGAGCTCTTTTCCTAAGAAATTTCGAATTAGAGGGACATCTGGCTGTTTCAGTTGGCACAGCAGGCAACTTTTGGTTTCAGGGTCATGAATTCAAGCTCCATGCTGGGTGTGGAGCCTACTAAAGCTAAAAAAAATTTTTTTGGAATTAGAACTAAACAATTGTATTTTCAATCTAGTTGCTCTACTGACCTGAGTAGATGTTGGGAACAGTTCCTTCTGCCCAGTGGACTAAGAAGGGAGTCTGATGACAGAAAACAAAAAGAAGAGACCAGGGACAAGAGAAGGAGGGAGAATATCCTGATTTCCATATAGTGTCTACTCCTAAGGTCTGTTTGTTCCAAGCTCCAGCAGCATCATTGCCCTGAGTACCCCACCTATGTACCTTGTAGACCAGTAACAACCTACACTACCTCCTGTTTCAATCTGCTCAAGTAGTTCTCTGTTATTCACATCAAAGCAGGTCTCAGTTCATATACTTTGGCATATAAATAATGGGTTATAAGGAATAAAACAATTAAACACAATCAATCAATGTCAGGGGTTTACAAGTTTTTTTTTTTTTTTTTAACCTACACATATTGATAGTCAATATGGGAACTTATTCATTGTGAAATATGCTTTATAATAGAGAATTATAAACAATAACATATTTCTTTCATTCTTTTTCTTCAATAACTAAAGTATTTTCTTTGATACTTCAAAAATTAAGGGAGGAGCTTTACTATATAGGCATACTTCATTCTATTGAGCTTCACAGATAACTGCATTTTTTTAAAAAAAGTTTATTTATTTTGAGAGAGAGATAGGGAGGGAGGGAGGGAGAGGGGCAAGACAGAATCCGGAGCAGGTGCCTCACTGTCAGCAGCACAAGCCCAACATGGGACTCAAACTCATGAACTGCGAGATCATGACCTGAGCTGAAATCAAGAGTTGGGCACTTAACCAAGTGAACCACCCATGTGCCCCTGAGATGCTGCATGTTTTACAACTTGTGGTATCCCTACATCGAGCAAGTCTATTGGTGCCATTTTTCCACATAGCATTTTCTCACTTTGTGCTTGTGTGTCGTATTTTAGTAATTCTCACAATATTTCAAACTTTGTCATTATTATTATATTTGTTATGGTGAACTCTGATCAGTGATCTTTGGTATTACTATTTTAATTGTTTGGGACATCAGGAATCATATCCATATAAAACAATTAAGTGATAGATGTTGTGTATGCTCTGAATGCTCCATGAACAGCTGTTCCCTTGTCTTTCCCCCTCTTTGGGCCTCCCTACTCCCAGCGGCAAAACAAGACTAAAAATTGGGCCAGTTAATAACCCTACAATGGCCTCTAAGTGTTCAAGTGAAAGGAAGAGTCACATGTCTCTCACTTTAAATCAAAAGCTACACATGAGTAGACTTAATGAGGAAGGTACATTGAAAGCTGAGACAGGCCAAATGCTAGGCCTCTTGTGATAACAGTTACCGGAATTGTGCACGCAAAGGAAAAGTTCATGAAGGAAATTAAAAGTGCTACATCAGTGAACACATAAATGATAAGAAAAACAAAACAGCCTTATTGCTGACATTGAGAAAATTTTAGTGGTCCGGATAGAAGATCAAACCAGCTACAACATTCCCTTAAGTCAAAGCCTTCCAGAGCAAGGGCCTAATCTCTTCAATTCTTTAAAGGCTGAGACAGGTAAGGAAGCTGCAGAACAATTTAAAGCTAGCACAGGTTGGTTTATGATGTTTAAGGAAAGAAGCCATCTCCATACCATCAAAGTGCAAGGTAAAGCATCAGGTGCTGATGTAGAAGCTGCAGTAAGTTCTCCAGAAGATCTAGCTAAAATAATTAATGAAGGTGGCTACATTAAACAATAGATTTTCAATGTGGACAAAACAGCCCTCTATTAGAAAAAGGTCTTTCATAGCTGGGGAGAAGAAGTCAATGCCTGCCTTCAAAGCTTCATAGAATAGGCTGACTCTCGTTAGGGACTAATGTAGCTGGTGACTAACTTTAAGTTGAAGCCAGTGTTCATTTACCAATCCACAAATCCTAAGCCACTTGAAAACCATGCTAAATCTACTCTTCCTGTGCTCTATAAATGGTACAACAGAGCCTGGATAACAGCACATCTATTCACAACACGGTTAACTGAATATTTAAGCCTGCTGATTAGACCTGCGGCTCAGTAAAAAAAGATTCCTTTCAAAATATGACTGCTCACTGACAATGCACCTGGTGCCCAAGAGGTCGGATGAAGATGTGCAATGAGATTAATATTGTTCTCATGACTGCTAATACAACATCTATGAAGCCCATAGATCAAGGAGCCATTTGACTTTCAAGTCATATTATTTAAAAAATACATTTCATAAGGCTGTAGCTGCCATAGATGGTGATTCCTCTGATGGATCTGGGCCAAGTAAATTGAAAACCTTCTGAAAAGGAAGATGCCATTAAGAACATATGTGATTCATGGGAAAAGGTCAAAATATCAACATAAGGAGTTGGAAAGAAGTTGATTCCAACCCTCATAGATGACCTTGAGGGGTTCAAGACTTCATTGGGTTAAGTGCAGATGTGGTAGAAATAGCAAGAAATCTAGAATTAGAAGTAGAGCCTGAAGATGTGACTCAGTTGCTGCCATCTTGTGATAAAACTTTAATGGATGATGGGGCGCCCAGGTGGCTCATCAACTCTTAATTTTGAAATCAATCAACTCTCGATTTCAGCTCAGGTCATGAAGTCATGGTTTGTGGGCCTGAGAGCTGCGTTGAGCTCTGCAATGACAGCTCAGGAGACTGCTTGGGTTTCTCTCCCTTCTTTTCTCTCTGCCTCAGCCCCACGCTCATGCACATATACTCTTTCTCTCAAAATAAATAAATTAACACTTTTTAAAAAAGACTTAAAAAAAAACATTAATGGGTAAGAAGTTGCTTCTCATGGATAAGCAAAGAAAGTAATTTCTTGAGATGGATCTGCTCCTGGTGAAGATGCTGTGAAGATTGTTAAAATGGTAGCAAAGGATTTAGAATATTACATAGACTTAGTTGATAAAGCAGTAGCAGGGTTTGAGAGGACTGACTTCAATTTTGAAAGAAGTTCTACTGTAGGTAAAATGTTACCGAGCAGCATCTCTGCTACAAAGAAATCTTTCATGAAAGGAATAAATCAATGCAGCAAACTCCACTGTTGCTCTATTTTAAGAAATTACAATAGCCACCACCTGATCAGTTAGCAGTCATAAACATCGAGGCAAGTCTCTCCACCAGAAAAAACATTATGAGTCACTAAAAACTCAGATGATGGTTAGCATTTTTTAGCAATAAAGTATTTTTTAATGTTTATTTGTTTCTGGGGGGAGGAGACAGAGGATTTCAAGCAGGCTCGGTGCTGACAGCAAAGAACTCAACGTGGGGCTTGAACTCATGAACTGTGAGATCACAACCTGAGACAAAGTTGGACGCTCAACCAATGGAGCCACGTAGGTGCCCCAGCAGTAAAGTATTTTTAAATTAAGGTATATATATTGTTTTTTTTGACACAATGCTAATGCACACTTTATAGATTGCCATATAGTGTAAACATAGCTTTTATATATGCACTGGAAAAATAAAAAAATAATTTGACTTGCTTTACTGTTGTTTGCTTTACTACAGTGGTATGAAACCAAATCTGTTAATATTATTAATATCTGTGAGATGTGCCCATACTCACTTGCCAGTGGTTCTTTCTCTAAATTAGAATCTTCTGATGCATCAAAACGACCTTCTGGTAACTTTGGCTTCTTAAGATACTGTTTGATGGGCTTGGATTTTTCTTCTTGAGAACTTATTTTCCTCACAGAATGACATAGAACGGGAGATCCTAGAGAGTGGAGACAGTGAAAAAATAGGAGCTACTTATTTATTCTACTTTTAAAAATTAACAATTTATTAGTTTTTAGTTAATACACTCACTTTTTTTTTTAAATTTTTTTAAATGTTTTATTTATTTCTAGGAGAGGGAGAGAGACAGCGTGAGCAGGGGAGGGTCAGAGAGAGAGGGAGTCACAGACTGAAGTAGGTTCCAGGCTCTGAGCTGGCAGTCAACACAGAGCCCGATGCGGGGCTCGAATCCACGAACCGCGAGATCATGACCTAAGCGAAAGTCAGACGCTTAACCGACTAAGCCACCCAGGAGCCCCTAATATACTCACTTTTTATCAAAGTTCAAAAAGTACAAAAGAACATACAGTAAAACCTTCTATCTTCCAGACAGGCATTTCCCTTCCTTGGAGGCAAACAGTTTAAAAAGAAGAGCTCTGAAATAAATGAATTATTATTAAAATCACAAAAATTTATAATATAAACTACTGACTCCTGTCTGAAGCAATGCCCAAAATACCAGAAATGAGATCATTAAGAGTAATCTTTGTAAGTAATACAAAGTTTAATGAGAGTGTTTACTATTTAAATCACAATAGACATGTGATTTGAATATATATTTGAAAAAAATTTTAAATGTTTTATTTTTTATTTCTGAGAGAGAGAGATAGCATGAGCAGGGAGGGTCAGAGAGAGAGGGAGAAACAGAATCTGAAACAGGCTCCAGGCTCTGAGCTAGCTGTCAGCACAGAGCCTGATGCGTGGCTGGAACCCACGAACCATGAGATCATGACCTGAGCTGAAGTCGGATGCTTAACGGACTGAGCCACCCAGGTGCCCCTGATTTGAATATATTTTAATCTTAACTAAAATATATTTGAATCCTAATTATGGTCTTCTTTTCCTGTGCATTAAACATTTAAAAATGTATTAGACATTTATAATATATAAGTAAGATCACTTTCTCTATAGGTTATAAAAAGTTTAGCAACTTTCAGTACTATGAAAGTTATACAACCCTTGTCAAGATAATGTTCAATAAGGGCAAAACCACCCTGAAAAAATGACCTCAGGGTTGGGTTTTTAACTTTCTAAAGGAATGGCTGAGAGGCAAACAGAGGTGAGGACCAGTTCCAGTCCCACCACTGTGGTTAAGTGGAATAACGGCTTTAGAAGATCAGAATCTAATAATATCCAGAACCTATGAATAGGTTAGGTTCCATGGTAAAGGAGAATTTAGGTAGCAGTTCAAATTAAGGCTACTAAACAGATGACTTTCGACTAGGGCGATTATCCTGTACTCTCTGTGTAGGTCTGCTGTAACCAGAAGGATCCTTAAAAGGGGAAGAGACAACTGGAAGAGAGAACTGGAGAGAGAAAAATACTGAGATAGCCTTGATGGATGCTGCTTGCTTTGAAGATGGAGGGAAGGGGCAATATGCCAAGAACTGTAGCAGTCTCTAGAAGTTGGAAAAGGAAGGAAACAGATTCTCCTGAGAGAGAGAGAGAGAGAATATGTACATGGCAGAGGATCAGAGAGAGAAAGAGAGACAGAAGATCTAAAACAGTCTCTGTGCTAATGGCAGAGACTGATGTGGGGCTTGAACTCACAAACCATGAGATCATGACCTGAGCCAAAGTCTGACAGTTAATCAACGGAGCCACCCAGGTGCCACAAGTGATTACCCTTTCTAAATCTGTTTCCTCCCCTCTAAATTGAAGGGAATAGTACCTATCTCATGGGTTACTAAATACTAAATAAACAAGACAATTCATGCATAGCACTGAGTACTGTAACAAATTTTACCTATTATCATCATAGTATTATCTGGAAGCTCCTGGTAGCATTACATATAATTAGAATTTTCTTTATGTGTATTGTATTCATATTCTACCTATCACTACATCACCCTAACCACTGCTTTAAAAAATTAAATAAACAAAATTACTGAAAAATTAAGAAATTATAGGGCCTCCTGGATGGCTCAGTCAGTTAATTGTCTGACTGGCTCAGGTCATGATCTTACGGTTCGTGAGTTCGAGCCCCATGTTGGGCTCTATGCTGACAGCGTGGAGCCTGCTTTGGATTCTGTGTCTCACTTTCTCTCCACCCTCCCTCCCCTGCTCACATTCTGTCTCTGTCTCTCTAAAAAATAAAAAAACATTAAAGTTAAAAAAAAAAATTATGTATAGGGGAGCCTGGCTAGCTCAGTCAGAACATGTAACTATTGACCTTGCAGTCATGAGTTCGAGCCCCATGTTGGGCACATAAATTACTTTTAAAAATTATATGTCCATATATATATATATATACACACACACACATATATAATTATATATATAATTATATATCTACCGTATGAGCGAGTAGAGAAATCATAGTTTGACCAACTGGAACACAAACTAGCATTCTCCCACAAATCCAAGAGCCCACAAAACACAAGTGTTAAAAAATATATAACTGAATGTTTTAATAAAGCTATGACAATGACCTACAGGATTAATATAATTTTTTCCCATCTACATGCTCACTTATGTAAATACTTCACATTTGTGATATTAACTGGCTGAGAAAAACTCTGTGGAGCAACAAAAATTTCTATATACATTAAAATGAAAACAGGTATTTAATATTTTTATTTATTGATTTACTTAGAGTACAGATCATTCTGCCTTCAAACTCCTACTTCAGTATCTAAGCGCATATTTTATTTTTCTTATGTCCTCATAATAATACTTAAATATACACTAAAAAGGCTAAAGAGAAAAACCTGTAATAATATCTTATAAGTATTTATTTTTATTTAAGAAATGGAAAACACAGAAATATGAATTTTGTTTTTATATTAACATACTTCCTGTAACAACCTGATTTGGTTCACTGTGACTATTTAGAAAAATATTATATTGAAAATTTTGGTGAGCACAGACCATGCTCAGGTGAAAGATATTTCCTCTCCAAATCATGGGCTTTTTGTTAATTAGTCACTTCTTATCTGAAATATAGGATTCCTTAGAATTTAACATCAAAATATTCCAATTTAGGAAGTTTGGCCAGTTTGCACAACAGAAACTTCAGTCCACACCTGATGTCCAACTCTCTATCCATCAACAAATCTATTACAAATCTGTAAAGCATGAAAGGTTGTGTCTGAGTCATGATAATTCAGTGATAATTAATACAGATTAGATTCTAAATTGTGGCTAATGACTAAATTGTGCATCTGGTTACTAAGCAAGTCTATTTTATTGTACATGAAATAACTCACTTTGAAGTCTAAAAATCAGCAAGTATTTAACATACACCAATAGGGGCACCTGGGTGGCTCAGTCGGTTAAGCATCTGACTTCAGCTCAGGTCATGATCTCACGGTTCGTGGGTTTGAGCCCCACGTCGGGCTCTGTGCTGACAGAGCTGACAGCTCAGAGCCTGGAGCCTGTTTCAGATTCTGTGTCTCCCTCTCTCTCTGACCCTCCCCTGCTCAAGCTGTCTCTCTCTCTCTCTCAGATATAAATAAAACATTTAAAAAAAAAACAACCATACACCAATAGCCACCTGCTACTGTGCACTCACACTCGACTCAATTCAATAAAATTAGCACTTTTTGTTTTAGGTTTGGTTGTTTTTGCAAATCAAAAAATCTCTTAAAGATTGAAATGATATTCAGTGTAAAAATTACTCTCAGTATGTTCCAAATCTGTAGAAACTCCTAAGCACTTACACAAAATCATAAAAATGGTACAAAATATAGTCTTGACTACCAATTATAATGCAGACAAAATCTGAAGCTAATTTGTTTTCCTCTTGGAGGACCTGGGTGGTTCAGTCGGTGAAGCATCTGACTCTCAGTTTCAGCTCAGGTCATAATACCACAGTTCGTGAGATGGAGCCCTGTGGTGGGCTCTTTGCTGCCAGTGTGGAGTGTGCTTGGGGTCTCTCTCTCTGTGCCCCTCCTGCTCCCTCTCTCAAAATAAATAAACTTAAAAAATCTTTTTCCTCTTAAATGATGCAGATATACTAAATGTAAATAATGTAAGTAATAAATATGTGTTAAAAGCCTACTATGTGCCAGGCACTGTGCTAGGAGCTGCAAATAGGACACCTCACTAGACCTCACAATTATCTGATGAGGCAAGTGTAACTGTCTTTAATTTGCCGTAATTCTGTTCAATATGAACAAAATCATTTTCTGAATAAGTGGCATTAGGTCGATGTGGCAGAGACTGCTAAATGTCTCAAGTAGACACTTTCTCCTTCTTCTGTTTAGTTCTAGGACTCCCACTTCCACATTGTTTGCTATATTAAGCTGAGCATGAGACCACTCAGAGATTACATTTCCCAACGTCCCTTGCAGCCAAGCAGCTATGTGTCCAAGTTGTGACTAATGGGATGTAACTGAAAATGATATGTACAAATTTTAGGTTGCCTTAATTTTGCAGCAAACTGACTGCCCTGGATTTCTTTTCCCATTTCCTGGGTTGTAATACAGACATGGCAGGGACCCGGCTTCAGCCATGCAGATGCGGACAAAACCCAGGGCCAGATGATACTAAAAATATCTAATTACTTGTATGATTTAGACAGTACCCATTCAGAACATGAGTTCAATCATTCAGAACAGACACAGGTTGTAAATAACTAGTAAAACTCTCCTACTGTATATGGGGCTGGTCACCGGAACTGCCCTACAGATGGAGGAGCAATAAGATGAAAAGAACACGGATGCCAGAATGACCTGTCAGAGTAGAGCTGTCCTGCCCATCCCCTCAGCAGAGCCGTTACAGTGGCTTGGCCCTTTCCTTCAGTAACAACAGAGAGGTAAGAAAAAACTTGCAAACTAAGGGTCTTAAAATCACACGTGGGTTCCAATGACAGCCACACCACTTATTAGCAATGTGGCCCTGACACGGTTACTGTATCTCATGGAGTCCATTTCCCCATCAACAGAACGGGGATACTTCTACTTATCTTGCAGGCTAGTTCAGAGAAATGAAATAATGCTTATGTCTCTATGTGCTCACACTGAGTGTAGTAATAATAGCTTGAGCCTAACTGTAGGACACAAGAGTCAATGTACAAAAGGGTTTTTGGTAAAGCACAGGAACATGGCTGTACTGTTGGAAAAGACAGAAGAGCTGCAAAGTATAAGTCTGAGAAACTAGTCCCTAGGTCTGGCCTGGAGTACTTCTGAAGGAACTTCAAAATCTTTAGAAAGGAAGGTTGGAAGGAAAAGCTAAAAGACCCGTTTTCTCAAGGGACTTTGAGATCATGGAGGCCTACAAAGAACTATTTTTGTAGATAGGTAACAGGGCGACAGATGTGGAGAATTCTTCTCATTTCTGGATGGTACAAGAGAAGACAGGGCGCACTGTGCTCTTTGGCACCCACAAACTTTACAGTTTTGGAAATGAGTCCATGCACAGCAACCTGGAACCTGGGCAGTGAGGTACATGTGAGTAGCTTGAGGGGCAGACAACAAGAAAAAAGGGTCTATCAGATGATAAGGATTAGCAAAGAGGTGAAGGTGAACCCCAGAGCCACTCCTGAGGATTCTATCAAACAGTAGGTACTAAGCATCAGTAATTACAGCTGACCCTTGAGCAAACAAGTTTGAACTGCACAGGTCCACATATACAAGGAGTTTTTACAGCACAGTACTGTATGGGTTTTCTCTTCCTTATAATTTCCTTTTAATCTTCCTTATAATCTTACTTTTCTCTAGCTTACTTTATTGTAAGAATACAATATATAGTATGTGTAATATGCAAAATATGTGTTAAGCAATGGTTTACATTATCCTAAGGCTTCCATTCAACACTAGACTATTATTGCTAGTTAAGTTTTGAGGAAGTCAAAAGTTATACATGGATTTTTTTTTAAAGTAGGCTCCAAGCCCAGCATGGAGCCCAATGTGTGGTTTGAACTCATGACCCTGAGATCAAGACCTGAGCTGAGATCAAGACCTGAGCTGAGACCTACACATCCACGCACTTAAACCACCGCATATCCTGTGCTTTTCTCACCTAGAGCTTAGGGTACAGAGCTCCCAGGACAGCGGAGAGAGGAGGGTTTTGAGCCTGAGCAAGAGAGAAGCTGAGACACAAGGAGGCACAGCACTCAGAAAAGTAATTGAGCCTGAAGATTCTAATGTGTATATAAAATACCTGGGCATCATGTTTAAAAAGCAAATTCTGAGTAGGTCTGAGTGGCACCTGCATTCTGCATTTTAACAATCTCCAGGTGATGCTACGCTGCTGGTCTTAAGAACAAGGAGCTAGAAAAAAAACCTTCCCGTTAATGAAGAGAACTGTGAAGGAAGGACAAGTGTCCATCTCCACCTTGGTTCTGAGTGGACATGTAAAAAAAGAAGCCTTCTAGAGAATTTGAAACTGCTGGCTGGCTACACCTATGTTTATGCCTGATTGCACACTGTCTGCATGGTCCAAAAACCCCAAGGGGAACATCTTACATAAAGTGGACCCAAGTCCAAAGTTGAAGTGCCCCAGACACATGGCAAGGGCAGAAGCAAATCCTCTGAGGAGAAGTACCCTCTCTACCCATGTCTCATCTAAGTCTCACAGAGAGAATCCCAGGAAAATAGTTGAGGAAACAAGCCATCACAGCAAGAGTCGGCAGAATCAACAAACAGGACCAGACCATAAAGATTCAACATACTGAAGTCACTGACAAATACGTAAACAACAAAAAACCCTTCTATAGACCCTTCTCCAAAGAAGACATCCAGGTGGCCAACCAACACATGAAAAACTGCTCAACATCATTCATCATCAGGGAAATACAAATCAAAACCACAAGGAGATGCCACCTCACACCTGTCAGAATGGCTAACATTAACAACTCAGACAATAATAGATGTTGGCAAGGGTGTGGAGAAAGAGGATCTCCTTTATACTGCTGGTGGGAATGCAAACTGGTGCAGCCACTCTGGAAAACAGTATGGAGGTTCCTCAAACAATTAAAACTAGAACTACCCTATGGCCCAGCAATTGCACACTAGGTATTTATCCAACAGATACAGGTATTCTGTTTCAAAGGGGCACATGCACCCCAATGTTTATAGCAGTACTATCAACAATAGCTAAAGTATAGAAAGAGCCCAAACGTCCGTCAGTGGATTAATGGATAAAGAAGGTGTGGTATGTATACACAATGAAGTATTACTCGGCAATCAAAAATAATGATATCTTGCCATTTGCAACTATGTGGATGGAACTGGAGGGTATTATGCAAAGCGAAATTAGTCAGAGAAAGACAAATATCATATGACTTCACTTATATGAAGACTTTAAGATACAAAGCAGATAAACATAAGGGAAGGGAAGCAAAAATATTATAAAAACAGGGAGGGGGACAAAACATAAGAAACTTAAATATGGAGAGCAAACAGAGGGTTGCTGGAGGGGTTGTGGGAGGAGAATGGGTTAAACGTGCAAGGAGCATTAAGGAATCTACTCCTGAAATCATTGTTGCCTTATATGCTAACTAACTTGAATGTAATTTTAAAAATAAATATATTATTTAAAAAAACCTTCTAGACGGGGCGCCTGGGTGGCTTAGTCGGTTGAGCGTCCGACTTTCGCTTAGGTCATGATCTCGCGGTTCGTGGGTTCGAGCCCTGCGTCGGGCTCTGTGCTGACTGCCAGCTCAGAGCCTGGAGCCTGTTTCAGTCTGTGACTCCCTCTCTCTCTGACCCTCCCCTGCTCACGCTGTCTCTCTCTCTCTCTCCTAGAAATAAAAAATAAAAAAATTAAAAAAAAAAAACAACCTTCTAGACATACTATAGGACTTCATTAACCTGATAAAGGGCACACTACAGTTAATATGATGACACTTAAAATATGAACACATTTCCTTTACAGTCACAAACAAGATATCAACATGTTACCAGAAATCTGGGCAAGTAAAGAAAAACAAGAGAAAAGAAAAAATATAAATGCTAGAAAGCAAGAAACTAGATTTTCATTACTTGCAGATAATATAAGTGTCTACCTAGCATACATACCCTCCCCACCTAGCTACAAATAAAGTAATTTAGCTAGGTTATTGGGCACAAAAGCACAAATAATTAAACTATGTATCTATACATAAGCAGCAATCAGAAAATGAATATTAAAAAAATTTTTGAGCAGTGTTGATCAAATCCCAACAGGAACTTTTTTTCTTTTTAAAGAATTGGAGGGGCACCTGGGTGGCTCAGTCTGTTAAGCATCCGACTTTGGCTCAGGTCATGATCTCATGGTTCATGGCTCTGTGCTGACGGCTAGCTCAGAGCCTGGAGCCTGCTTCAGATTGTGTCTCCCTCTCTGACCTTCCCCTGCTCATGCTGTCACTCTCCCTCTCAGAAATAATAAAACATTTAAAAATTAATTAAAAAATAATATTGTGTTATTAAAATAGAATTTGAAATGGAAAGCAGATATAGAAGAATAGCCACAGCACTTCTGAAAAACAAATGGGAGGATTTATCCTATTAGATATCAAGATTTATCATAAAGGTATGCTTAAGACAGGTGACAGATATTAGCACAGGAATAGACAAATCAATGCAACTGAAAAGGAAGACAAGAAGTAAACCCATGCATATATGTTTATGTGAACTTGATTTAAGACAGTTGGTAATATATCAGTGGGGGAAAGGTCTACTATATGGACCTGGGACAACTGATTATTGACATGAAAAAGAAATGAAAGTGGTTTCTTTCCTGCTTTCATCATACATAAAAATCAACCCTGGTAGAATGAATGCTTAAATATAAAAAGCAAAACTATGGTCTTTTGAGAAGAAAGTATAGGAGAATAATTCTGACTCTAGGGTAGAAAAGGCTTTCTTAGACAAGATCACAAAGCACTGACAATAAACAAAAGACCAAGACAAAATTACAATAAAATTATGATTATCTGTTCATCAAAAGACATCTTTCTTTTGAAGATGTGTGATTGTACATGCAGATCCATTATTTTACTCTGCTACGCTGTATATAATTTTTAAAAAAAGACACCATGGGTGACAACAACACACCAAAACTGGGTTATCTGTCACTTACATAACTAAAAAAGGCTTAGTATTCAAACATATGTAAAGAATATCAATAAGAAAGATAAACATGGGGGCACCAATTGGCTCAGTTGATTGCACCTCCCACTCTGGCTCAGGTCATGATTGAGTTCAGTAGTTCGAGTCCTGCATCCAGCTCGCTGCTGTCAGCACAGAGCCCACTTCAGATCTTCTGTCCCCCTTTCTCTCTGCCCCTACGTAGCTCATGCTCTTTCTCTCAAAAATAAACATTAAAAAAAAAAAGGCAAAAAAACCATTAAGAAGATGAGATTTCACCAAAAAATCTAATATAAATATTTGAAAAGATGTTTAAGTTTCCTAATCAGAGAAATTAAAAGAGAAAAGTAATTGAGCTAGGCTACTGGATACAAAACCCAGATTTTTTTAAAAAATATTTTTTAAATTTTATTTATTTTTTAAAAATTTTTAATGTTTTATTTATTTCTGAGAAAGAGAGGGAGACAGCGTGAGCAGGGGAAGGTCAGAGAGAGAGGGAGACACAGAATCTGAAGCAGGCTCCAGGCTCTGAACTGTCAGCACAGAGCCCGACACGGGGCTCGAACCCACGAAGCGTGAGATCATGACCTGAGCCGAAGTCGGACGCTTAACCGACTGAGCCACCCAGGTGCCCCATAATGTTTACTTATTTTTGAGAGAGACAGAGAGACAGATTGCAAGTGGGGGAGGGGCTCAACTGACTGAGCCACTCAGGCGCTCCATAAAACCCAAATTCTCCTAAAGCAAAATCACCATTTTAAAACCCCTTTCAGACAAAAATTATATTTTCTGATGATTATCAAATGTTGACAAGTATTAGAGAAGAACTCTAATACACTGCTGGTAAGCATGTAATCACCAGTAGGAATGGAAAATGCCTTTACAACTTGTCATCACATCATAAAATTGAAAAAGCCTACAACCATAGGTTCCAGGAATTCCACTCCCTGCATGAAAGCACCCATACCTTATGCAAGAATGTGCAGCAGCTAATCTTGGCGTTTCCAGAATTACCCAATGTCCACTGAGAAGAACGGAAAAACTGTAGGATATATTCTCACCACTGAATGATTAACTACAACCTCACACAGCAACACAGATGACTCTCAAGATACAGTTCGTTGAAAAAAAGTAAAATACAATTGGTAAGAAGTCATTTCTATGAAGATCAAAAACATGTAAAGTTACAGGGCTGCATCGGGGGTAAAAGCACACAGGTGGCTGTTTGGTAACAGAAATATCGTTTCTTAAACTGGAAAATGGGTTCATGAATGTAAGCTCTGCTTCATAACTTACATGTATTGTACAGGTTTTGGGTATCAAATACTTCATTCTTAAGTGTTTAATACAAGTACGAAAGAGAAGGTGAATGAACACACAACAAAATCTGCAGTTATTACCTTGAAGGCTGGATAAAGCAGGATTTTCACTTTCTATATTATTCATTCCAGGAACATTTAAAATGTTTACAATGAACAAGTAATACGTCTGGGGAGAAATGATTACAAAAAGCAAACTGCATAGAAATCTGGGGTCCAATAATATGAGGAGCAGTAATTGTTTTCAACTTACAGTTTCTCCAGGATGTCCTCAATTAAAACTAATTGTGGTTAAGTTTAAAATATTGAGAAAAACTTCCAACAAAATAGGTTTAAAAATGTCAGTTTTTACTGAAAGCATACATACTTCCTTTGTATTAACAATTCGACTTCATCTAATTTTTATTATACTAATTTGCTACTTTGGGGCCACGTCTGCACTTTTCCAACTTTTAATACAGTAAACTGCCACTTTTTTTGATGAAAATTAAGTAAATGAAACTAAATTAATGATTCTCGTTCCCAAAGGGTCGTTTTTTCCTTTTTTTTTTTTTTTTTTTCAAGAGCATCAAAACGTAGTGAGCTCTACTCACTAAGTAAACAACCAAGAATGTTTGCTGCCCTTCCGGACCAGAGCAGTGACCGGAAGGACGCTGGTGTTCAGCATGGAAGGGCTTGGGTGATCTCTCAGCCCTACTCCCACCCCTGAGCCGGGGCGGTGGAGGGACCTGCCCCGGCCAAGACGTGGGTGGCCGAGCCGATAAAGAGGAGCTCTGCAGCAGCCCCCGGAACCTTCAGACTCCTGAGACACACGCGGCTTCCCCGAGGGGAGGCTTTTCTCGCGGCGCCGGGCCTTCACGACCCCGCCCGCAACCTTGGGCCCGGGGCCGGGCGCCTTACTTGCCGCTCTCCACGCGGTGGCCGGGATGCAGCCAAGCAACCGAACTAGCCCCGTTACAGTCATGGTGGCAGCTCCTACAGCGTCCTCTGTGCCCAGCACGAACAGAGAGCAGGCGGCGCGGTGGCGGGCGGGCCCACCCCACAGGCGGGCTGGCGTTCTCTCTCTCTCTCGTGAGGCGGTTCCTGCGTGTGATTGGGTGGGGCCTGCGTAAAGAGGGGCGGGGCGTGAGAGAGGTCGGGCGGGGCGGGGCGGGGCTTCCAGAGCTCTCTTCTAGGAATCGGTGCTCCGGTCCACAACGGTGTAGGAAAAGGTGGATTGAGGGCGTCAGTCTTCTCGCGAAGAGCGACTCAAACTGCCCTGACCCCCATGCTGATTAAAATCCCAAATTATGGCTGACGTTGGATGAGGGAATAATTCCGTGTACTCCTCTTAATCTGAGACAAAGGTCTTTTGAAAGATCTCTTTTATAGTATACAAATGTATCTTTTACTCTTTGCCCGTGTAATAGTTTTCTTTCTCCTCAGTTTCCTTTTACTTTTAAAATATCTAGTTGTTCAGTGAACTAATCCGTCAGTTCTGACTCATTGACCAGGTGACCTGAAAGATGACAGTTGTCAGTGAAGTGCAGAGCAAGAAAAGGCTTGCCATCTGGTCAAGGCTGCAGTGGAAGGAGCTCTGCCAATTGGCCCTTAAATTCCAACAGTTGCAATGGTGTTTGGAACATATGTGGCAGATCAGGAGGCTTTATGTAACTTGTAGAAACCTTTACAGAATCACAGTGCAGGTCCCTAGGTTTTTACTTTATTTTTCAAAAAAGTTCTTGGCTAACTGTTGGGTGCTGGTAATGCCTGACAATGTGACGTTAGGTAGCTATGCAATCTGAGTTTCTCATCATGAACAGGGAGTTATCTGATCCTCCCAGATAATGAATGAGTCCTTTTACTAAGAGTAAGTATTATATACAGAACAGGGCCAGAAACAAAACGCAAGCAATTTAGCAGGAAGCTCCCACACATACTTTTGACCCTTAGTTTATATTTATAGCTTAATAACAACTTGCTTGTGACCAGTTGACTGAGGAAAAAATTCGAAGCTGGATTACAGATGGCTTTGCTAAATATACTGATTCAGCTGTCAGTGGACTGTCTTGGCATTTAGAGCCCCATTTAACAGAGGCTGTGAAGGAACAGGAGGGGGGGTTGGCATACAGAGAGATGTCAGGGGAGAGATCCTCTCAAGAGACTGGAACTTTATCTTGTACACTTTGCCTGTCTGGAAGGAGATGTACCTTGAAATAAAGTTCTAAAGATCTACATCATTTCATGGGCACTGGTTTAGTCAAGTGGTCAGAGACTGGGAATGTAAAGGTTTTGGAATAGGACCTCTCAAAATCACTCCAAAGCATAAGAACATTTGGATCTCGTCGCTTTTAAAAAAAAATGCCCCCATTCCAGAAGCTCTCTTAATCAGAACAAGATTACTATTACTTATCACTCCATAACATATACCAAAATTTCCTGTCTTGAAACAATAAACACTCATTCTCAATTTTTATGGGTCAGGAATCCAGGAGCCCTCCAAAGAGAAGAGGTTACACAAAGGATGAATACCAGCAGATGGGGATCATTGAAGGCCATTTTAGAGGCTGCCTACCACAATGACCCATTTTGTAGACATCAGTCAGCCTCCTTCTCCCACCACAGCTGGACCCACTACCAGGTAGCCATGGTGGCAGAGACATACATATATTTTTTTAACATAGTCTTTTCCCCTGCCAAGACTATGTGCAATGAATAACCTGTCCCCCTGATATAGCACTATACGGCCAGGGTAGCAGGTTTGATTACAATGGAATCCTACTATAACGAACGAGGTAGCAAGTTGTTCTATAGGAACAATGATACTGCACTTAGATTGGTTCCCCTGACTTTTACTTCTGTGGACTTACTGAATACCTTATACTACATATACCTTATATAACACTGCTTATCCCACACAACACTGCTTATCAAAGAATTGCTTTCCTGTGAAAGATGTAGAGTACTGGTATCTCTGGGATTAACAGGTCTGAGCATATATCCCCATCAGTCCAGAAGCAACTGGTCTTCTAGAATAATGGACAACCCTACTGAAGGTTTACTTTTGGAACAAGATGAGAAAATATACTTTGAGATGCTCCTAAAGGACTTGGCATATGCTTCAAATGACTTAATATTTTCAGTAGTATTTCTTCTGTTGACAGAATAACAGGATACAAAGAGTAGTAGAGGGACTAACATCTTGTTATATAGACCATCTACCATGGGGCCTGGGCCTCCCTTCATATTATTGCTGAGTATGCTAATAGCAAGGCTTATCCATCTCCTGATACTTAGCAATTTCCATAGTCAATCATATAGGCATCTAACAGAGTATTACTACCATTTAACTGCTGCTCCCCTGGGGGAAAGAGACTGGCTTCTTTGCTGTTTGCTTAAAAACTGCTTGGCCCTTGGCCCTGTACTTTTTTCCTGTGATGCAACCCATAGTGTGTACAGATGTCATCTGGCCCTCTACATCAGTGTGGGAATCGGGGCTCCAGGAGCTAGTGCAAATATGATGATTACTTTGACTATGATTTTGCTATAATGAAGTCTTTGGTACCTGGGAGTCTCTTGTTGGCATCCATTTCTCTGTATCAAGCAAGGCTACAAACAGGATAAAATCTTAGACCTTCACCACATCCATTTCCATGATTCCAGGTTCTGTTGGCTACCAATTTTTGTACCCAGAGTGGGGTACAAGGGGATACAATGTATTCTCCGCATTGAAAGTTGGGGTTGTAACCTGGTTATTTTTAGCTCATTCTTCTAGGTAAGGACATAGAAAATTGGTTATGGTGCTAGCTGGGGTGATTGGCCCTAAAGACCATGGAAGAAAACGGAGTAGGGAAAGGAGTCTAACTAGAACTTGGCAGATCTTATCTCCTGGAATATCTCTTCACTATACCAATGTTGATAAAAATTAAGCAAAGATCTGCAACCATATATAGGCAAGACCACTTAAGCCTCAGATCCTTGCATCAACCACTAGGTAAGGAAATCTCATCTACTGAGATAGCAGATGAACATAAAGGAAATGGGATAAATGGCAGTGGTGACAATTCATAACCATCTAGCCTCATGGCCTGCCAGTGGCAGAATTGAGGGCTGTAGGTTTTTGTGTTTTGTTTTTCTTAAATCAGACACCTTTGCGACAAAACATGCTGCTCCACATATCCTACCCTGGAGATTGTTTCAGTTTGTCTGTAATAGGGCTCTGGAATTAAAAAAAATTTTTAAATGTTTTATTTTTGAGAGTGAGAGTGCATGAGCAGGTGAGGGGCAGAGAAAGAGGGAGGCAAAGAATCTGAAGCAGTCTCGAGGCTCTAAGCTGCCAGACAGAGCCTGATGAGGGGCTCAAACTTACACAATGCGAGATCATGACCTGAGCTGAAGTCGGATGCTTGACCAACTGAGCCACCCAGGCGCCCCTGGAACTTCTATTTTTAACAAGTAGTTCAGGTAATTGTCAAAGTTTGCAAAGCCCTGTTCAGGCTTTACTTTCTTCCTCATTGGTACATGTATGTGCTTATATTTTTAGTAATTTTTCTTTCCTATCTTATATTATTTTTGTATATAGGGGTGGTGGTGGTTAGGTCTATGGGCTGCATACTACTGAGACAAGATCATTACAGTATTAGAGGAGGGATAGACATCACATTCTGGACTTGAAAGTGGATGATACAATAATATGTTAGGAAAATTATACCATTAGTATTATGTAATGTGTAAATATGAGGAGAATGGTGTATGTTGATGGGAGAAAGACAAGGAGACTGGGGCGCCTGGGTGGCTCAGTCGGTTGAGCATCCAACTTTGGCTCAGGTCATGACCTCATGATCTGTGGGTTCGAGCCCTGCATAGGTCTCTGTGCTGACAGCTCAGAGCCTGGAGCCTGCTTCAGATTCTGTGTCTCCCTCGTCCTCTCTGCCCCTTCCCTGCTGAAGCTGTCTCTCTCTCTCTCTCAAACTAAATAACATATTAAAAAATTAAAAAAAAAGAAAAACAAAGAGATAGACTACAGTTGACCTCTAATATTTCATATGCTTGGTGGATCTTGGTGAGAGAAACGGTCCCATCTTTTCCTGTAGAAGCTGAGAAGGTCAGATATACTTGCTGTCTTTGATGCCTGACCGACCAAGTGCTGGCATAAGACTAATCTTGGTTAGTTGGACATTCCCATCAGACTTTGAATCTGGAATGAATGATTCAAATAAACAGAGTGTTTGGAATCCAGTTTTCAGAGACACCACTACCAGTAGATATATACACAAACTTTCAGTTCTTTTTGAGGTCAGAATTAGGCTATGATTTTGGTCATCCAGTTTCCTTTGGCTTCTGTTTTCCAAACTCATTCTCCAACCTTTCCAGCAATTCTGTGAGCTACCTACTATTCTAGTAATAAATTCTTTTTTCTACTTAATTTAATCATACTTGTTTTTTGTTGTTCTCAATAAGTATTCTTATGGGTATACACTTCATTGAGAGTCATTCTCTTAAAGTCAATTATACTGTTTCAGACAATCACTTCCCCTCTCCCTCAGAACCCCATCCCACTCCCACCATCTGAATTTAGAGGTAAATAACATATGATAGTTTCCCTGGTAAATGAGAAGTGAAAACTGTTAGATTTTAAACCACGATCACTGATGTGGTTTTAAAACTGTGTTAAAACCAACAACCAATCTACCAACTATGATCATAAGAACAATTTAACTTCAAATAAAATGATTATGAGCAAAAATCAATCCTTTGATAAATGTGGAAGATTATTCAAACTTAGAATAAGCATATTTCAAACTGAGGTCCAAGTATGTCAAGATGAAAAATGTGTGTGGCAAAAATATGTGGTGTTAATGCATATATTTATATTTTCCAGTTATAATGCACTTGGGATATTACTGCTTAGTCAATTCACTGAATTTTCAAATACTTTTACAATATAAAGAATTATGGAGAGCCAATGAAGTACTTTTCAAGTACTTAATATATGCAAAAGATATAAATTATAAAAATACAAAGACTGTAAGTTATATAATCATGTTGGTCTATACAATTAACAGTCTATTCAATTAAAAATAAAAATATACTCTAGTATTCTGTAAATAAGCAAGTGTTTTAGCTGTTCCTCCAGATAGTCATTTGTTCATTTATTAACATCAGAGGCAATAACACAATGCCAAAAATAAAACATGCATCAATTATACAACACATACTTACAAAAACCTCTGTCCATCACAACTGGTGAATGCAAACAGACCTTCTATCCACCCTTAGTGCATTATTATTTTCACAAGTAAAACAGGAAAGGAAAATAGTGAATTTAATGCTATTCAGCACCTTTAGTAAAGTCAAAAGACTTAACACCTCCATTTATCAAAAACATTTGCATCTGTATCCCCAAACATGTAATTATTTTGTTCCATTTTTAACATGAATTATCTTATTTACATTACCTTTTAGTTCAACAAATTTTAACAATATTTAAAAATTATCTAAATTCATAAAAGTATCTCATAAATTTCAATGCTTATTATGTACATACAAGAATTTCCATGAAAAAAGTTAAAGAAATATAGTCAGAAAGTTCAAGCAACACTACCAAATTTAGCAAAATTCCAACCAAATCAAAGCAGAGGGCATTCAAACATTCAAAAATCTCTAGATGCTGCTAACATGAACATGAAAAGTTCCAGTAATAAAAGTCAATATGAGAAATAATGTCAAAATCACCAGTAGAAAATATATTTTAATAGGCATGACATATGTTTAATAGCAATAGTAATAATGACTTTCTAGAAAACTTTTTTAACATTGTCATCTAGGAACTACCTGGTTTGACAGGGCTAGAGTTGAGTTCTTCAAAAAATATACTTTAGCAGCCACAATTTTTTTTCCAGTTAAAACATAGTAAAATGTTAAAAGTAAAATTTATAATTAACTAAATAATACCCCAATACTAGAAAATTTAAAATCGCATGCTATTCTAGCAATAATGACCTCTAATATGATGTGTCTGATGTGAGGATTGTGGTAAGCCAATAATAAACAATCAGATATACATATGGGCTTAAAGTTTCACTGAAATACTTATGTAGCAAAATATATGAAAAAGTAATAGAAAAGTAAAAAGATAAAATTAAAAAAATATTGCACGGCCACATTACCTAGAAAGTAAAGTTGATGTTTAAAAAGCTCTAAACATGGATGATATAAATTATCTTCCATATAAAAAGGTATAAATATTCTTAGAACTTATCAGCATCTATAGCTTAATATAATACATTATTTGAATCATTGTTGAATGAGGTAATTATCAAGTCTCTAACAATGTTTTTATCTTACTGGAAATATTTGAGGGCAGCAACCAGAAAGAATTTCTCTAAAAATATTTCTGAATCAAGAACAGCTATATGTGCAGCTCTTCCAATAAGTGAATCAGCTGTATTGGGCAATGCATTGATGACATTATATCGAACCAAATTACAGTCCTTGCTTTGCAGAACTGGGCGAAGCAAGTTGTGGATCATTTCTGAATAGATCTGTCCTATGGAACAAATAGAAAGCAGGAAAATTAGTTCATATAAGTAACTGAAAAAAATTCTATGCCAACTTTTTTTTTTTAATTTTATTTATTTCTAGGAGAGAGACAGTGTGATATGCCAACTTTTATTTAACTTATGAAATGTAGTTATATTATTTCCATTTAAATTAGACCAATGTCTTTTAAAAGGTTTTTCTTTTTCTTTGACTATTATTTTTGAGATGATTTTATAAAAATATAAGTAACCACATTATTTATCTAGCCAAGTAAAAATAACAAATTTATTGTAAATTCTTGTCAATTTGATACTTTAATTCAAAACAATGAATATAACAGAGCAAATAGTTTTATTCAACATTAAGCTGAATGACTTATGATTTGTTAAACCATTATGACAATAAGGTAGCCATACTAAGACATTTTGCCTTTTACACCGTATAGGGAATAGTCAGTGATACTGTAATAGTATTGAATGGTGACAGATGGTAGCCACACTTGTGGTGAACACAGCATCATGTACACAGAAGCTGAATCACTACACTATACATGTGAAACTAATGTAACATTATGCATTAACTATACTATAAAAACAACATTTTATCTTTTAGAAGTCAAAACTTAAACCTATCAAGTATTTTAAAAATGTTTGTGGCATTCAACAGCATTCCACATATTTCCACATTATTCTGAGCAAAAACAGCAACTTCCTATAGTCAGAAGACAATATGAGTTTGGCTCAAAAATTAGAATTCTTTTTTTTGTCCAAGGGTTTATTTAATGTTTGGTTCTGCTTTTAATTCTAAATTTGTGCTCCTCTCTCCCTCTCTTTGATTAATTATTACAATGTATTTATTGAACTCATTCTAAGTTTAAGAGAAATACATAGATGTATTTGGATTTTATCCCTGTGGATTTTAGGGAGACAAGTATCAAATTTCCTCTGAGAGGTGAAGTTTATCTCTGAGGAATTATGAGAAGGGAAAAGAATATGGAAGTACATTTAGAGAAGAGAGAGAGAGAGATTTAAGGGAGAGATTAATATCATAGATTCATAAAGAACTGTTTCTCCCACCTCTTCTCTTAGTTTTCATTATGATTGTCAAGCTGGATTTCTGGTTCCATGCTATTTAGAAAGCATTTTTACATAGGAAGAAATCCAAACCTGTCTTTATTAGATTGCCCCTGCCCTCCAGGGGCAAAGAATCTCACTGTTAAACCAAAGGACATTTCTCTAGTTTCTGTGACCCATCCGGAAGTTATATCTTTCCTGAATTTATCCCTAAGTCCCTTGCTAGAACAGAAGTTTAATAATAATAATATTAAAAAGGTTATTCTGATGTCACAAAATGCTAAAAAAAAATTGTTAACTGAATAGAGCACCCACTGTGTGCCAGGCATCATGGTAGGCAATGTCAATACAAATATGTATATAGAGACAATCCCTGCCTAAGGAGGCTGTTCACTGTTAAAATGTGGAAAATGCAGAGGATTAAGAGGTCATTTAAAAATCAGCTTCATTCCAAAAAAGGAACCGAGGAAACATGGCAAGGTAGGACACCTGTATTTTTGCCTTAAGCCTGTAATTAATTAATCACCAGTGACTTTGGATCAGCTACTTAGCATCTCTGGGCCTCAATTATAAAATGAGCCAACAGGACCCAAAACTCCTTCTGGCTCAAACTGCTATGACTTAAATTTCTTCTATTATTCAAATATAGCAGGGGCGCCTGGGTGGCTCAGTTGGTTAAGTGTCTGACTTCAGCTCAGGTCATGATCTCACGGTTCCTGGGTCTGAGAGCCACGTTGTGCTCTGTGCTGACAGCTAGCTCAGAGCCTGGAGCCTGCTTCAGATTCTGTGTCTTCCCTCTCTCTCTCTCTGACTCTCCCCTGATTACGCCGTCTCTCCCTCTCTCAGTAATAAATTTAAAAAAATAGCAAAAGAATATATAAAATCTTTATTACTTTATTAAAGTGAGGTTAGGTCTTTGCTGCCATCTTTGACTAAAAGCAAGATACAGCAGAACGTGCAGAATGATTGTCACCATAATCACCAATCCCAACAATCGTGTGGAGATCAAAATACAGATTACCTTTGAGGCAGCAAAACAAAGAAGCATTTGTAATTAGATAAAATAACTCTTTTATAAGAATGATGGTTTTATTGGCAAAAACATCTCACATGGCAGGAGAAAAGAAAGGAAGTAAAAGAGGAAGGATAGCTGTTAATATCGGTAGATGGAAAAGGAAATAAAAAAGAGATGAGAGGAAGAAGAGAGAAAGGGACTAAGAAAAATTTGGGAAAAAGCTCATGTTGTAGATAAAACTGTTTGAAATATTTCTTTTCTTTTCTGAATACATAGAGATTTTACTGAGAAACTGATAAATAACTCCACGTAAAATAATGAATCAAAGTCACAGGCAGGCATTTCAAAGAATAAAATGATGAATTAACATAGGAAAAAAGTCCTCATTTGTAATTGGTGAAATACAAATACAAATCACAATGGGATGCACTGCTAGAGGAACAAATGGAGATGAAACACTTCTAATTTACTTAGTTACCTGACTGTTTGTCCTTCAAAGCTGTTTTACACATTTCAATCCGGGCAGAGTGGTAAGGAACGTAGCGATCCTGTAGAGATCCCACTAGCACAACATTTTTGAAATAGTGAAGCCCTATGAAGAAAAAGTACAGAATTATAATGCAGTAAGTAGCCAGATTTAAATTAACTTATCAGTATATTAAGTGACTGCAATTTTTAAAATTTCCTCAGTAGAACTAGTAAGTTTATGGCTTTTTAAATCTGATGAATTCATTCTCCAATTTCTATATATTATCTTCAAAACACCCCCTACCTTCATTGTTATATAAACTTACATGCTGGTATGAGAAATGTGTGTTTGTACTGAGTGAAAGGACTGTGACATGGTAGCGTGGGGTACTAGAGAGATTGGATAGGGTGGGCTAAAATTCTACAGGGAAGTATTTTATGACTTTATTACTTTCTAAAAGATAATCCTCAACATTTAGGACTATTTCCCAAAGAAACAAGATTATACTTTTCCATAAAAACAAACAAAACACCCTATATGAAATCATTTTAAGACCACTTTTTAAGTTTTCATCTGACTCTTGCCTAATATTAATATTTTCTCCTTATGATATCAAGAGATATCATATGATATCAATATGATAACAAGAGAATACATACTTAAGGTTTTTCAATAAAAATAGCAGGTTTTGTGATCTATCCACAGATTTTAGTCAGGTCCCTCTATTTTTAGTTTTCACATGAATTTAGTTCTTGTGATACTTTGAACTAATTAATTTACTCATTCAAGCACTGAAACTGAGTTCCTTTCCACTTTACTATCAGTAATGTTTTTTTTTTTAATACTTGGATTGCTAGTGGAGCCTTTACAAAAAAAATGCTTATCTATTTATTTTTCAGGGGATGGGGTGGCACGGGCAGAGAGAAAAAGGGAGACAGAGAATCCCAAGCAGGTTCCACACTGTCACAGAGCCTGATGCAGAGGCTCGAATTCACAAAACCCATGAGATCATGATCTGAGCTGAAATTAAGAGTTGGAAGCTTAACCAAAAGTTGGGTTGCTGCCTTTTTTTAAAAAAAGTTTATTCTTGAGAAAGAGAGAGAGAGAACACGTGCAAGCAGGAGAGGGGCAGAAAAAGAGGGGGACAGAGAATCTGAAGCAGACTCAGCACTGACAGCAGAGGGCCTGAGGTAGGGCTTGAACCCACAAACTGTGGGGGCGCCTGGGTGGCTCAGTCGGTTAAGTGTCCGACTTCAGCTCAGGTCATGATTTCACCACTCCTGGGTTCGAGCCCCGCGTCGGGTTCTGTGCTGACAGCTAGCTCAGAGCCTGGAGCCTGCTTCAGATTCTATGTCTCCCTTTCTCTCTGTGCCTCCCCTGCTCACGCTCTTTCTCCTTCAAAACTGAATAAATGTTCAAAAAAATTAAAAAAAAGAACCCACAAACTGTGAGATTGTGACCTGAGCTGAAGTTGGACACTTAACCAGCTGAGTCACCCAAGTGCCCCACTACCAGTAATGTTCTAATTTTACTATGTATCACTAATTTTATCATGTAGCTCAAACTAATAAACAAAAAATAAGAAATTCATGTGGTTATTAAACAAGATACAAGCCACTAATGACAACACATTAGAATTGGGGTGCTTAGTTTAGGGCATATAATTTTGTTCTGGAACATTCCAGAGTAAAAGTTTGATACTTTTTGCCTACTGAAATTCAGGGTTAGCGACAGGCCAATTGTGGGGACTACTGTGGATCCAGAACATCCAAATCACCTTTGTAGATGCTCCTTTCTCTCTTGGAATTAATTATTTTAATAATGAGAGATTCTAGACACATACACAGGCAGGTGAGACTGTATTTACTCTCTATGTCAACTATAGGGTCATTCTCCTTTTTCTTAATGAGAAGATAACCCTTTGTGGCAATTGGGATATATAAGTTTGTAGGGATATAAATGAAACAATCAAATATCTATGACAGGAATTAATTCAATTACATACATTTAAAATCACATTTTAGAAAAATATTAAGAAAAATTATTTTTTTCCATTCCATTCTCACATTTCATGTGACAAACTAATTCTACTTTTAGCATCATTTGGCACCAAAGTAACACTAGTGTTACTCTGGAAATCACCTGTGTGTCTTAGAGCAGAGGTCTTCAAACTGGTATACATTTACCCTTGGGGTAATTTAAGACTTTCCATGCAGTTGAAACTGTATGTTATAGAGTTATATATGCAATGTAACACTATATATTAATTATACTTCAATTAAAAAAATACCTCTAGATGGTGAGGTTGGGCATGTATAGCTTTAAGGAAACTGAATTCTAGATCTCAACTTATGTATGAGGATTTTCCTAAAAATGACTTCTTTTTCTCCCAGTTTATTAGAGAAAGGCATTTCTCCAATCTATTTCAGATTTTATTATGGCATATGGCCTGAAGGAATGAAGCAAAATAAGAATGAAATACAATGTTTTCTGACAAAAAGTAAGTTTGATTTGACTATATGATAATAAGAATTGGCTCTGCCAATTTAATTTTATGGCACACATGTTCTAGAAACTATATAAGCTAAATTTATAACTCCAACTGAATGAGTTGTTTTTATATTTTTATGAAAATATAATTACAGCAAATATGTGCTACCTGATATGCAAGAAAATATATCCTTTGCCACTATTTAAACATTTGAAAATATTTTTTAGGTGTCACCCTAAAATTATACAAGGGATGTACAATTATTCAAAATTCTTCTCAGGGGTACCCCAAAACGTGAAAACCTCTGTCCTACAGTATGCCATCTTTACTTCTACCCAAGCTGTTCTAGGTACTGTGCTTTCGGAATCTAAGTATGATGCTGTTTACTGAAATTTTATCCCAAGCTGCATGAAACTAGCCATGTAAGAGCAGAGCTGGCTTTTTCATTTCTCTAAAAGATATATATTTGTGTTCTCTATAAAGGGCTATCATACTGTACAACATTGGGGCACCTTTCATATTATATCCACATGAATGACACTCTGGAGCAGTGCATAGCACAGCCTATGGCAGCCTTGCTAGGCAACATTCATTTGTGTGCTTGGCTAAATGACTATTTTTCCTCAAACCACCAGCACTTTCTATTTCCTCTTCAGTCTTACCTTATGACCTTGCTTCCTATTGCATTGAAAAACAGAAGAATCAGAATAGAACTTCCACATACTCCAATCTTTTTTTTAAACTGAAAAATTCATTTATTATATGAAGAAACATAAACTATTTAATAGCATCAATGGCTGCAGAGAAGCAGCCTGCAGAAGCTCACATCCACAGTTTATCGACTGAAGTACCAACACAGGACACTCAGAAACACAGCACTAATGCTTGAAGGTGGTTTCCAAGGAAATGCTGTATGGGACAATTTGGATGTTTATTTCCCCATTTTACAAGGCTGAAAAGATGAAACCCACATTCAATCAAAATCTAACAGGATCAGGCATTCAAGTAGTACAGGATAATTGTCAAAAGACCCTAGCTACTAGGTCCTTCATGAAAGATGAAAGATACAAAAATGATCAGCTCGTGATGAGCAAAAGCATTTCTCAGATTTCAATGGGTCTTCTTCCTCCAAGTACCGTGTGTGTAGCTGCTAATTTCTGTGAGCAACTGATGGCAAGAGAGAGGGCAGCTGCTAGGTTCTAAGAAGAAAGACCATTTACACGCGCCCTTCCATAAGGTCAAAGGCCAATGTAGTCACTCAAGCCGCTCATGTGGATGATACTGCTTGTTTCTTTTCTAACAGTAAGCGCATAATAACCTGTTTACAGACTTGAATGACTATAATAACAAGTCCTTAAATATGTGTGACACTTTAAAATATTTCACAGCATTTTCACATCGATTGTTTAATTTGATCTTTCCAACAACCTTGTGAGGTAGGCTTGGCAAGTGTATCATCCAAATTTGGTGGGTGAAGGAACTGAGGCATACGGCAATTTAGTAACTTGCAGGGCTTGACGGGGACATTCCAATCTCTACACTGTACTATCCCCACCACATACTCCAATCTTAACCAAACTAACCTACCATACCTGTGACTTCATGTTCTGCCTTTGCTCTTACTTCTACTGATGAGCTGTCTATGTTCCTACCTTAGGCCAGCCCTTTCACTGAAATATGAGGTGCCATTCCCTCCTTCCTAGTTAAAGACATGGCTCTAGTACCTGTCTTGTCCACTCGTATCATTAATTTTCTCATTTGTATGAATCATTCTTATTTATATGCAAAACACTGTAATATCTCCCATTAAACAAAAAAATCAATGAACCTGTTCTTAGACTTCATACTCCAATGACCACCCAATTTCTTGGCATTGTTTTATTTCCATACCATATATTGTAAGAATAGGCATTACATTAAAAAATTATATTAAAATCTATTTTTCAAAATAATAGCTCCCTGCAGAGATTCTGATATGCTTCTACAGGGAAATGACACTCAAGTTGAGAATCACTGCTTCAGACCGAATTCCTTGAGGGAAATGTTTAGGTCTCTGTAGGTTCAGATAGCTAAGTGGAATGTAAGTATGCAAAATCAATAAAGATTAGATGAGGGGATTTCTAAGAAAACCTTTAACTCTCAGATTCCGTGACACTGAAATAAATAAAAGATCTTGACACTGATAAAAAATACTATATTGTTATGTTTCTAAATGTGATTGCTAGGACAGTACTGTACTTTCTTTTTTGATGTTTATTTATTTTTAGAGAGAGGAAGAGAAGGAGCACAAGTGAGGGAGGGGCACGGAGAGACAGAAGCTCAAGCAGGCTCTGTGCTGTCAGTGTGGAGCCTGACGTGGGGCTTGATCTCTTGGATCATGATATCATGACTTGAGCTGAAATCAAGATTTGAATGCTTAACCAACTGAGCCACCCTGGTGTCCAACAGTACTGTACTTTAAAAATGCATTTTAAAATTAGTAGTCTAATTTTAATAAGTTTTTCAACAACAATGCATTAATACTAATATTGTGCTTCTGCATGGGAGGTTTCTTTATTTGCCAGGAACCAAGTTAGTTAAACAGACTATGGCTCAAGGGGCGCCTGAGTGGCTTAGTCAGTTAAGCATCCAACCTTGGTTCAGGACATGATCTCATGATTTGTGGGTTTGAGCCCTGCGTCGGGCTCTGTGCTGACAGCTCAGAGCCTGGAGCCTGCTCCGGATTCTGTGTTTCATAAGAGTTCAGTTATAATACTAACGATCCTGAGAGGTAGAATGCAACGAAGTGAGGTCAAAGATGACACTGAAGTATTTAAAAAAACTAAGTAATTAGAAGAGTCTCATTAAAATGATGATGAAAGAGTTAGCAGAAGAAGACAATATGTTCACGTTTAGACATATTCAGTTTGATATGTAACTAGAGATGTCTAGAGGGCAAATGAAGACTGGAATTCATCGATGAGGTCAGTGTGAAGGTGTAAGATCTAGGATATAAAGGTACATATTGGGCAATCTAGTGGGTACTCTGAGAGTAGAGGAGAATTAAATGAGAGAGGGCATCAAGAAAGCTTTTAATAGCAGGTGGTGTTGGACTTTAATTTTAGAAGATGAAGAGAATTTGTTCTTTTTGTTTGTTTGTCCACTTATTTTGAGAGAGAGTGTGTGTGCATGCACAGGAAAGGGGCAGAGAGAGAGAATCCCAAATAGGCCGTTATTGCAGAGCCTGAAGCAGGGCTCGAACTAAAAAAACGTGACATCGTGACCTGAGCTGAAACCAAGAGTCTGACATGCAAGTGCCTGAGCCACTTAGGCACCCCAAAGAGAATCAGTTCTAAAAAGATGTGTAAACAGATGGGGAGGAATGGTGGTAGAAAAAGCATGGGTGAATGTAGCATAAAACGTGTGGCATGACTAAAACAAAGGATGTGTATGTGGGAAGAGTAGGATATGAAATTAGTAAAGGAACTAGAACCAGATTATAAAGGATTTGATGCTCTAAGCCATGGAATTTAAACCTCATCCTGAAGGCCACAAGCCATCATGAAAAGATTTTTCAAACATGAGGAACATGGCCTGATGTATTTTTCAGAAGATAATTTTATCTAAAGAGGAAAGAAGACTAAGGAGAAGGGGGTACATAGAAGGCAGAGTAACCAATTTGGAACCTGTAGCAATAACTTCAGCAAAAGTGATCAAGATTGAACTAAGAAAACAGCAAAGAGGAAAGAAAGAGAAGCCTCCATTAGCTACTTGGAAGGCTGAATATTTCAGGGCTTAGCAACCTAAGCAGATGTGTGGGGAGACTGAGGAGTCTAGAGGACAACCTCAAGTTTTGGCTGTGCAGACTGTGGTAGATACAAAATTGAGAGAAGTGAATCTGAGGGGAGAGAGGTGGTATCTAAAAATATTGCATTTGGGGCAACCACATGAGACTTCTAAGTAAATGTATTTATTCAGTAGGCAGCTGGACATATAGGTCTAGAATATAGCCTAGAGGACTGAAGTAGAGATACATACTTGAGTCACCAATGGTGAAGATGCATATGAAATGATGCTGTCAAAGAGCGTACAGAGTGAGAAGACCAGATGACAGCAGGAGGAGGCCAAGAACACCTATATTTAAGGATCAAGGAGAGAAAAGGAATCCACGTGGGAAGCAGAGAGCCAACATGGAAGAAAATGAGGAAAGGCTGTTACTTGAATATGGCAAGCTTCAATGGAATGGTGAGGGCAGAAATCAGATTATAATGGATTGAAGAGTGAAATAAAAGGTGAGGAAGTACTGAAAGTAATTGTTTTCTTTTTCAATAGTCTCAATTCTTATTAAAAAAGAGAAATAGAACAACATGGAATCAGTGATCAAAGGAGGTATTTATTATTATTATTAACACTTAAAATGGGAGAACACGAAGTAACTTTATATGTTAAGGAATCATCCACTGAAAGGAGAGAGTTTAAAGACAGAGAGAAGGAATGGGTTCCAGAACAGAAGGGAAACTATTCTTGGACCACAGATACATCTTTTATTGAACTGTAAGGAAAGCACAGGTGCGCTGTTTGTAGCTAAAACGAAAGGAAGTAGGAAAATTCTTGCTTGATGGCCTTGACACACAGATAAGGTAGGAAACAAAGTCATTTGTTGAAGTGGAGGTAGCAGTTGTAGTGTGAAATTTGAGGAAAAGAGGTAAAAACTGGAAACACTTCTAGTGAATGGTTAAGAAGCAATTAGAGTTAAGCAGATGGGAAATCCACGGATCTACAGTGGTAGTGATCTGTGTGATCCACTTTGGTAGAGCTCAACAAGCCAGGTAAAGAAACGGTAATACAGGTTGCTAGATGGCCATGATGATAAAACCTGAGATAATAATGTATGAATGATGAAAGTGATAAATCATAGAGTCTGGGATGGAACAGGAAGGGAATGAACCATGAAGGACAGGGTAATTTAAGAAAACTGAGTAGGGATCTTAAACAGTCTGAAAAGCAAATGAGAATAACAGAGTGAGTAAGAAAGGAGACTAGGATATTGTAGTCTCAGAATGGAAAATTGAAATTTCAGGGGTGGAATGCAGCCATAGGTAGGGGTTCCAAGTGGAGTGGAATGGAAGGTTACTAAGGTTGAAAAAGCCTCTATTATGCTTGATGATTATCTAAAGGGTTGACTTAATCAAATTACTAAAAATGATGCCAAGTATATTAAGATCCAAGAAGAATGTCTTCTCCCACATGAAACTGTGTATTTGTCAATGAACTCTTATCAGAGTTCTCACTGAATATCTGAGGAGTGATCTCCAGGAGATCATTACATTACAGATGACTAGGAGGGCGTGGGTGGCCCAGTTGGTTGAGCATCAGACTTCGGCTCAGGTCATAATCTCGCACTTCATGGGTTTGAGCCCTGCACTGGGCTCTGTGCTATGAGCTCAGAGTCTGAAGCCTGCTTTGGATTCTGTGTGTGTGTGTGTGTGTGTGTGTGTGTGTGTGTGTGTGTGTCTTTCTCTGCCCCTCCCCCACTCTATCTCTCAAAAATGAATAAACTTAAAAAAAAAAAAAAAACGGGGCGCCTGGGTGGCTCAGTCGGTTAAGTGTCTGACTTCGGCTCAGGTCATGATCTCACGGTTCGTGGGTTCGAGCCCCACACTGGGCTCTGTGCTGAGAGCCAGCTCAGAGCCTGAAGTCTGCTTCAGATTCTGTCTCCCTCTCTCTCTGACCCTCCCCTGCTCACACTGTCTCTCTCTCTCTCTCTCAGAAATAAATAAAAGAAAAAAAATTAAAAAAAGAAAACCAAAAAGATGACTAGAAGGTAGCAGAGTTTGGATGGTATGAATCTCAAAGGGCAGTTTTATGAGAGTAGAGGAGTAATCATTGCAGTTTTTTTTTTTTTTACAAGAGAACAAATTTACACCTTTATTTATTTACTTTTCAGTTAGTTTAAATCCTTGAGGGGTACAGCATCACACGGATTCTGTGGCCAATGGCTTTAGCAGGAAGGTTGCTTCAGAATGTGGCACGAACCATGCCACTGTTTACAGGAGCAAGAGGTACTTTTCCCCAGATCATTCTGGTTTTATTCGGTTTGCCACCAGGAGTCACTGTGTTGTTCTTTGCTTTGTACACATAAGCACATCTTTTGCCTAGATAGAACTCAGTTTCATCTGGGCCATAAACACCTTCAATTTTAAGAAGAGCTGTGTGAGACCCTGTTTATAGCCAGCAAAAATGATTTGGACCACAACCTTCCAGACATGTTTGTCATTTCAGGAGTCCTGTTCCAGCAGGCTTCCACAGGTTCCAAGATGGCGGAAAGAGAATCATTGCAGTTTGCAAAGGAGAGCAAGAGGACTGTTTCCTCCCTACTCAGTGGTACACAGTATATGAGAAACTGAGCTTCTCCTATAACAGGAGTTAGCAAGGAAGGGCCTGGGGAATCTGGCCTGCTGCTTTTTTTTTTTTTTTAAATACAGCCATAGTCATTTATGTATTGTCTGTGTCTGTTTTTGTGCTACAATGCAACAGAGATCATATGGCCTGCAAAGCCAAAATATTTACTATCTGGCCCTTTAAAGAAAAAGTTTGCCAACATCTGTTCTACAACCAGGAGGAGTAGGGAAACGAGGGTAGTTTGGGGAAGTATCTAGTTTTCACTTATGTCTCCATTTTTTTTTTTTTTTAAATATTTTTATTTATTTCTAGGAGAGAGAGAGAGAGAGAGACAGCATAAGCAGGGGAGGGTCAGAGAGAGAGGGAGTCACAGACTGAAACAGGCTCCAGGCTCTGAGCTGGCAGTCAGCACAGAGCCCGACGCGGGGCTCGAACCCACGAACCGCGAGATCATGACCTAAGCGAAAGTCGGACGCTTAACCATTCCACCCAGGCGCCCCATTTTTTTTTTTTTTTTTTTTATTTCTAGGAGAGAGAGAGAGAGACAGCGTGAGCAGGGGAGGTCAGAGAGAGAGGGAGTCACAGACTGAAACAGGCTCCAGGCTCTGAGCTGGCAGTCAGCACAGAGCCCGACGCGGGGCTTGAACCCACGAACCGCGAGATCATGACCCAAGCGAAAGTCAGACGCTTAACCGACTAAGCCACCCAGGCGCCCCCACTTATGTCTCCATTTTCAAAAGGATATGGAGAGAGCATTCTTTGAAGAATATAAACATATGTGGTTACTCTGTTCCACTCAAATGGAGATTTGAATGGATGCAGTGGAAAAAATATGGTAGGGAGATATAAGCATGAGGGTGACAGGAAGAGATGGTAAAGTCAGAGGTTAAGGTAATATAGATAGTGAGGATGGCAAAGTAGTAGTTGAGGATTTCAGGTTGTAAAAACTTGGAATGTAATGCAAGATGGGGACTATATTTAATAATCATTAATAAGAGATGAGTAACAAGATTCATCCAGTAATGAGAATTTACTGAGGAATAATTATTAATAGTTCAGTTCCTGACATTTTCCAGAAAAACTTTATAGCCATTGACTAGGAAGGTAGAAAAATGTTTGGCACTTAATAAAAAGAGTTGAAGACTGCGGTGGGGGCAGGAAGGCTAGGACATGCAGAGGCCTAGTTCTAAAACTGACTTATGATTAGTACTAAATTAATAAATGTCAAAAAGTTTAGGAAAATTTCAAAGTACCTGTGTTTACACAACACAAATATATTCATGGAAAAATGGAACAACTGTGTTATTAATTGCTCAGCTTTAATTAGGAGTCTATTTCATTATTAAAAAATTACAGTTGACTGGGACACCATGGTGGCTCAGTTGGTTAAGTGTCTGACTTTAGCTCAGGTCATGATCTCATGGCTTGTGAGTCTGAGCCCTGCGTCAGGCTCTGTGATGCCAGCTCAGAACCTGGAGCCTGCTTCCCATTCCCTCTCTCTTTGCTCCTCCCTCCCACTCTCTCTCTCTCTCTTTCTCAAAAATAAACCTTAAAAAATAAGTTGACTGATACTTCTTTAATCACCAGAAAGACATGTCGACAATTTATCTGCTAATGGTTTGTTTTAAAAATGGTTTTCAAAACTCTTCCTATATACTTACCTGCTTTATTACTAAGCTTGTATAAGAAAGTTTGGCGGGGGTCTGAATGATCTCGACATGTCAGTTGCAAAAGAGAACCTGATTTTTTCCATTTCTGCATAAACCACAGACCTAGAGAGTTATAAATAACATGTGAGTAAAACTGGAAATATAGGGTAACATATATCAAGATTATTAATTTTAAAATACATCTCACTTCAAAAATGACATCTACCAAACTGCATTTTCTTAAATATATTTGCAAAATATTTCCTTTTTCTGATAACAAATATAAACACATACATTTAACTATGGGTTAATGGTGGTTGACAGAGGACTTGCTATTTCTATTCCATTCAGTAATGAAATAATGGTTTAAGAAGAACAAATTTGGGAAAACTGTACCTTTAGATATATTTGTTCAAATTATAAAGAAGCAGAAATGGAAAAAAATTCAAAAACAGTAGTAGATCCAAATGCTTAAGCACTGAATCTTCAGTCTAGAGATAAATATAGTGATGGAAGACTAATTGTTTAAGGACTAACTCTTAGGATTAGCAACTGGTTAATGTTTTCTAGTAAGGGCTGATTCTAACAAAGTTTTATATTTAATTGTACTCCTTTGTACTATCAGTAACCCATACTTAAATGCATTTTCCTCTTAAATTAAGTGAGACCCCAATCACACTGGAATGCGTTTTCAAGACTGTGCAATATTAATTTCCACTTTTGTTACTTCTAATATTACAGAAGGGAACGGAGAAAGAAGAGAAAAACTCTTTAACTGACTAAATTTGTAACTAAAGTTTAGTGAAGAAAGAAATTCAAAATGCTGCATCCTATTCACATTAGTTTCTAGTTTATGTTACTTATTGATTTCATCTTTTTCATGCCCTCTTTTTAAAATTGTAAAAATCTACAACTATCCAAATCTATTCTGGATACCAGAGTTGGAAATACTACACAAGGAAAACAGAATGGTTTCTTTGTCAATGAAAGTAAAAGAAAATGGAAATAAGAATTCCAAGGCTCAATGCAAAAAGACAGAATGAAATCTAATTTATTCTCACTACGGGAATCAATTGCCTAAACTATAAAAACTACTTAAAAAATCCAAGGGAAAACCAAATCAAGCAAAAGGCAAATCAAATATCAGATTTTTCTTTTCTTTCTTTTTGATTTTTTGAGAGACAAAAGGGGCAAATGAGCAAGAGGCAGAAAGAGAATCCCGGGAGGGGCAGAGAGAGAGAAAGAGAAAGAGAGAAGTGGGGCTCATCCGAAGCAGGACTCAAGCTCACCCAATGTGGGGATTGAACTCATGAACTGTGAGATCATAACCTGAGCTGAAGTCTGATGCTTAACCTACTGAGCCACCCAGGCACTCGAAATTATCAATTTTTTCTTAATGAAAATATTCATTCTAATCAAACTTGGGGTCTTAACTCTCACTTAATTTGTAAAACTTTTAGGATTTATTTTTTTCATAATATCCCTTTGTTGTTACAAAATCAGATTTAATATTCTACATTTAATATTTTGTAACATATTAAATATAGGTATTTCCTTTTTATCTGCTCAATTAATGGAATGACAGACTAGCTTGTTTATAAAATAAACATTTACTGAAAATATTTAGATAATTTATTGAAAAACAGTTAAAAATGCTTTTGTGGGGGTGCCTGGATGGCTCAGTCAGCTAAGCGGCTGACTTCTGCTCAGGTCATGATCTCACAGTTCATGGGTTCCAGCCCCGTGTCAGGCTCTGTGCTGACAGCTCAGAGCCTGGAGCCTGCTTTGGATGCTGTGTCTCCCTCTCTCTCTCTGACCCTCCCCTGCTCACACTCTGTGTGTGTCTCTCTCTCTCAAAAATAAATAAATATTAAAAAAATTTTAAAAAATGCTGACTTCTGACATATATCATCTCAATATAATATTCATTTTATGAAATGACTTTTATCACCTTATTTCATGTGCATTACAAAGTAGAAAAATAGCTACATATTTTGTTTCATCAATTCCAAGTATGTGACACATCACCTTTAAAATAAATACCAGAAAACATTAAATTTGTATCTGAATTTTCTCCTATGCCATAGTTTTTATAATGAACAATAAAACTTTTTACCTGTATTAACAAGAGCACTGCTATTGTAGAGTGTACCAAGATGAGGTCCAGAAAGCGATAAAAAGGTATGAAGTTTGTTGAGGTAATATCTAAACCTTGGCCTTGTAAGCACTGAACGGATTATTAAATTGCCCAACGAATGTCCAATAAAGCTTTAAGAAAAAAAAAAGACATTTCTCCCATAGTATTAATTTCAAAAAGAAATATTAAAGCTAATACCACTATATATGGATATGAAATACTAAGAATGTGGAAATTTAGAATATGTTTTAAATTATGGTTTATACTTTGAAATGATATAACTTAGGTTTTGAAGGTAAAAATGTAAGAATGTAGTAGAAAATTCCTATTATATAATTAAAATTCTTATTCTGTAGAAACAACATATTGCTCATCAGAAAATTTATGTTCATAGTTTTTAAGTGCTAAGAAACAAATACATTGTAAAAGTAAATTAAAGTTTGACTGGATGATGAATTTGCCTCCATAAGCACACATTGCAATGATTACTCACTAAGTCATAATTTAAAACAAAATAATGAAATTGTACCTATAAAGGATAACTCTAGGAGATATTACATATCTGTTTCATTTATCCTCTGTTCTATCCTCTAAAGTGGGAGAGTTCTTTGACTAAATACTTTCAAGGCACAAATATGTTTATTATCCTACTACAAGTCTAAGATTATCCCAAAAATCTTATAAAGCACCTCACCTTTATTAAGGAATAGTTTAAATCAAAAGAACCTTTTTGCTTACCATCATTTTACAATAGATGGTATATTGATCCCTGGGAATAATAAACAAGGAAAAAGACATTTTGAAAGCTGTCTTAAACTGTCTTACAGGTATAACTAGTGAGAAGCTCAGGATAAACTCCCCTCCCGAGTTGAAGTTCCTGAAGGTATGGGGTGAGAGTTATAATGGTTGAATAACGGTTGATTATAACTGACAATCTAATCTAAAAGATGGTAATACTTTTGTGGATGAATGAAAAAACTGAAATATTCTATTATCATAAAATAACCATGAATAACAGGAATACAAGATCACTGTAATAAATTTAGTAAATGAAGTATTTACAATCTATAAATGAAGAGAATTAGAATAAGAAAGTAAATGTCTTCTCCCTCCTAACATAACTGCATCTCCTCCCATATTTTAAGAGAAATCAGTTTTTAAAAAATGACTTCAAATAAAATCTGCTTCTCTCTCTTTTTAGTCCTTATTCTATACTTCAAACTGGAAACAAACTCTGCAAAGGGCTACAGTTATATAGAGCCAGCTTCTTTCTCTACCCTAGTTAGGATATGCAGGTAATCATTACTCTCCTTTTTGAGTCAGAATGATTAGTTTTGACTTTTTCTTTAAGTCCTACTATACTAGAAGAAACAAATATTTTTCTCTCTACCATGTCTATCTACACTACCTGCTTAAACGATGAGCCTTATATTGGTTTGATTATCATCTCTTGCTTGTGGAACATGACTTACAAGTACAGTCATGAAACCTTGAAAGTATTTGTTTTTTCATTTGTTTGTATATATCAATTGCCCTAAAATCTTTCTTATTGGTTACACTTTATTGAGATATAATTCACATACCATAAAACTCATTCATTTAAAATGTACAATTTAATGGTTTTTAGTGCATTCAGACAGTTGTGCAACTACCACGAGAGATTTTTAGAACATTTTCATCACTTCAAAAAAAATCTACACCCTTTGGCTATCATCTCCCCATTTGCCATCTCCTCTAGCCCTAAGTAATCATTAATTAACTTGTATCTCTGGTTTGCCAATTCATCCAGAAACATAATGATCTCTCCCTAAAGTTTAAAAATTTTTTCTTTTGTCTTTAAATTAGGTAAATTGTTGTCTCTTATATTTCATGACAGTGAAACAAAACTACTACAAATTCTGTTTAATTTTTCTGTAATTCATAGAGACATAAAAATGTTATGTTATTTTACAGAACACGATAAAAGTTACCTTATTTTTGAGACTGTTAGACTATATATCTGGATATATTGTATTATTTCATCCAGAAGGCGATCAGTCATGCTATCAAAATCAGCAAAAGTGTCATTCTAAACAAAGGAAAATAGACATATTATATACTGAACATGAATAATCACATGAAAAACTGAATATAAACATTTTTAATTTAGGTACTAAAAATGTGGTTAAGATCAGTGTTTTTTAGGGGTGCCTGGGTGGCTCAGTCAGTTAAGCGTCTGACTTTGGCTCAGGTCATGATCTCATGGTTTGTGGGTTCGAGCTCCGCGTCGGGCTCTGGGCTGACAGCTAGCTCAGAGCCTGGGGCCTGTTTCAGATTCTATGTCTCCCTCTCTCTCTCTCTCCATCCCTCCGCCAACTCATGCTCTGTCTCTCTGTCTCAAAAACAAGTAAGCTATAAAAAGAAATCACTGTTTTTTAGAGAAGCTGGTGAATAATATTACTTACATTAAAAAGTACAATAAGAGTAAATTTCTGGGAAAAGATTCAGTGTTCTTAATAGCACATGCTTCATTTAGTTAGTTGTTTAGCCCACTATCCACATTTAACATAAGGTTATTTACAATGGTTTAAGGAATAAATTCTTTGCATAGAAATGTGAAATTCTAGAAATTCTGTGCATGTGAAGAGCTCATAAGTCACATTATATATCATTTCAATTTCCTTGTGATATGTATTAATGTTAAATTTCATAAATCAGAAAAGTTATTTCTATTGGTAACATTTTGTAGTAAGCAAGTATTTAGGTGGAAAATAATACAAACATATTTGCTTCCACTGAAAACACTGCTATAATATTGTACCTGATTTCTCTCAGACATAAGAAAATCAATTCTTCCCCCTGGCAGTCCAAGCTCAATATAAGTTTTTACTAGTCGGAGATCTGCACTGTTACCTAGAAAATGAAGAAAATGAAAAATTATGTCTAAAGGATGAGATAAAGTAAAAGATACAAAGTATATCATCATATATTTGAAAACCAATACATGTCTTTAAATATATGATGTCTGCCAGATTGAACAGACACTGCTCTCTGAAATAGAGTCCTCAATTTTCATTTCAAAGCTGATTTCCATTAGCCAATGTCTTTTAACACCTGGTTTCTTAGGAGTTTTGGTCACAGTGACGCATTCACTTTCTCCTCTGATGGTGTATTTGTTAAACTGTTAGCTTTGGAGATTGCTGGCTGTGGTTGCTGTGAATGACTGATGGAAGTACTCCTTATATCACTATTATAGTTGATCATTTTAACAAATCTGGAATGTATTTTAGATTTAGATTTAATCTGTTCACTTTCCTTTGGTGGTACTGCAACAGTTGACTAGAAATAAAATTCTATTTAAATAATCTAAGAGAGTTTAATTACTAACTTAAAAGATATCTATAAATACAGAATACTTATTAGATACACTATATAAATATAAAAATAATTACCACCTTTAAAAATTAGTTTAGTGGCTTTTTGGTTAATTCCTTGCTTTAATTAGCAATGTAAACATGTTCCCAATTACTGGATTTCTATTTTACCCTTCCAATATTTCTATCTTTTAGATATTTCATGCATTGATAGAGGTAACTGTTTTATTCCTGATTTTACAAGGAACACTACTAGTGTTGCACTACAAAGTATGTTTTCCACTGGTTGAGAATATATATGCTTAATCATATTAATAAACCAGCTTAATGCTACTTAAAACTTAAGGTTTGGTACTTAGTTGTCAAAAATGGGAACGTACATTGAATTTTACCAATAGTTTCTTACTTGATTTGCTGATGTAGGTATATTTTATAAATAAATTTCCTTTATTATTAAGTAAATTTTCTTATATTTACTTACCTTTGAATTCTGGGAATTAAATCCTAGTTGTTGTAGTGACTTAATGTATTGATTCTATTTCCTACATGTTTTGGAGGACATTTAAAAATTTTTTTACTTACTTACTTTCCTCCTTATTTATTTCCACAATATTGCTAGAGTGTTATTAAATCATTATTAAATTTATGTCAGATTCATCTGCTTCTCTTTGGAGTGTGGGTACGATTATCTTTTTTAGATTTAGTAACAAGATTAGGTTAACTTCAAGGAATAAAATAAGCTGCATTCTGGAACAATATATAACAGAGGGTAATGTGTTTCATAAAAAAATTCAAACAAGAATTTGCCAAAGAGTCTACTGGACCAAGAAGTCTTTTTTGGGCAATAATTCTTTGAAAATTTTATTTCTGGTGGGGAAAAGGTTAGTATTAGAGATTCTTTCTTTCTTTTTAAATGTTTTATTTATTTCTAGGAGAGAGAGAGAGACAGCATGAGCAGGGGAGGGTCAGAGAGAGAGGGAGTCACAGACTGAAACAGGCTCCAGGCTCTGAGCTGGCAGTCAGCACAGAGCTCGACACGGGGCTCAAACCCACGAACCGCGAGATCATGACCTAAGTGAAAGTTGGACGCTCAACTGAGTAAGCCACCCAGGCACCCCAGAGACACTTTATTTCTTGAGAGTCAAGTTGTTTTTGTTTTTTTAAAGAAAAATCTTCAATTTCATGAGCATTTACTAGCTTCTACCTGTGTTTAGTATTTTTATAATTTACAAAATCTGTCCTCAATTTGTTCTTACAGAATTATATTACACTAATAATCTGCTAGTCGAGAAATATTTGGCATTTTCTAACATAGTTCCTAAATCATGGGAAGCAGTCTGTTCAGTAACCAAAATAGCTGTCATTTAGAATAGCACTAAATTTAGAATTTAAATGATACACTAATTAATTAGTGAATCTTTAATTCTTAAGTATTGATTTTTCTAACTCATAAGGCTTAAAGCAACAGGCTCAAAGGGCACTAGGAAGACTATCAAAGGGAGACAAAATGATTGCCATAAGGTGACTGCTGACAACATGAACAACAGAAGATAGAAAACTCCAAAGCTGGGGTGCTTGGATGGCTCAGTCGGTTAAATGTCTGACTTCGGCTCAGGTCATGATCTTATGGTTCGTGGGTTCAAGCCCCGCATCGGGTTCTGTGATGACAGCCAGCTCAGAGCCTGAAGTCTGCTTCAGGTTCTGTGTCTCCCTCTCTCTCTGTCCCTCCCTTGCTCGCGCTCTGTCTCTCTCTGTCTCAAAATAAACATTAAAAAATTTAAAAAAAAAAAAAAGAAAAATCCAAAGTTAAAATAAATACATGTTGGTACATGGATGGATGGATGTCAGTTCCATGGAAAATTTACTTAAGAAGACGTCTAATAACTATACTTCACAAAGTTAAACCTATTTCTGTTTCAGAATGTTTTTAAGATTCAATTAATTTAAGCAACTTAAAATAATTTCCAACTCAAAGATTAAATAAAACCAAATGAAACCTATTAGGAAAGGAAAATATATTGAGTTGCCATGCGTTATATCAAACAGTTATTACGTACCATCTAAACCATGCACACAGACAATAAGATGTACTCCATCTTCAGAACCATCCTCTTCTTCCATGCTAAAATAAGGGACTGAGGAGGCCAGCAGAGGGACATCACTGTACATGAACCCAGGGAGTTTAAGTTGCTTCAATTCTTCTTTTGCCTGAAGGAAGCTGAAGCAAAATATTGTAAGAGATACTCTTTACTAAGTATCATAATCGGGTTTTAGAACCAAAAGACAATATGCTGAATTTAGGGAACTGCAAGAGGAAACCCAGCAGATACTGGTTTGAAAATAATCAAAATATGTGGGATTGCAATCAGAGAGTACTTTTCTTTGCTATTTTTAGTATATATTCTGATAAAATGCAATGAATGCTTTAAACTTGATATCACTTAAAATATTCCTTTAAACTTGAAATCAACTAAGAAAATATTAAGAGTGAAGTTAGGCTTCCTATCAAGTTTTATTTTGTGTACAAAAGCTGGGGGAAGTACCAGAAAGATGACAATTTGATGCATATTCTGTAATCAAAGCCTATCTTCTTTGCTTCTTTTTAATCTTATATAAATGGAAAGTAAGGAGCTATACAAAGTTAACAGAAGAATGGTAGTTGCAGTACTTAGATTAGGCTATTTATATTTTTCCTCTAAAAATACCAATAAAAAGGAACAGAACCAAGAGGGGGCTGCAACTAAATGTAATTAGCGGCATACACTCCCTTCGAAGGAGTACAAATCTAATCAACTTGGGAACAGCAAATATCAAAAATTCTTAACTATTTTAACCTTATATCATTTGGAATGATAAAAGTAAAACTCAAAGAAGCTGATGAACCCTTCTAAACTGAGCAGGACACACTGTATGAAGACATAAATTGTTTTCATTAATGACTCAGAAAAGTTTGAGGTACTCAAAAGTTTGAGGTGGTATAACCCTCAGTGTTACAATTCTTTAACAGACCATTATATCCCTGGTTTCACTACTTTTAGGCACTATGGATCTTAATTATATATAAAAATCTGAATAATCTGGAAACTTAGGAAATCTATTATAGACATGCCATAGGACAGTATTTTGAAAACCAGTGCCATGTTTAGCAAATTTATCACCCTCAAATTTTTCTGAATACTTTACTGCCCCATGAAATCTCAAGTCTAGAAACCACGGATTTAGCTGAGATAATGTGGGTCTGGTAGGTTTAGGAAGTTTCTACTAACCTTTTGTTCATTATCTAATATTGCCCTTATTTGCTAGATGCACTTATAAAACCTGAGGTGTCTGGAAGTTAGTGGGGGAGAAATGAGGTACTGTTGAAAAAAGAGTTTTAATCCCAATTATTACATACATCTAACATATAACTACCAATGGAAAATCTGTAACAAAAATGTCTAGCCTATAGAACAGGACAATCACATGGAGAACTACATGTCTTCTGTCACAGAGTATATTGAGTTCATGTCTCTATTTTAGATAGCAAATCAAAGAATGACTTTCTGTATTACAGAAGCCAGAGAACATGAAACATGTTATCAGAGACATACATATATATGCTCTATACATATATTTAGTAGCACATGCTACTGTGCTCCATTACTTACGCTTGTATTTGAGGTTTTGGTGAATTTTCATACCAGGAAACTGATGAAGTCAAGTTGTAAGAAGTGCTGCTTGGCTGTTTTGTAATGGCATCAAATTTACTTTTCGAAGAATACTTAACACTACAAGGAGACTCTCGTGGTGCAGATGGGAAGGACAAACAACCAGAGGTACAGACAGCAGGCATACTTATAACATTTTTCAGATAATCACTGTTTATTTTTTCAGATTTTAAAAGTCTTTCTTCTTCTAGCGCATCTCTGTTTGTATAGGGAGCATTTACTTTTTCATCCAAAGCTGAATAATCTGTTTCTTCATAATACCCATTTTGAACCATTTGTTGATCCTGCTCTTCCTCCTCATCCTCTTTACCCTGTTCCTGGTGCAGATTACTAATTTCTTTTTCAGAAGTTTTCTTCTGAGGGCTAACTGAGTTGCTATAGTTAATAATACATGCATCAGAAATATCTGTATCGCTGTGAGAGCCAAAATAATTTTCCACAAGCCCTTCTTTTACCATATCAGGACTGGCTGAAAAAGGATCACTTGTACCCAGGTAAGTTTCATTTTTAATTGTTTGGACTTCTGAACTTAATTGTTTGAGATTTAAGGTATCACCATTTTTTCTTTTCACAGTTTTATCTTCTCTAACTTCTGTATTAGTAGAAATGGAACCTGAAATGACACAAGGGGCACCTACACAAACCAGTGTTGAATCTAATGTAATTGCTGTCCCTGCAGAGTTATTAGATTTATCAGGACTCTGGGAGTCTTTACACATAGTGTCCAAGTTAGGTTTGGAGTTGCAACTACTTTTCACATCACAGGAAGTATCTTCATCTGAAAAAACAAATTGTAAAGGGTCTTTAGTGTTTGAATTTATGGAATGTATTGCTATAGTTTCATTGTCCAAATGCCCTGAAAATACAACACTCTGCTGTTGCAAAATAATACTGGACTTTTTACTATTGTCACATTTTGGCAAGTCAACTGTTCCTAGGTTTAATATAGGTTTGCTATCACTTAGGTGGCATTCAGGCACAACAGATTTCTTAGAATTTTCATCAGGTGACAGTTCATCATCAGAAGGTAGAGAGTTTATGGATGTCAAAGATGACTGTATTTCACTTAAAGCACTTGTACTCTCAGTACAATGACTTCCTAATGAAAATTTTACATTATAATCGGGTTTCATCAAAAGCTGAGGAAATAATCTTTCGTTATTGTGAGGACCTTGCCCTTGCACAGTTTCAAATAGTATGTCAGGGTTTGGATGTGTTGCAAAAGAACTTGGTTCACTTTCAACACCTGAATCTGAAAATCTAGATGAGGCATATGTGGCGTTAATATCCGGTAACTTAATCGTATCTCCACTTACTACAACATGATATTCTTTTGTAGAAGAAGCAGGTTGATTACTTCTTAACTTAGCTAATGATTCTCCAACAGAATGGCACTTTGCGTCCTGCACAGCTTCCTTTTCAAGTGTTATTTCTATAGATTTAGATTTACCATTAGATTCTAAGGACTCAAGGTTGGGTAGTTGTAAATTATCCACAAATAGTTCATCAGGTCGAAGCTCTGTCCAAGGTCCTATTTTAACAGTTGTTTTCTCTCCACTGAAAGGATCCTTATTACAGGGCTTCACTTCAATTGTTCTGACTCCTGAAGATGGGCCTGTTTGATGATCAGGGCAATCGTCAGATGAACTTCTGGATGTCACATTGTGTTCCACTTGTGTAATTTCACTATCATCCTGGGAGATATCAAGTTTACCTGAAATGGACAAATTTGCACAAAGATTTAGGCTGCCAGAGTTCAAAGGATCAAACAGGTCTGGTTGCATATTTTCAACGTCTGGAGACTTTTGTTCAGTTCTCTCTGTATTAGTTGGCAAAAAGCTAGCTTCCTTTTGAGTTGTCTGTCTGATGTAGGTCTTTAGGTCAAAATTATATCCACATATTGTGGGATCCAGACCCTCCTTCTGACTATGTGAAGGATTGCCTTCAAAGCATTTAAAGAGATCATTTGATGCTGTACTTTTCAAGCATTTGTAGCCTACCAAAACCACAGAATCCTTAGAGCTCTGTTTTATTATTTTTTTTGTGTTTTCAGGTTTCATTGTTTTCATGAGCTTAGTAACCTTAACTTTGGATTTATTTGATTCTTCATTCTTTCCTTTTAGAGATTTTGTTAGCTGCTTTTCACCTTCTGTATACCAAAAACTGGAGGCACCAGCAGGTTTGACTTTCAACTCTGGGCTAGAAAGTCCAGCTATAGAGCTTTCTTCAGTCTCATATTTATCCATTCTACTGGACTCTGATCTCTGAAGATTCTGAATTCCCATCCAGGGTGCATCTAAGTCTTATATCCAAAGAAAAAAAGATTCAGGTTTAAAACAACGTGTGAGAACTCACATGATTTAAGACTACATTTACTGACTATAACCTTCTAATATCCTCAAAGATAAATAAAAGGGGAAAAAATGTCCCACACTGGGGAATGGTAATATATATATTGGGAAGAATATACTGCAAATGACACACACAATTTAGATATTTTAGATTATACTTACCTTCAATAACTGAATCTAAATACCTATCTTCAAAGATTATAGGTAATGAATTGAGATCTCCATCTAATTCACTACATTCAATAGGTAGAGGTGGAAGAGAACTGCAGAAGGAAGTATTTTTGATAGCGGTGCACATCTGTAGATGACTCTGAGCACTGAAAAATATTTCTTTAAGTCAGAGTGTAATTAAAAATATACTCAATTTCACTTTATAGACTCCACCCTTCTTCTCACCATTCTTATTCCCCCCTTTCCTAAAGATAAAACCTCCTAATGAAAGAGCTCTGTAGTCAGAGATAAATACTGGTAGAGTGAAAATTGTGGTTTGTTGACAATAAATTATTGACTTGTAAAATTACGGTTTGTTGATAGACTATTTAATTTCTATTATAGTCTTCTACATTTTTCAAATGTTACTTCAAAATGAGTTTTAGCTATGCTTAATGTCTGAATTTACTAATTTGCTGAGAATAGCACATACGAGAAATGTCAAAAGCTCAAATGCCTGGGGCACCTGGATGGCTCCGTCGGTTGAGCGTCTGACTTTGGCTCAGGTTATGATCTTGCGGTTCATGGATTCGAGCCCTGCATCGGGCTCTGTGGTGACAGGTTAGAACTCGGAGTCTGTTTCGGATTCTGTCTCCCTGTCTCTCTGTCCTTTCCCTGCTCCCACTCTGCCTTTTTCTCTCTCTCTCAAAAATAAACAAACACTAAAAATATTTTTTAAAAAGCTCAAACGCCTACAGTTACTTGATGATACTATTGAAAAAAATGTATTCCACAGCTACTGCTATTCTTAACATATATTTGTGAATACAACTAACAACTATTTAAAACAAGGTGTATAACTTTCAATACAAAATACTTTTTTAAAAAAACGTTCCTTATGGAAAATTTCAAACATATCAAAGTAAATAGAACAGTATAATAAACGGTATCACTCAACATCAGCAATTAACATTTTGCTTTTCTTGTTTTATCTATGCCTGCACTCACTACCCACCCCCATAGTCTATTATTATTTATAGGTTTTTTGCGGTATAACTCACATGCTTTGAAATATACAATTCTTAGCTGTATGATTTCGACAAAAGGATACACAATATGGAATATTTCCATCTACTCAGAGAGTTCTCTTATGTCTTTCTAGTCAAACTCCTAGCCCAAGTCAATAAGACAATCACTGTTCTGACTTTTTCACCTTATTTTTTGCTTGTTCCAGAACTTTATATAAACAGAATCATATGATATTTCCTTATGTCTGACTTCTTTCACTCAGCATAATGTCCTCAAAACAGTCTTTAAAGCCAAAGAAAACCAAATCTAAGTATACTCAGTAGGAAAAATGGAAGGCATCTATTCTGGATAGTTTAGCTGTAGATCGTTTTCATTAAAAAAAGGCAGTGTCAGTCAGATCACTTGTGAAAATCTGTAATTTATATATTATAGATGCAAGAGATTCTTACCTGCAAATATAAAGATATAAGATGGAAAAATGAAAGGCTGGAGTCAGAGCTGTTTAGGATTACCATGGTTATAGTAGGTCTGATATGGGAGCAAGGAGAATAGGGCAATATACTTCTTTAGGTATGGGTCTTTCGTAGAGCTATTCATACAATTAAGTCAAATTTGTTTAAATAGAGAATTTCTGAACTTTAAATTCTCCTAATTTCTTCCATTGTAAATACCATATATTCTGTGTGAGAAACTTTTGGGATATCTCAAAAGGAGGTATAATCCTTTAAACTATGGGTCTGTGCTACTCACTGAAGTTCCTGGTATGCAATGGCTGCTTCTCTTGGATGTTCAAAACAGAAGAATGCTTCAGAAAATCTGCGTACCTGAAAATATCCAAAAGGGTATATGAATAACATGGCATGATTACAAGGTCAATCAATGGTAGGAAAAGAAACTTCCCTCCATTAGGCCTGTATAACCACCCTTATGTAAGAATTAATCTCCCTCCTTAATGTTGACAAAGTACTATATTTTGGAACTGCATGTAATAAGAGAAACAAAAATGTAGAGTGAGAAATTTGGGTTTACATTATATATTCCATGATCTATCCTCTTTGAAGACAAAGATTTAGTTTGTCTTACTCACCATTAGATCCTAGTGCCAAGAGCAGTGTCCAGCACATGGAAAAAAATGAAAGAATCAGCCAGCACTTACAGCATGCTATGTGCCACTTATGCAAGTATATGTCAGCTGAACTGACTGACCAACTTACTGGCATTCTGACTCTGGGACATTTCACCTTTGAGCTTCAGATAATCATTTTCAAATTTCTCCTCAAAACTTGTTCTATATTTGAGATTATTGTGAAGAATAAACAAGGTAACATGTGACAGGAGTTTGTGGTCTGCTAAGTGTATATAAATGTAAGCTATTATAACTGCCACTGTAACATTCATCATATTTTCCCTTAAAATAGTTTGTATATATGAATTGTCTCCACTTGCAATGTGTAACGTTCTTTAGAGAATAAACTGTGTTTTGATGATCTTGATTACCCCCAAACATATATCTTGTTAAGTTTCAGAAGCAAGTGCTTGGTAAATGTTGGTCAAATCTGGCTGAATATTTCTTACATCATAGTTTTATTTAGATTCTTTCATTTCTAATTATTCAAGAAAAGTCTCTGTCAGCTATCAGAGGAATAGAAAGCAACAGTAAAGAGATGGAAAAGATGTTTTGTTTGGAAGGTACAGGGAGAAGACACAAATTACAATACATCCTGAGATTATGTTACAGCTAAGATTCTTTTTTAACAGGGAGTATGATTTAGAGTTCTTTGGTTTTCAGCATAAAATAAATTGGAGATATATTTTACCTGTCATCAAGACTTGGCCAGTTAAATTTCTTACTTACTAAACTTGCTTCTGTATGTAGATGAGACTCGGTCTTTAGAGGAAAAAGTCAATGAGAGAGTTAAAGAGAGGTGGGTGTGAGGCATCTGTGAGAAGAATGTGATTTGTGTTTTTACTTTCAGTTACTGTCCAATTGCGTCTTCTTTCTCTCCAACACTAAGAGAAAAATGAAGAAAGGTTCAGCCTATCTATCTATGAGAGACGTTTTCCCCTGAGGGTTGTAAAGTGTGAAGAAATGCAGCCTGATGCCATCTGGATTCCTGCAGTTGTAGCTGGGTCTGCAAAACTGGCTACTTGGTTTTCCTGCTCTCCTTATCTGCTCTGACTCTGACAATAATAACTGTTATTTTTTTTTATTTTTATTTTTTTAAATGTTTTATTTATTTCTAGGAGAGAGGAAGACAGCGTGAACAGGGGAGGGTCAGAGAGAGAGGGAGTCACAGACTGAAACAGGCTCCAGGCTCCGAGCTGGCAGTCAGCACAGAGCCCGACGTGGGGCTCGAACCCACGAACCGCGAGATCATGACCTGAGCGAAAGTCAGACGCTTAACCGACTAAGCCACCCAGGCGCCCCAATAATAACTGTTATTTTTAACAGCATCCTATCTCTAGGCTCCATGCTAAGCACTGTATTTTCATTCTGTTATTTAAATCATAAAAACACCCCTATGAAGTGTATATGTCTTCACTTAATAAGTGAGGAAGCAGGGATAAAGAGATGAATTACTTAGCCAAGATAGCATAGCTACCCATTGATAAATATGGGATTCAAATAAAGATCTAAGAAATTCCAAATCTTTGCTTCAAACTCCTTATCTCTTCCCTTTTGCATAAAGACTCCCTGTTAACAGAAAGCCTTTCCTTCCCTCTATGTACCCACACAAAATTCTTTATCTAATTTTCCCCTGCTCTAATTTTATGCTATGACAATGTGTAATAAATAACCCTATTCAATGTATTGTGTGGCCAAAACTAAGGTATGACTGCCACCTGATGGCAGCACTACTTAATTTGGGGCAAAAACATACATAGAAAAAATATTAAATTTATAAATTCAAACTTAGGATGAGTAATATATATTTACTACTTTGGTATATGTGCTTGTAAAACAAATTTTGTGTATGTACCCTAATTTTAAAAAATTCACTTTGGCAGTATCAACTATTTAAAATTTAGCAAGCATGACATTAAAAAAGCTTCTCAATATTCAAAATGGGTATTTATCATTGCTTTACAGAATTAAATGTTACTGTATCTGTGTTTATACTAACAAGTTGCTTAAATTGCAAAATAGTATTTATTATAGCATAAATTTATATTATACATTTATTATAGTATAATATATTACAAGTAGCATCTGTATAAAATAGTATACAAAATCATAGTAGCATTTATAACAGTTATAGTAAATAACAGTATTAATATAGTTATTATAATACATTAATAACATTTATTATAATAATTTTATACATGCCTATCCAGGTTATACTTAAATCTTGAATGCAGGATTTAAATATCAGATAGATCATATTATTTAAGTTGCCTTGAACAGCCACTTCACATATATTTACTAAACAAAAATTCTTTACATTCTTAAGACTGTACTCATAGTAGAATACTTTAAAGCCCCTTTTATATACAAAGCTGATTTATGGTTACTATTAGATATAACTCTAACTGGTTTAAGTTATTTACTTTTCTTTTTTTAAATATATATTTATTTATTTTGAGAGAGAAAGAGAGAGCAGGGGAGGGTGGGTGGGTGAGAAAGAGAGAGAGAGAGAAAATCCCAAGCAGGCTCCATGTTGTCAGTGCAGAGCCTGATGTGAGGCTTGAACCTGAGCCGAAACCAAGAGCTGGATGCTTAACCGGCTGAGCCACCCAGGTGCCCCAAGTTATTTACTCTTCAATCCACAGCATATTAAAACAGCAAGTGAGACAAAGGAAAAAGGAGAATTGCAGAATATACATAAGTATACTAGGTAGTTATGAGAACTTGATACTGAAACAAAAAGGCCCTGCTTTAAAAGCACAAAACATAAACCTACAACATTCCCATTAAGCAGGCAAAATAAATTAAAATTAATATAATTCGGAACCCTGTAATGGAGGATCTAACATCCAGACATTTGCATTTTATTTATTTATTAAAAAATATTTTAAGTGTTTATTTTTTGAGAGAGAGTGTGAGCAGGGGAGGGGCAAAGAGGGAGACACAGAATCTGAAGCAGGCTTCAGACCCTGAGCTGTCAGCACAGAGTCGATGTGGGGCTTGACCCCACAAACCACGAGATCAGTACCTGAGTCAAAGTCGGATGCTTAACCATGAGCCACCCAAGTGTCCCCAGACATTTTTAATAGCATGGAACACCAGTGTATTAAACCCTTGAGCACACAATGTAAACCAAAATCTGAGCAAAACTTTTTAAAATAAAAATTTACCAGCTGATTTTTAAGTTTATATAAATATGCAAGGGATCTAGAAGAGACAGAACAATCTCAAAAAAGAAGAAAAGGGGCGCCTGGGTGACTCAGTCGGCTAAGCGTCCGATTTTGGCTCAGGTCATGATCTCACAGTTCGTGGGTTCGAGCCCCACGCTGGGCTCTGTGCTGACAGCCAGCTCCCTCTCTCTCTGACCCTCCCTGGCTCACACTCTCTCTCTCTCTCTCTCTCTCTCTCTCTCTCTCAGAAATAAATAAAAACATAAAAAAAAAAAGAAGAACAAAAATTGGAGAATGTACAACTACCTGACTACAAGATAAGCAAGTTAAGATGGTATTAATACAAAGATATATAGGTGATTAATGAAACAGAAAAGGCCAAGAAATAGATTCAACTTATTCTCAACCGAAATGCTAAGGCAATTCAATAAAAGAAAGTCTTTTCTGGGCACCTGGTGGCTCAGTCAGTTGAGTGTCTGATTTTGGCTTCGGTCATGATCTCATGGTTCTTGAGTTGCAGCCCCGCATCAGCCTGTCAGTGCAGAGTCAGCTTCAGATCCTCTGTCACCCTCTCTCTGCCCTTCCCCTGCTTGCACTCTCCCCCAAATCAATCAATAAACAAAAAGTCTTTTCAAAAAATGGTGCTAGAATTGTAAATGGAATTGTTTTCTTAATTTCTCTTTCTGCTGCTTTGTTACTAGTGTATGGAGATGCAATATATTTCTGTATATTAATTTTGTCTCCTGCAATTTTACTGAATTCATTTATTACTTCTGATTGTTTTCTGGTGCAGTCTCTAGAGTTTTCTTTATATATAATTATGTCATTGGCAAATAGTGACAGATTTACTTCTTCATTACCAATTCGAATGCCTTTTCTTTCTTTTTATGGTCTGATAGTTGAGCCTAGGACTTCCTGTATGATGTTGAATAAAAATAGGGAGAGTTGATATCCTTGTTTTGCTCCTGATCATAGAGGAAAAGCTTTCAGCTTTTCAGTGCTCAGTATGATGTTAGCTGTGGTTTTTTTTTTTTTGTTTGTTTTAAATGTTGAGGTATGTTCTCTCTAAACCCACTCTGTTCAGAGAGTTTTTATCACGCATGGATGTTATATTTTGTCAAATGCTTTTTCTATATCAGTTAAAATTATTTGGTTTTTATCCTCTGTCTTCTTAAAGTGATATATCACACTGAGTGATTTATGAATATTGAACCATTCTTGCATCTCTGGAATAAATCCCAGGGATAGCAGTGATTGATACTGTTAACGTATTGTTAAATTTGGTTTGCTCATATTTTGCTGAGGATTTTTTCATGTATGTTCTTCAGGGATAATGGCCTGTAGTTTTCTTTCTTTATAGTGTCTTTGGTTTTGGTATCAGGGTAATACTGGCCTCACAGAAGGAGTTCGGATGTTCTTCTACTTTCTGGAAGAGTTTGAGAAGAATAGGTATTAACTCTGCTTTAAATGAGTGGTAGAATTCACCTGTGAAGCCTGGACTTTTGTTTGTTGGGAGTTTTAAAATTATTTATTCAATTTCATTACTAGTAATGGATCTGTTCAAATTTTCTATTTCTTCCTGATTCAGCTTTGGAAGATTTTGTGTATTTCTAAGAATTTACCCATTTCTTTCAGGTTGTCCAATTTGTTGGCATATAGTTTTTCAGTTTTGTTATAATCCTTTGTATTTCTATGGTATCAGTTATTTTTCCTCTTTTATTTCTGATTTTATTTACTTGAGTCCTCCTTTTCTTCTTTATGAGTCTAGCTAAAGGTTTATCAATTTTATTTTTTCACAGAACCAGCTCTCAATTTCACGGATTTTTTTTTTTTTTTTTACTATTACATTTTAGTCTCAATTTACTTTCGTTCTGATTATTATTTCTTTCCTTCTACTATCTTTGGATTTCTTTTTCTAGTCCCTTTGGGTATAAGGTTAGAATGTACAATTGCACCAAGAAGGATAAAATACCTAGGAATAAATTTAACCAAGAGATCCAAGACTTATGCTCTGAAAACTATAGTACACTGATGAAAGAAACTGAAGATAACACAAACAAATGGAAAGCTATTCCATGCTTATGGATGGACAGAATTAATATTGTTAAAATGCCCATAGTACTGAAACCAATCTACAGATTCAATGCAATTCCTATCAAAATACCAACAATTTTTTCCACAGAACCAAAACAAATAATCCTAAATTTGTATGGAACCACAACAGATCCTGAAGAGCCAAAGCAATGCTGAGAAAGAACAAAGCTGCAGATGTCACAATCCCAGATTTCAAGATATGCTACAAAGCTATAGTAGCTGAAACTGTATGGTACTGGTATAAAAAGAGACACATAGATCAACAGAACAGGATAGAGAGCCCAGAAATAAACCCATGCTTAGGTGGTCAATTAATCTATGATAAAAGAGGCAAGAATATACAATAGGGAAAAACAGTCTCTTTAATAAGTGGTGCTGGGAAAATTGGAGAGCTACATGCAAAAAGATAAAATTGGGCCATCTGCTTACAACAAACAAAGATAAAATAACGTCCTAAATGTGAGAACTAAAAACGTGAAATTTCTAAACACACAGACAGTAATCTCTTGGATGCTGGCCTTAGCTTCATATTCATGTATATGTCTCCTTAGGCGAGGGAAACAAAAGCAAAATTAAACTTTTGGGGCTACATTAAGCTAAAAAACTTCTGCACAGTGAAGGAAACCATCAATGAAACAAATGGAAGAAGATATTTGCAAATAATATATCTGATAAAGGGTTAATATCCATAAAGAAAAAGAACACAATTCAACATACACACAAAAACAAATGATGCAATTAAAAATGGGCAGAGGACCTGAACAGACATTTTCCTAAAAAAAAATATACAGATAGCCAAGCAACACATAAAAAGATATTCAACATCACTAATCATTACAGAAATGCAAATCAAAACCACAATTAGCTACCAATCAAAACAGCTAGTATCTGAAAGACACGTATTGGCGAGGATATGGAGAAAAGGGAACCCCTGAACACTGATGGTGGAAATTTAAGTTGGTGCAACTACTGTGGAAATTAGTGTAGAGGTTCTTCAAGAGATTAAAAATGGAAATGTCATGTGATCCAGTAATTCCACTACTGGGTATTTAGCCAAATAAAATGAAAACAATAATTCAGGAAAATATATGCACCCCTATGTTTCTTGCAGCATTATTTACATTAGCCAAGACATGGAAGCAACTAAAGCATCCATCAACAGGCAAATGAATACAGAAGACGTGGGATATACATACAACGAAATACTACTCAGCCATAAAAAAGAATGAAATCTTGCCATTTGCAACAACATGGATGGACCTCGAGAGTATTATGATAAGTGAAATACATCAGAGAAAGACAAATACCATAATATTTCACTTACTATGAAATCTAAAAGACAAAACAAACAAAACCACAAACAGACTCATAAATATAGAGATTTGGTAGTGGCCAGAGAGGATGGGGTTCAAGGGATGAACTAAATAGGTGAAGGGGATTAAGAGGTACAAACTTCCAGTTATAAAATAAATTAAGACATAGAGATGAAAAGTATGGCATATGTAATGTAGTCAATAATATGTAATTAACAGTTTACGGTGACAGATGGTGACTACACTTATCATGTTGAATAGTGAGTACTGTATAGAATTGTCAAATCACTGTGTTGTATACCTGAAACTAATACAACACTGTATGTCAACTATACCTCAATGATAAAAATTTTTTTTTATGCTGCTGGAACAACTTAATAGACTAACTGAAAAAAATGAATGTTGGGGCATCTGGTTGGCTTAACTGGTAGAGCATGGAACTCTCAATCATTAGGTTCTGAGTTCAAGCCTCTCATGGGGCATGGAGACTACTTAAAAAAAATTAAAGAAAAATAGATCTTGAACCTATATCTTACAACACATTCAAAAGTTAATTCACGACAGATGATGGACCTTAATGTAAAATATGTATTTATAATGTTTCTAGAGACAAATGAAGGATAATATTTTCATGATAGGCAAAAATTTCTTAGGGCACAAAAATCACCAAAACCAAAAGAAAAAAAAGATAGATTGGGTTTAAACAAGTATTTTCATCAAAATGCACTATCAACAAAATGAAAATACAAGTCCCAGACTAGAGAAAAGAACTTAATAAATATAACAATGTACTTGCAACCAGAATATATAAATATTTCTAATAGGTAAACAATTAAAAAAAACCCTAATTTAACACTATACAAAATTGAACACAAAATGAAAAAAATCTCAATATTATTAGTCATCAGAGAAATGCAAAATAAAACCATAATAAAAAACTACTTCACACCTACTATTGTGGCTAAAATTAAAGACTAACAACACCAAATAATGCAAGGATATGAGTAACTGGAACTCTCAAACATTAATGGTGGAATTTAAAACTACATGGTTGTTTTGGAAAAAATGAATGATTAGCAGTTTCCATAAAGTTAAAGATAGATCTACTCTATGATCATGTAATTCCATTCCTATATATTTATACAATTGAAATAAAAACTTATGTTCACAGAAAGAATTGTTACTTTCCTTAGTCATAATAACCAAAAAATGAAAACAAATTAAATAACAGCAGAACAGATATTGAATATTGCTCGGCAACAAGAAAAGAATAAACTATTGATATACAAACAGCATGAGTCAATCTAAAAATGGGTGAAGCAAGTCAGACAAAGAAAGAGTACATATTGTATTGCTGAATCTATAGGCCTTGAAATTATGGTTACAAAAATCAGAACAGGGACCATTTATGGGATATGGGAACCAAATGAAAAGTAGCACAAGGTAATTTCCTAAAGTAAAAGAAATGTCCTTATATTGACTGCTGTGTTAGTGACATGGGGTAAAAAGATTTGTCAAAATTCATTTGATCATACACTTAAAATATATTCATTTCACTGGATTTAAACTTCAATAAAATAAAAATAAACCTTCACTACTTGATGATTAATACATACATTCTAACACCTGATAGAATTTATTTATCACAAAACACATGTTCTTTGTTTTAAAATACAATTTATTGTCAAATTGGTTTCCATACAACACCCAGTGCTCATTCCAACAAGTGCCCTCCTCAATGCCCATCACCCACTTTACCCTCTCCTTCACACCCCATCAACCCTCAGTCTATTCTCTGTATTTAGGAGTCTTTTATGGTTTGCTTCTTCCCTCCCTCTGTTTATAACTTTTTTACTCCCTTTGCCTCCCCCATGGTCTTAAGTTTCTCAAGATCCATATGAGTGAAAACACGTGGTGTATGTCTTTCTCTGACTTACTTATTTCACTTACCATAATACCCTCCAGTTACATCCACGTTGCTGCAAATGGCCAGATTTCATTCTTTCTCATTGCCAAGTAGTATTCCATTGTATATATAAACCTCATCTTCCTCATTCATTCATCAGTTGATGGACACTTAGGTTCTTTATATAATTTGGCTATTGTTGAAAGTGCTGCTATAAACATTAGGGTACATGTGCCCCTATGCATCAGCACTCCTGTATCCCTTGGGTAAATTCCAAGCAGTGCTATTGCTGGGTCAAAACAGGGGAGTTCTATTGTTAATTTTTTGAGGAACCTCCACACTGTTTTCCAGAGGTGCTGCCCCAGTTTACATTCCCACCAACAGCGTAGGGGGTGCCTGTTTGTCCGCAACCTCGCCAGCATCTATAGTCTCCTGATTTGTTCATTTTAGCCACTCTGACCGGTGTGAGGTGGTATCTCAGTGTGCTTTGATTTGTATTTCTCTGATGATAAGTGATGTTGAGCATAGCTTCATATGTCTGTTGGCCATCTGGATGTCTTCTTTGGAGAAGTGTCTGTTTATGTCTTCTGACCATTTCTTCACTGTATTATTTGTTTTCTGGGTGTGGAGTCTGGGGAGTTCTTTATAGATTTTGGATACTAGCCCTTTATCTGATATGTCATAAAATCCACATTCTACTCTTCTCATATTCTCATCCATCTATTGGCTGTGTATACGATCTATTATGTTTCACTGACACTGGGAGTTGGGTCTACTGGCCTCTGTCACTTTAATCAATGGCAAACATGAGTTGCGAAGTCTCCTAGATCATACAACTCTTACCTCTCTAGAATCTTAAAATTCTCAAGAAGACTGAATTCAGCTCAGTCACAATCTTCACTTTTGTCTAAGTGTTTTGAGATACAGCCCCTTTTGGATCCATATATGATGCCTCCACAGGAATTTTATTCCAAGTCATTTGTGTAACACTAAATCAATGTTACACATTAGTTTCATAGTTTCATTATATTTGTGATCACCATAACAAGTTTTTGTGTTGGTTTTTAGAAAATCTTTACCAAGTTTGTTTAAACTGAGATTCAACATTTGCCAGTATCCAGTTCAATCCCCAGCAATAATAACTAACGTGTATACATATCTTTGACTTCCTTTTTTTATTGATCTTGTCAGGTAACCTCTAAAATCATTTAACACACTGTCATGGACTAATGTGTTTTAAGCTAACATGCCTTCTCTTTACAAAGAGTTTCCAAGTAGTGATAAGAACTTTAGTAATCTATTCCCTGTGCATTTTGTTTTGGAATGCTCTTTAAAGTCATTTAAGGAAGTTCTTTCTTTCATTTGCCACCATGTGGCATACAATTCTAATCTATGACTTTATTCCTTTTACATTAAAGACAATAGAATTTTCCTCTTATTTTATGTTCAAAATAAAGTTGAGAAAGCACTCAATAACATGATGTTTATAGGGCTTAAATAGAAAGTAAATCTCTCTTTTTTACAGGATAACTTTTTGAGGGAGGAAACCTCACCTTACATTAAAAGCATATGTGCCAATATTAATTAAAGATAATAAAATTTATTCCCTTTCATTTTTTTCTCCAGTTAAGTGGTTAAACAGAAGAGGCAGAGATTAGATTTTATGCCTGGAATAAAAAAACATGTTACCAATGATAATTCAAGAAGCTTGTATTAATATTTATAAAATTTAGATCTCTTCACTGTAAAGTTTTTGTGGTAAGCCTCTCTGAGAACTATATAACATACATGTAATATAAATACATACATATACAGACACAAATATATATACAGACATACATACATAGATATCAGGCATGAGAATATACTGTAGCATAGATATATACATTAAGGAAACTTAAAGAACCCATTTTTCTCTTGCTATGTGAATTTTCTCCCATTGTATGTAATAAATTAATGATTCCAAGAAAACTGTATTGGTAGCACTCATGATGATAACACTTTCTTTCAATTAAGAAAAGGATTAAGTTATGTCATTTATAACTTCTACCTGGGTGGCTCAGTTGGTTAAGCATCTGACTTTGGCTCAGGTTACGATCTTGTGGTCCATGAGTTCAAGCCCTGCAGCAGGCTCTGTGCTGACAGCTTAGAGACTGGTGTCTACTTCGGATTCTGTGTTTCCTCTTTCTCTGCCCCTCCCTCATTTGCACTCTGTCTCTGTCTCTTTCAAAAATAAATAAACACTAAAAAAAAAGTTTACTTCATGTTGAATATATTGGTATTAATTTATAAGGTTCTTTTATTTAAAAAAATTAGTTTAGCACTTTTTTTCCTGTCCTGATGTCCTGTGTATAAAGGGACACTATCAAGACAGTAAAAAAGGCAACCAATCCATGAATAGAAGAAAATATTTGAAAATAATATGTCTGATAAGTCTAGTTTCCAGAAAATATAAAGAACTCCTACAACTCAATATCAAAAAGACAACCAATTAAAAAATGGTCAAAGGACTTTGAATACACACATTTCTCAAAGTATACAAATGGCCAACAAGCACATGAAAAGACACACAATATCATTAGTCATTAGTGAAATGCCAATCAAAGCCACAATGAAATACCACTTTGCAAACCAGCAGGTTGGCCATAATAATAATAACAAAACAAAAACCAGAAAATAAGTATTTGTGAATGTGGAGATACCGGAACCATTGACCCTGCTAGTGGGAATGTAAAATGGTGCAACTGCTGTGGAAAGCAGTTTGGAGGCTCCTCAAAAAGTTAAACACAGAATTACACTCAGAAATTCTACTCTTAGGTATACACTCAAAGAAATGAAAACAAGAATTCAAACAAATACTTGCATGCTAATGTTCATGGAAGCACTCTTCCCAACAGTCAAAAGGTGCAAAGAACCCAAATATTCATGAATGGATGAATAACAGAACAATGTGATATATCCATACAATGCCACTCAGCTCTATAAGGAAATGAAGGACTAAACTGGCCTGGGTGCTGCCACTGTGCCCCAAAGTCAGGCTGGAAAAGACAAGCTTCCTCCCTTGACTCCTCTGGCTTTAGAGTACCCCTCACCCCATTATGGGAAGGTGGGGATGCCTGCCTAGACAAGTGCTCTCCAAAGAAACAGGGCAGTGTCACTGGGGGTGCCCTAAAGACACAGCAGTAGCTTCAACTACTCAACAAATGCCCTAAAGATGTAAAGAGATGAGCCTCAGATGTGGAAAGCAAAGGTAGCAAGCAGCACAACAATAGCCAAATTATGGAAAGAGCCCAAATGTCCATCAACTGATGAATAGATAAAGAAGATGCAGTATATATACACATATATATACAATGGAATATTACCTGGCTATTAAAAAAAGAATGAAATCTTGCCATTTGCAACAACATGGATGTAACTGGATGTATGCTAAACAAAATAAGTCAGAGAAAGATAAATATCATATGATATCAATCATATGTGGAATTTAAGAAACAAAACAGATGAACATACGGAAAGGGAAGGAAAAATAAGATAAAAACATAGAGGGAGGCAAAGCATAAGAGGCTCTTAAATACAGAGAACAAACTGAGGGTTGGTGGAGGGGTATTAGGTTGGGAGATGGGCTAACTGGATGATGGACATTAAGCAGGGCACTTGTTGGGATGAGCACTGGGTGTTATATGTAAGTGATGAATCACTAAATCCTACTCCTGAAACCATTATTACACTGTATGCTAACTTGGATTTAAATAAATTTTAAAAAAAGTAGTTAAGCACCGACACATGCTACAACATGAATGACACGGAAGAAACCTAACACAAGTGATATACTGTACAATACCTTTATATGAAACATCCAGAATGGGTAAATCAGACTAGTGTTTGTTAGAGAATGGGGGGAGGAGAAAATGGGGAGTGGCTGTTTAATGGGTATAGGGTTTCCTTTTGGGCCAGTTGTACAATATTGCAAATGTACTAAACTGTACATGTGAAATGGTTAATTCATGTTATGCAAATTTTATGTAAAAAGAGACAAAAAAAAAACCTAAACCAATCTAAGCCCATCTCTCTAAAAATTCAATCTCAGGCAACAGTTATCTATACACATTATATTACATGTAACCTATGCTTTTGACTATTTTCTTTTTGTGATGCTGTCAATAAATGATGCTTTGATTTTCCTAGCTATTATATCATCTGTGGTATGTTTAGTGTTCCACAGTATTTTTTATTATCCCAAAAATAAATACAAATGACACTTTCTCTTTAAATCCAACTGGGGAAAAAATCTAAAATCATATTTTGTGTTAAAAGGTATCACTGAAAATTATGTTTGAGATTGTGTTTTTTTTTTTTTTTTTTTTAATATGACTAGCACAGCAAACCAGCATCATAATGAATGGTATTACACAGTTACAAGTTTGGACTGTTTTGTTTGAAGACTTAACTTACTTCATTTTTGATATCTTACAAATGCATGGGAAACAGAAGAAACATGAAAATATCAGACCTGCATCTACAGCAGGGGTTTGCATTTCCTCTCTATCATGTACAAGCTGTGTGACTTTGGCCAAGTTATATCATTTTTCTGAATTCTTTTTTTTAATAAGTTTATTTATTTTTGAGAGAGTGAAGAGGGGAGGGGCAGAGAGAGAGAGAGAGGGAGACACAGAATCTGAAGCAGGCTCCAGGCTTTGAGCTGTCAGCACAGAGCCTGATGTGAGGCTCGAACTCACAGACTGTGAGATCATGACCTGAACTGAAGTCAGAGGCTTAACCAACTGAGCCACCCAGGTGCCCCTCATTTTTCTAAATTCTTTTGTAAAATGAGTATCATAAAATATTTACTTTATGGGATTTTGATTAGTTAACATTTGCAAGGCAATTTTTGCCTGGCAGATAATAATTGGATATACACTTTATACGTGAATAAATTATTATAGTCCTGAACACTCTATGGAAAAAAAACAACTTTACATTTCTAAGAGCACAACAATGTATTCTATCCAACCAGAAAGAGAAAATGGCTCTTTCTCTCTCCAATTTTAAATTTTTTTTTTAATGTTTTATTTATTTCTAGGAGAGAGAGAGAGACAGCATGAGCAGGGGAGGGTCAGAGACAGAGGGAGTCACAGACTGAAACAGGCTCCAGGCTCTGAGCTGGCAGTCAGCACAGAGCCCGACGTGGGGCTCGAACCCACGAATCGCGAGATCATGACCTAGGTGAAAGTTGGACGCTTAACCGACTAAGCCACCCAGGCGCCCCATTTCTCTCCAATTTTAAGATGAATCCTTTGGGTTCTAGTCATTGGTCCTGGGAGAATCACTATAATTTCAATAAAGGATTAGTTACAAACTTGTTGCTAATAACTAAAAAACATAAATAGGCAACTACAACGTAGAAGAGATGTTACTCAAAGAAAATAAGGTTATGGGAGCAAAGGTTGGCACAATTCTGAATAAAACAAAGATGCCAAATGGCACAGAAATTTGCATATAAAGAGGATGTCCAATGAAGATTTTTTTTTTTTAAATTATTTTAAAGACTACTTTTTTAGAGCAGTTTTAGGTTCACACAAAAATTGGGAGAAGGGGCACCAGGGAGGCTCAGTCAGTTAAGTGTCTGTCTGACTCTTGATTTTGGCTCAAGTCATGATTTCATGGTCCCTGAGATCAAGCCCTTCTTAGTGCTCTGAGTTGACAGAATGGAGCCTGCTTGGGATTCTCTCTCTCCCTCTCTCTCTGCCCCTCCCCTGTTCATGCTTGCTCACATGCACATCCTCTCCCCTCTCTCAAAATAAATAAATAAACTTTTAAAAAATTTAGAGGAGGGGTGCCTGGGTGGCTTAGTCGGTTAAGTGTCTGACTTTTGCTTAGGTCATGATCTCGCGGTTCGTGGGTTCGAGCCCCGCGTCGGGCTCTGTGCTGACTGTCAGCTCGGAGCCTGGAGCCTGTTTCAGATTCTGTGTCTCCCTCTCTCTCTGACCCTCCCCTGCTCACGCTGTCTCCCTCCTAGAAATAAATAAAACATTAAAAAAAATTTAAAAAAATTAAAAATTTAGAGGAATGATCAATGAAAATTTTTAAAACTTCCCTAATTCTGACAACTATATAGTTTGAAATATTATTTTACAAAGCCTCATAAAACAAAATATTTTCATTTTACAGTTCAAAGAAAGGCTCATTAAATGGAAGAGTTTAAATGAGCAATACCAAATGATATTAAGTAATCGAACAGCAAAAACATTACATCAACCTGGATTTCTTTGCTTTTGGTTAGGATCACAAATATCAGCACATATTGAGTAAAGCCATATTGTTTACCACATGCTCTGTTTCCACACAATATTACTAAGCTCAAAATTATTTTCTTCTTGACCAAGTAATTCTTCTCAATTTTCTGCACCTCTATAAGACACATTTCATTAATCCAAAAATATATTAAGCAAAGTAAATCTGCTTTGGTATCCTATTTGATAGGGTTACACCAGACATACTTAAATTGAAAAATTATTTCCTGCTCACCTAAAATTCATATGTAACTAGGCATCCTATATTTTTTTTGCTGTATCTGGCAGTTCTACTAAACAGGATATTAAAATACAAATAGTTTTTTAGTATAAGTATTTCCCAAACACTGCAAGAACATACATACTAAAAGCTATTCATTGTTTACCTAAATTGAAATTCAATCAAGTACTCTGTATTTTATCTGGCAACTCAAGGTATTTAGTAGGACAGAACTAAAAATTTATTCAAGTTGCCCCTGTAAGAATGCCAGATCAACTGCTTTTCTGTCTTACTTCACCAGACCTAACAAGAATTGGTTCAGGGCAGAATACAAGTCTGCAATGCTAGGACAAAGTACAAAGCATAAAACATGTCTCTCCAAACCTATAAATGGCATATACTGATCTCAACATTGGACTTAAAATTCTAGGCACAAACTACAATACACATTAAATATGGCATCTCTGATGGCATAAGGGGTAGCACTGTAATACAAGAGGCATCTTTGGAAGCACTAGCAATAAAGATCAGTAAAACTGTTGAGGGAATAAACTGTAATGAAAGTTAAGTTCTCCATAAATAACTGTTGAAAGACAATTCTTCAGTCTCTTACATTTCTGCAAGTCTTGTCAGCAGAAGCACTGACTGTCCTTGTTATAGACTATCTTTTCAAGGATGTTCGTACTGAGAACAGCCAAGGAAGACAGAGATACATCTCCCTCAGGAGCAAAGAGCAGGTTTGCTCACAGCCTTGGTAGATAAAGATTCTCTTTGGCGTAAACAGCAGGCATGCCCATGTCCGTTACAAAATATTTGGGACCCCTGAGCATAAAATTTTCCTCCTCCAATGGAATATACTAGTGTGTACCAGTGTTAACCTGGCTTTCTTTATGTTGGGCTGTGGAAACTGGGGTTCAAAGAACAAGTGCAAATGATAATACTAAGGTTACTCCTATTGCTGTGAGTAGTAATGTCCTTTGTCTTTGATTTCATATCTTCCACCAGCATCAGTCTACGATAGGTTACAGGTTACCTTATTTACTTGTAAGTCCTTTACAGATCTCAGATTCTTTATAGTTCTTGACACATAGAAACTTCATTATAATTTTACTTTTTTGCTTTTTATGTTATCTCCCTTGATAATTCTATTTCTCAATTTAAAATGGCAAAGACATCTTTCACTTGATATTAAATACCTTTAACCTTTTTCCCACCTATACTGAGAGATATCTGACATACCACATGCAACATACATGTTTAAGGAGTACAATGTATTGATCTGATGCATTTATATACTGTAAGATGATTACCACCTTAAGCATTAGCTAACACCACCATCATGTCAAATAATTACCATTTCTTTTTTGTGGTAAGAACAGCAGGATCTACTCTCGTAGCAACTTTCAAGTATAGAGTACAGTACTGTTAACTAAAACACCATGATATACATTAGATCCCCCAAAATTATTTATAACTGAAAGCCTGTATCCTTTGAACAACAACTCCCTATTTCACACAACCCTTCCACCTCTGGTAATCACCATTCTACTCTCTGTTTCTATGAGCTCAGCTTTTTTTAGTCTACATATAAGTGATATCAGTATATCAGTACTGTATTTGTTTTTCTCTGACTTGTTTCCCTTAGCCTAATGCCCTCAAGGTCCATCTGTGTTGTTGCAAATGGAAGGACGGCCTTTCTAATAATTGAATAATATTCCATTGTATATACAGGTTTCTCCCACTATCTAAAAAGAGGATTTCTATGAAACCTTTATGAGTTTATTTATTTATTTTTTTACTTTTCTAATGTTTATTTACCTTTGAGAGAGAGAGAGAGACAGACGAAGCACAAATGGGGGAGGGGCAGAGACAGAGGGAGACAGAATCTGAAGTAGGCTTCAGGCTCAGAGCTCTCAGCACAGAGCCTGATGCAGGGCTCGAACTCACAAACCTTAAGATCATAACCTGAGTCAAAGTTGAACGCTTCACCGACTGAGCCACCAGGCACCCTCCCATGAAAACTTTCTTAAGGTGAAATGGCATAAAGTAAAGGAACAATGACCATTTCATAAAACTAACAATATTATTGGTATTTCTTTTGGTTAGCAAAAACAGGTGACTAATGGAGGTCTTCCACAAAAGCAAAGTGGTGTAAAGTGAATTTTCAGATAACAGGGGAAATCTATATATACCATGTCTTTACCTAGTCATCCATGAACAGACGTTTGGGTAATATCTGTGTCTTGGCTATTGTGAATAATACTTCAATAAACATGGAAGTGTAGGTATCTCTTCAAGGTCCTGTTTTCTTTTCCGTTGGATATGTACCTACAAAGTGATATTGCTGTATCATATGGTAGTTCTATTTTTGAAATTTTAATAAACTTCCATACTATTTGCCACAGTGGCTGCACCAATTTACATACATAACAACAGTGCACAAGGTTCTCTTTTCTTCAGATCCTTGCTAACACTTGTTATCTCTTGACTTTTTATAACAGCCATTCTAACAATGAGGTGATAACTCATTGCGATTTTGATTTGCACTTCCCTGATGATTAGTGACACTGAGCATCTTTTCATGTACCTGTTGGCCATCTGCCTGTCTCTATAAATGGCTCTTCGGTTCCTCTGTGCATTTTTTTAATCAGATTTTTTTTATTGAGTTGTAGGAGTTCTTCATATATTTTAAATATTAAACCCTTATCAGATACATGACTTGCAAATATTTTCTTGATTCACTAAGTTGCCTTCTCATTCTATTGATGGTTTCAGTTGCTGTGTAGAAGCTTCTTAGTTTGATGTAGTCCCACTTATTTATCTATGCCTTTGCTTTTGGTGTCAAATCCAAAATATCATTGCCAAAACCAGCGTCAGGGAGATTTTCCCCCTGTTTTCCTCTAGGGATTTTATGGTTTCAGGTCTTATGTTTAAACCTTTAATCCATTTTGAGCTAACTTTTGTGAGTGGTTTTAGATAGGGGTCTAATTTCATTCTTCCACATGTGGTTATTCGGGTTTTCCCAACACTACTTATTGAAGACACCATTCCCCAGTATAGTTGGCTCTCTTGTCAAAGATTAGTTGGCCATATATGCAAAGGTTTATTTCTAGGCTCTTGATTTGGTTCCATTTGTCTATTTGCTTATTTTTATGCCAGTACCATGCTGTTTTGATTACTACAGCTTTGTTACTGAAAGCTTTTTGTCTGAAATCAGGAAATGTGAAGTCTTCATCTTTGCTCTTCTTTCACAGTCTTGCTTTGGTTATTTGGGGTCTTCTGTGGTTCCATGTAAATTTTAGAACTGTGTTTTTTCTATTTCTGTGAAAAATACTATAGGAATTTCAATAGGGATTGAACTGAAACTATAGATGCCTTTGGATACTTAACAATATTAATTCTGATCAATGAGCATGGGATATCTTTCCATGTATTTCTGTCATTTTCTTTCATAAAAGTCTTATAGTTTTCAGTAACACATCTTACAGCTTCCTTGTTAAATTTATTCCAAAGTATTTTCTTATTTTTAATGCTATTGTGAATGGGGCTGTTCTCTTTATTTCAAGTATTTCAGTCTTACAGTGTACAGAATGAAACAAAGTTTCATATGCTGATTTTGTAGCCCAAAACTTTACTGAATTTGTTGATTAATTCCAACAGCTTTTTGATGGAGTCATAAACATTTTTTTAATATATAAAATCATATCATCTGCAACTAGAGGCAATTTTACTTTCTTTTTTTTTTAATCATTATTTGAGAGGGTGTGTGAGTTAGTGGGGAAGGAGCAGAGAGAGAGAGAGAGAGATAGACAGAGAGAAAGAGAGAGAATCTCAAGAGGCTCCATGCTGATGTCAGTGCAGAGACAGATGCTGGGCTCAATTTCATGAACTGTGAGATAATGACCTGAGCTAAAATTAAGAGTCAGATGCTGAAATGACAAAGCCACCCGGGCATCCCTACTTCTTCCTTTCTGATCTGGATGTCTTTTATTGTTTTTTGTCTAATTGCTTGATTAGGACTTCCATTACTTTGTTGAATAGCAGTGATGAAAACAGGCACCCTTGTCATGTTCATGATAGTAAAGGAAAAGCTTTCAAATGTTTATCCTGAGTATGATGTTAGCTGTGGGCTTGTCATATCATTATTATGTTGAGGTACATTCCTTCTAAATACAGTTGAGAGTTTTTATTGTGAAAAGATATTATATTTTGCCAAATATTTTTCTGCATCTATTGAGATAATCATATGATTTTAATCTTTAATATGGTGTATTACATTTATTTACTTGTGTATATTATACTGTATCATCCTTACGGCCCAGGGATAAATCCCATGTGATCATGGTGTATGATCCTTTTAATTTGGTGAACTCAGTTTGCCACTAACATGTTAAGAATTTTTTGCATCTAGGACCTTGAGGGTGTTATGCTGAGCGAAATAAGTCAGGCAGAGAAGGACAAATATCATATGTGTGCACGTATAGGAGGATTAGGAGGAACTTAACAGAGGACCAAGGGGGAGAAGGAGAGCGGAAACGGTGGGGGAAAGGGAGAGAGGCAAACCATGAGAGACTCTTGAATGCTGACAAAAACTGAGGACTGGTGGATGTGGGGGGGAGGAGGGGTGGGCATGAGCACTGGGTGGCACTGGGTGTTATGTGGAAACTAATTTGACAATAAACTATTTGTAAAAAAAAAAAAAAAAAAAAAAAGAATTTTTTGCATCTATATTCATCAAGAATGTTGGACTGTTGTTTACTTTTTTTGTATTCTCTTTATCTGGCTTTAGTATTAGGCTAATGTTGGCATTGTAAAAAAGTCTGGAAGTGTTCCTTTTTGACTGGAAGAATCTGAGAAAGATTAATTTTAATCCTTTACATATTTGGTAGCACTTACCAGTGAAGCCATCTTTTTCTAGACTTCTCTTTGATGAGTAATTGTTGGTTAATGATTCAATCTCTTTACTCATCCAACTTGGTTTATAATTGTTCATAATCCTTTGTATTTCTGTGGTTATCAGTTGTACTCTATCTTCTTTCATTTTATATTTTAAATCATTTGCATCTTCTTTTTTTCTCAGTCTTGCTAAAAGTGTTGGTTTTATCTTTTCCAAACAAACAGACCTAGTTCTTAGTTTTCTTGATTTTTCCTATTGCTTTTTGGTCTTATCCCATTTATTTATGTTCTAATCTTTGTTAATTCCTTCCTTCTGCTAACTTTGGGCTGAGTTTGTTCTTCTTCTCATGCCCTGATGTGTAAGTTTAGGTTATTTATTTGAGATTTTTGACCCATTGGTTATCTAGGAGTGTTATTTTACATCCACATAGTTGTGATTTTCCCAGATTTCCTTCTGTTAATTGATTTCTAGTTTCATACTACTGTGATTTAAAAAGATACTTGGTATGATTTCAATCTTTTAAAATTTCCTAAGCCTTACTTTTTTTTGACTTATCATTTGATCTATCCTGAAGAACCTTCCATGTACACCTGAGAAAAAAGTAGATTCTTCTGCTGTTGGATCAAGTGTTTTATCTGTTTGTTACGTCCATTTGGTCTGAAGTCTGGTTCAAGCCAAATGTTTCCTCATTCATTTTCTATCTGGATGATCTATCCATTGTTGAAATTGGGGTACTGAAGTCCACTACTATTACTGTATTGCTTTCTATTTCTCCCTTCAGATCTATTAGTATCTGCTTAGTATATTTAGGTGCTCTAATGCTTGGTGCATATATTTTAAAACGATTAGATCTTGATGAACTGACCTCTTTATCATTATATAATGACCTTCTTTATCTCTTGTTACCATTTTGACTTAAAGTCTATTTTGTGTGATATAACTACCTTTAAAAAATAAGTATAGCTATCCTTATTCTTTATAGGTTTCTGCTTGCATTGAGTATCTTTTTCCATTGCTTCACTTTGAGCCCATGTGTGTCCTTAGAGCTGAAGTGAGTCTTTTGTAGGCAGCAGAGCTGGTTCTTTCAGTTGTCCACTCAGCCATTCCATGACTGTGGATTGGAGAATTCAATCCACTTACATTTAAACTACTGATATGTAAGGATTAACTAATGCCATTCATTAGTTGTTTTCTGGCTGTTTTGTAGCTCTCTTTGCTTTTCCTAGCAAATCCACTGATTGTAGATTATAATCTTCTCTTGCAACTTTCAAGATTATCTCTTTGATTTTGATTTTTGACAGTTTAATTATAATGTGTGTTGGAGGGGATCTCTCTAGATTCAGTAGGTCTGGTGACCTATGAGCTTTATGTACTTAGATATCCAAATGTCTTCCCATGTTTGGGAAACTCTCAGTAATTATTTCTTTAAATAGGCTTTCTGTACTCTTCTCCCTCTCTTTTCCTTCTGGAACTTGAATAATAACAAATTATTTCTTTTGCTGGTATCTCACTGATCAGGCTTTCTTCACTCTTTTTCATTCTTTTCTTCTTTGCTCTCCTCTGACTGGAATTTCAAGTTCTATCTTTTATCACAGATTCTTTTTTCAGTTTGGTCCATTCTGCCATGAATGCTCCCTGTTGCATTTATCATTTCATTCACCAAATTCTTCAGTTCCAGAATTTGCTTCTGATTTCTTTTTTTTTTTTTTAATGATTTCTATGTCTTTGTTAATCTTCTCATTTTGTACACTGCTTTCTTGATTTTGTTGAATTATCTTTCTGTATTTTCTTATAGCTTACTGAGTTTCCTTAAAATAGCCATTTTGAACTCTTTATTGGGCAATTATCAGATCTCCATGCTTCTGGGTTTGGCCACTGAAGACTATGATCCTCTAGTGTAGTCATTTCCCCTGATGTTTTATGTTCCTTGGAGTTTTTTTTTTTTTTAATTATTTTTAATGTTTTATTTATTTCTCGGAGAGAAAGAGAGACAGCGTGAACAGGGGAGGGTCAGAGAGAGAGGGAGTCACAGACTCTGAAACAGGCTCCAGGCTCTGAGCTGGCAGTCAGCACAGAGCCCGATGTGGGGCTCGAACCCACGAACCGCGAGACCATGACCTAAGCGAAAGTCGGAGGTTAATTGACTAAGCCACCCAGGCGCCCTCCCCCCCCTTTTTTTTAAGTTTGTTCCTTGGAGTTTTGCATTTCTACCTTACCACATGAAGTAGCAGTCACCTCCCTCCAATATTTACTGTCATCAGGGCAGAAATATCTCCTCAGTCTTGGCAGAGATTCTGAGGTTTTCTCAGTTTTTCTATGGATACACCAGCTCCATACTTCTTGCTCCCTCTTTGGCAAATTTTTTAATATTGTATTTCTTCTCTCCTTTCTGCAACATATCAGGCTGAGAGCTGACTGCTACCTTTTATTTCCTAAACGTAATGCCACAGCTCCTTTGTGGTCTCTTCCTGGCCTGCAGTTATAGATCTGCCCAAGTTTACTTTTGCCACTGCCTTCAGCTGTGCACATAGGGAACCAGATGTAGAGTAGAAGAGGGTGCGTGGGTGAGGCATGAGGAATGGTGGCAGTGCCCATGGACAGTTTGAGGGATCTGCAGCTGAGGCTGTCCAAGCAGCTCATGGTCAGACTTTTAGTGGAGTTTGTGATGTAGTAAGTAGTATGAATCCCTTTAATGCTTTCTAAGAGACCCATCTGCCACTCTCCCAGTCTCTTTCCACTGCACCCCCCAAGTCATGGAGCTCCTGATTTACAAGTCTAGATGGAGTGAAAGAGAGAGAGATACAAAGAGAGATAAGCCTCTTTGACAATATCCCGCATAGCTGGGGAAGCTGGGTAATTCATCCATTCTCTTTTTTCTCTGCATGAAAAATCACAGGCCAAGAAGGGCTCTCTTAGACCTAAGGTGTGTTATCTTGGGTGAGGGATGAGGTTTGTAAAGACAAGCTATTCCTCTTGCTAGAACTTTAATGCATCCAAATTTCTATGTATGTATGTATGTATGTATGTATATATGTATGTATTTATTTTTGTTCCAGTGGAGCACTGGAACTTCTCCTCTGGAAATCCGACTTTGGCAAAAGTTCTCTCAACCCTGGGTAACTGTCTAAATCAGTGTTTCCCAGGGGTTCCCAGAGTGTACCCAGGAGCAGCAAGAGCTGGTAAATAGGCCACTGCAGGGTCTAGTCAAGACTGAAATGTGTCTGCTTATTATCCAATGCACAGGTGAGTAAGATGCCTCTAGGGTTCTTTAATATATGGTATGAGATCCCACAGCTCCCAAAGTCACTTTTGTTCATGGTTAGATGCTAAATTTTTGTAGTGGGACAAAAATAGGAGTTATTTTATATTGCCATGATACTGATATCACTGTCTTTCATCTTTTTATGTAATATGGAGCACTGGGATCATTCATACATAATAGTCTTTATGCTTTAATGTGAATGCATATGGTATGTAACCACAAAATTCTACCAGTCTGGTTGACTTAATTTTCTAAGATTCTGTCCTTTCTGAATCTTGATATCAAATAACATGGCGGAATTAATTAAACTAATGTAATTAAACAATGTAATTAATTAATTACGTTGATCTTTTCAAGTATAGACTTACATTTACTCTTTTTAGCCCAACACTCTCTTTGCCTCATTATTTGTTCTCACCCCAACAAGAGATTCCATATCATATGTTCATGCTATAACTTAGTTCAACTGCGTTGTTCCTGAATACATTATCAGAGAGCCTATTGACTTTATTACAGCCAATTCAGTCCCAGTACAAACAATGAATGACCTTTGGACTACTTTGGTTACTGGAGGCTTAACAATGAAAACTGATATGCTTTATGAACAAAGTTCCTGTTTAACTGTATAAATGGGATCAAAGGACATAATATACCACCATTTCCAGTTTTTGTGATATACATCAGAGCAGGGCATGACAGGAGAAGGTTTATTAATCCTAGTTAAGTAACATTAGGGTACTTTCTCACTGTGTCTTAATTACCCTTCCTTGATTCTTTTAGGAGTTAAATTGGCCTTTTTTTGTAACCTGGAATGGGATGAGAAAAACGAAGCTCTAGGAAAAATTTCAGTTTACCTTTGACATTTTAGTTTTCCATAAACCCAATTTTATCTTGGCCTCCCTTCTTTGCTCCCTTTTCTCAAAGTTGTACTCATCAGCTTCTCTACTGAAATGTACCTTCTTGCTCTTATTCTACCCAGGACAACCCCAACCTCATGAAATATTATGCTACATTCTTGATCCTTGATATCATTCTTTTCTATCCTGAGAAGCAGTATATCAAATGGTAAAGAACACGGGCTATTGAACCTTATTGCTTGGGTCTGAATCTTAGCTCTGACACTTACTACCTGGTAACAACAAATAAGAACAAATTTACAGCCATAATGGGAGATTTTGCCACAGCCGATAGCGCTAGCAGCCATAATTTCATTAGAAATATGAAAAATTTGAACAAAATGATTGATAAACTTAACCTAGCATATTTAGAACACTTAACCAAGCAACCTGATAAATATACATTTCTAGTATAGATAATGTAAGTCTTAAAGAATAATGAAGTATTGAAAACACAGACTTTTCTAACCATGATAAAGATAAATTAGAAATCAACAACAAAAATGGGGCGCCTGGGTGGCTTAGTCGGTTAAGCATCCGACTTTCGCTTAGGTCATGATCTCGCGGTTCGTGGGTTCGGGCCCCACGTTGGGCTCTGTGCTAACTGCCAGCTCAGAGCCTGGAGCCTGTTTCAGTCTGTGACTCTCTCTCTCTCTGACCCTCCCCTGCTCATGCTGTCTCTCTCTCTCTCTCTCTCCTAGAAATAAATAAAACATTAAAAAATATTAAAAAAAAATCAACAACAAAAAGACAACTAGGAAATCAATATATCTGGAAACAAACATAGTCTTGAAAATAAAGGCTCTTTAGTTAGCAAGAGACAGAGATGTGGTCAGATAACCTCAGGCTTTGTGGGATTTTTATAAGGATATAAAGTAAGGACATCCAAGGAAATGACCCTGTACCCAAACAGCCAGTTCTTGTGATATTGAAATGCCATTCATTGGCATTTAGCAAATAACACCTGGAGTAATATTCTAATATCACTCTAGTAACAGATACCATCATTTGTTGTTTCCTTTTCTGGGCATTTCTCCATTCTCATGTTCTTCTCTATCTCTGACACTCTCTCTGCTTTGCTTTTGACCCTTTTTACTTTCATATCTACCTTGTAATAATTGGTTTATTCATGGCTTCTATTGTCTCATAACTTTTGTCTAGGACCTTCTCTCAGTTTCTGCCACTGTTTAGTAACTGAGTCTTTTCTTTTGTGTCCCATGTCTAAGTTATTCAAGAGAAATGATCTGAATACTTTAGTCATTCATACCTTCTACTAGAAAATGCCTCAAATCAGCAGAGTTAACGCAGTAGCCTCCTTCAAAAATTACTAGTCTTGGGGCGCCTGGGTGTCTCAGCTGGTTAAGCGTCCGACTTTGGCTCAGGTCATGATCCATGGTTTGTGGGTTCGAGGCCCGCGTTGGGCTCTGTGCTGACAGCTAGCTCAGAGCCTGGAGCCTGCTTCAGATTCTGTGTCTCTCTTTCTCCCTCTCTCTGACCCTCCCCTGGTTCATGCCCTCTGTCTCTCAGAAATAAATAAAAAACATTTAAAAAATTACTGGTTTTCTCTATGTTCACACTGTATATGACTACCTCTCGTCTAACTGCCAACCGCTAATTCAAGACTTCTGGGTCACTTGATACAAAATATGGCATTTTTTGGAAAGGAACTGTCTCTGGTTCCTTATTTCAGAAGAAGAGTATGGGCAGGCACTCCATTTCTTAGATTTCTGAGCAAGGGAAAAATAACAATTGCTAAATACAGGACAACATATCTAGTGTATTCTTTAAAATGCTTTTTTTTTGTTTTTGTTTTTGTTTTTTTTACCTGTAGTGCATTAAATCAAAGACTTCCCAAACAAATTAATACTGGTATGCTGCAAGATTTCCCATTTGGGGGTAGTGTGTGTATAAAGTCTTGTCATTGACTAGTCCTATGAAGTCCTGTCATTGACTCGTATATTGTTTCTGTTTATATCCAGAAAATGAATAGATGTATTTGTTATTTTTATAAACCACTTTATACACTAAGGAGAAAAAAACTTCTAAATAACCCTGAATCAAAGAATAAATTGCTCACAAATTAAAAAAGTACTGAGAACCAAAGGATAAAAAGAACAACATATCAAAACTTGTGGAATGTAGCTAAATCAGTACTTATGGAAAAACTTATAAACTTAAATGTATAAAGCAGAAAAAAAGAAATGCTATAATGAATAAGCTAAACATCTACTTATAGAAGTTTTAAAAGGGTGCCAAAATAAACCTTTAGAAAGTAAGATGAACTACTAAAGTCAAAAGTAAAACTAATAAAACAGAAAACAAAACACACAAGACAATTAACATCAAAAGTTAGTTCTTTAAAAAAACTAGTAAAAAGATACTTCTGATGGGACCAGTCAAGAAAAAAAGAATGAAGGCACAAATAACTGATAACAAAAATAAAACAGAAAAACACTACAGATACTGAAGATGTTAAAAAATAATTGAAGGATACTATCAATTATTTTGTGCCAATAAATTAATAAATTTAGATGGAACAAACTCCTTAGAAAACATAATTTATCAAAATTGAAAAAGAAATAAAATGTAGTATATTTCCACTAATATTGTATCACCTGAATCTAACCACAAGGAAACATAATACACATAATACAAACCCAAATTGAACCATGGTCTATAAACCTTCTGGCCAATAGTGTTCATGAAAGACAAAGAAAATAGAAAGAACTACTAGAGATTAAAGGAGTCTGAAGAATTTAAATAAGAACTGAATGCAGTATGTGATCCTGAATTTGATCCTGGGAAAGGGGAAGTCATGCAGGACATTATTAGGACAAATGATAAAATATCAAATGAATTTTGTATTAGATAGCAATATCATATCAACATTCAATTTTATAAAGTTGATCACTGTCCTGTGATCAGGACAGTATTTTTGTTCTTAGTCAATATACCCTGAAGTATTTACGGAGAAAAGAACATGATGCCTCTAAACAAAAAATGATCCAGGAAAAAAAATCCATGTAAGTATTATGTGTATATATATATACATATATATGTGTGTGTGTATATATATGTGTGTGTGTGTGTGTGTGTGTATAAATATATATAAAATCTATCTATAAAAAGAAGTAATGATAAACATGACAAAATTGTAACCTGGGATTCTGATGAAGAGTATATAGGATTATTCTGTACTACTTAAGTAATTCTTCTGTAACTTCTCTATTATATTTTATAAGCTTTATGACTTTGCTTTTTATATTTGTCTTCAATCTACCTGGAACTGAATTTTATATAGTATTTTTTCCCACATGAATACCTAATTGTCCCAATATCATTTATTTAAAATCTCTACTTTTCTTTGCTGTTCTGGATATATTATGTCCAAGAATGGATATGTCTATGTCTGGCTTTTCTCTTCTGTTCCATTTACACTAAAATTAAGACCTCTAGTTTATCAATAGACAGCCCAAAGATAGTGGGGGAAAAAAACAATGACATAAGAGAAGATTTATTTACAAAACATATAACAAAGGCCAATACATGGAAAAGTATTCCAAATCAAGATGAAAAAGAAAGGTAATCCTGGAGAAAAATGTTAAATAATTTGAACAGAAACTTTACAAACAGGAAAGCTATATAGCTGATAGTCAAACAAGAGTGCTTAACCTCCTCACAGGTCATCAGAGAAATGCAAATTAAAAACACAATGGTATCAAGCTGGCAAAATTTTAAAGTCTGCCAAATTCAAGAGGCGGGGCTTGTATGTGGAATAACAAGAGCTCTCATCAAGTGTTGGTGAGAGTGAAAACTGCCACCACTTTGGAAAATAGTGTGGTTTTTACTAGTAAATAACTGATGTTATACAGATCCTATACATAGCAATTTCCCTTATAAGTAAATAATTCATAGAAACTAGTATGCCAGGATGTATGTACAAGAATGTTCATAGTAGCTTGGTTTGTAATAGCTACAAGTTGTAAGTAATCCAAATGTCCCTCAGCAGTAGAATACACTTACTGTGGGTATATGCAAATGAAATACATCACACCAATGAAAATGAAGAGGTACAGCTACTCCTAAAAACATGGATTAATCTCACAAACACAATCTTGCGTGAAAGAAGATATAAAAGAATATACACCGTATCATCTCATTTATAGAGAATTCAATAACAGAGGCTGAATAACATAACAGAATGAAACAACTTGTATTATTTAGTATGCATACATAGATGGTAAAACTAAAAGAGAAGTGAAGAACTCCTTATCACAAAGACAGGATGGTGATTACTTCTAAATGTCAGGGAGGGAAGAGAAATTGGAGAAAACACACAAAGTACTTTTGTGGTGTTCACAATTTTCTATTTCTTGATCTGGGTGATAGTTAAAAGGATATGTGCTTTTAATTAACTGTTAAAATGTGCATATTTTATGCTCTTTTCTAATTTTGATAATATGTTTCATAATTAAGAAAAAGGAAAAAAGAAAATATGGTGTTTTCAAAGAGCTACTACTAACTAGGTCAAGAATATTAGTGTGTGTACAGAGCATATAAAGAGATAAGACTGGAAAAGTAGTCTTGATAAGCTGTACAATAAAACTGTACAAAAATTTCTGCACAAGGTCCATACTAAGCATACAGCAAACATGTGTGTCTAGACTACTACCCCTGACCTTCCAAATTTGCAATACACATTCCCAAATGAGGCAAAAGGGAAGCAAAGTTTGAGAGTCTAGATTAGTTTAAGATGGCCCTCTTGTTCCTGATTTCTGTTCCTCATGAGACCTGACTAATACCCGTTCTTGGGTTCCAAGGACTAGCCTGTATCATATATTTTTATATTTTAGTTAGATGATTTTTCTTACTGGCAAGAGTTGTAACTGAGATAAATCATGTGCTTAACTGTATCACTTTATTAACTTAAGAAATCAAACAATAACACGACAGTAAAGTCTCCTTTCTAATTTATCAACACGGGAAAAAATCAGGTTTCTTCTTCATAATGACCTTTACAGATAAGAAATACTGATCAAAATGTTCTAACATCACTTTTCTTTAACTTACCCTCAAAGTATGGTGCTCTTGTGCTAATAAAAGTCTTAGTTCTTCATGTAGTGTTATAACTTCCAGAAACTGACCCCATAAAGCCATCAGGAGTGAACAAAGTTGTGCAAGATTCATATTTATAAGTTCTGCCAGTTCATCAGGATTTTCTATTTTCTGAAATGACAAGAAAAAAACTTCACTGCTTCCTGAGACTTACCATATCTAAATATAATGTTATTGGAACATCAATACAAGGCAAATTTTTAGTTTTAAAAAGTGTGTGTGCGCGCACATGCTTATATTGTGTAGAGAACAAGTGACCAATGGCTTTTTTAAAATTTGATAGTTACTATAAAAATTTTCAAGAACTGAATTGATATTTTAATATCTGAGATATCTACCAAATAATGTCAAATATAGTTTAAAATTAGGATAGAAAATCTTACAAACATGATTTTTATTTATTTATTTATTTATTTTTATTTCTAGGAGAGAGAGAGAGAGAGACAGCGTGAGCAGGGGAGGGTCAGAGAGAGAGGGAGTCACAGACCGAAACAGGCTCCAGGCTCTGAGCTGGCAGTCAGCACAGAGCCCGACGCGGGGCTCGAACCCACGAACCGTGAGATGATGACCTAAGCGAAAGTCGGACGCTTAACCGACTAAGCCACCCAGGCGCCCCATCTTACAAACATGATTCTACAGAGCATGATCAACCTCAAACATTAAAATTCTGAGAATTTTAAATATAATGATATATTTAAATATATTTGATAAATAAAATGATATATTTAAATAAATCATGATGAAAGTTATAAAAGTGTTGAAAGATAATGCAATCTTAAAATAAGAGTTTTTTCTCCAATCTGCTAACTGAATTACTTATAAAATCCATAACTACTCAGAAAGGACAGAGATATTTTCTGAAGTGCTAACTGCTTTTCCTTCACTCCTAAGTTTCTAGGTTTTATTTTGCTTGTGGTAATCCTTTTACAGTCATCAAACACTTCTTTCTCTTTTCTAACAATTCATTCACCCACTGTTTATTGAGCACATTTTGAATGCTAGAGCCAACATTCCAATCTAAATCAAAGATTAATATGAGAAGTTTGGTCTAGTAAGGAAAGAAAAGTGGGTAACCAATTTTAATATGCTGTTATGAGTGTTCTAATAGTGGTATTAAATTATCCCATTTATTTAAATACTCTCCTACAGTGATGATAAAAGTTGAAAGTAATGAATTATATCAAAAAATGAAGAATCTTCTATAAAGCACTTGGATTTCTTGCATAAGTAAAATAAGGATTTTTGAACAAAGAAAAATAAAAGACTATACATCAGAATAATTCCTTCTCTTTCGGACAGGCATTTTTATTACAAAGGCAGGCCTTTCTTTAATTCACTGATGCAGCAGTGTTCAGGCAGATTATATCTTGCTGTAAAAATTTGACTTCAATTACTAGTAACACTAGGAAATCTACCTTAATATACAGATTGATGATGATTTCCTTCCACATGGTAAAGAAGGCAGAAATAGTCTATTCAGGTTAAGGTTCAAAGCCCCTCCTATAGTTTCAATTATCACATATACTAATGACTGCTGAATCTTTACATCTGGATCACATCTCTCCTGAGCTCTAGACCCATCACTGACTAGATGACTATATTTGGATGTGATAAGAAAGGTGTTCAAATCAGTATATCCTAAAGAATACTAATTATATTTTCACGCTCCGCTTAAAAAAATTCCTCAAATGTGGCTTATCACATTTAACCTTAATCAGTTTACTTTTACTTTTTTTTTAAGCTTATTTATTTATTTTGAGAAAGAGAGAGATAGAGACAGAGAGAGAGAGAGGAGGAGAGAGAATCCCAAGAAGGCTCTGCACTGTCAGGGCAGAGTGCAACATGGGGCTCAATCTCAGGAACGATGAGATCATAACCTGAGCCAAAATTACGAGTCGAGGGTCTAACTGAGCCATCTGGGAGCTGCTATTTTTACTTATTTTTGAAGTGTACAATTCAGCAGGCATTTCTTTTCTATCCTAACTCAGAGAGGACATAAAACAAAAATTCAGCAAAATTATTAAGAAGGGAAGGGACTGTGTCTTATTCACTTTTGTGACTTTGGTTACTAGTACACAGTAGTCACTCAATATCTGAAGTTACAGACTTCAGATAAGGAAAAGTTCCCCATATTTATGGACAAACTAAGAAAATGCTGAAAAATTCCAGAACTCCTGAACAGAAGCTAAGAGAGTCAACATATAATATTGATTCATCAATGTATAATAAATCTACCAACGTATTTTGCCCCAGGAAATAGTTTATAAATGTATTAGAAATGAAGCTAACAAGTTTTTCATGTCTCTCTTAAGAACAAACAGAAGATTAAAGTGTACACTAAAATAAGTTGAAACATGCAGTCTTCTTCCAAGAATAGTATTAAGGGAGTTTAGAAAAAGAAGACTTGAATAAACATTTGACTGTAACTAAAGAGTAGTGTGTAAGGCAAGCAATGTTATTCTTAGTATAATCTACACACGTGTAGAATTAATTCTCTTGGTTTCACCATAGGTTGAACAGTGTAAACAACATTTTTTTAAATCCCCTGAGAGCAAGATATCCCCTGTCTAGATACCCTGTAATTATTAATCTTCCTTTTCAGAAATCACCAAGTTATCAAGGTTCTGAGAAGACTTTAGTATTTTCATTATTAGGAAAGCATCCTTTCAAGCATAAATAAATTACTCCTCTGGTTTACATGAATCTTTACAATATGTCTCAAAATATAAATAAAATATTTTTATGTTAAAAAGGAAATTAGAATAAAGTTTGACAAACTGTTTTATATGTATAAGTGTAGGAATAAGATCTTACATTTGTATAATATTTTCTCAAATAACATCTTTAAAAAAATTTTTTTTATAGTTTATTTCTTTTTGAGACAGAGCGAGACAGAGCATGAGTGAGGGAGGGGCAGAGAGAGAGGGAGACACCAAATCTGAATAAGGCTCCAGGCTCTGAGCTGTCAGCACAGCTGACATTCTTTTATGGATATGTACTTTTTCATAGCAGTCACTGATCTTGTTTGATTACCAAATACTGCTTACTTAAATATTAGACTTGGAAAATAGGTGATGCAAAAAAAAAAAAAAAGAAGAAGATGATTAAGTTCATTTTAGTGTAGAATCTTTCATTTTTTCAGTTATACATAGAGAGAAAATTCTAGAATCATATATACTATTATGCCATTTCCGTTGAATAATATGAGGATTTTTCTACATACTGAAAGCATATTTAAAAAAATTTTTTAATGTTTATTTATTTTTGAGAGAGAGTGTGTAAGCAGGGGAAGGGCAGAGAGAGAGCGGGAGACACAGAATCTCAAGCAGGGTCTAGGCACTGAGCTCTCAGCGCAAAGTCCAACAATGTGGAGCTAGAACTCACAGAATGAGAGATCATGACTTGAGCCTAAGTCGGATGCTTGACTGACTGAACCACCCAGGAGCCCTTTGAAAGTGTACTTTTAAGGTTGTATAACTTTTTTAGATTGTATGTGTTTCATAACTTGTTTAACCATTCTCCTATCATTATTTACTTAGGTTAATATTTTCATATTATAAATTACAATATATATGAATCTCTGTTTATTTGGTACTGATGACAAGTAATACCCTGGCTTTGGATATATACTGCCAAATTAATCTCTGAAAAAGATCTCCAAGGTGAGAGATCTATGAGAGATATAAGAATCTTTACCTTATCACATTTCAACAAGCATTACATTATTAGAAAATCACAGCCAATCTGATAGGTTAAAAAAGGTATGAGAATATTTAAAATTTTATTTGATGATTAGTAAGACTGAATATGTTTTGATTATTAGCCTATTTTGTAAACGGGTTAGTTATTTTGTAAATGGGTTAGTATAAGTTATACTAACTTAAAAAATGGTAAGTTACAGGTTTTCTTATTGATTTGAAAGAGTTCTTCCAATATTCTACCTTTTGTCTGTTGTCAAAATTTATGATAGGTTGTTGATGTTAAACTTTACGATGTCCATTTACATACTAAAATTTAAAAATGTTTTACCTAAAAAATTAGTAATATATGAATACATATAGTACTTTTAAAATTTAGCATAGATGGATATAGAGCAAAGAATAAAAATTTTCCTTTACAATCCCATTCTTCATACAACTCTTTTCTGTATTAACAGTTTGAAATACATATATATGTGTGTATATGTGTAAAATATATATTAAAGGTATCACAGGTATATACAAGCAGGGGAGGGGCAAAGAGTGAGGAAGAGAGAGAAATCCCAAGCAGGTTCAGTGCTGTCAGTGTGGAGCTGAACGTGGGGCCCTATCTCACAAACAGTGAGATCATAACCTAGTCGAAATAAAGAGTCAGATGCTGAACTGACTGAGTCACCAAGGAGCTGCTGTTTTTTTATTCTTTTACTGAAGTGATACTCTATTTCCATTACTGTAGTTTTATATACATTTTAACATACATTTGGGCAAGTCTCTGTATAAAAATGTATTTTTTAAGGTTTTACTTAAGTCATTCTTTTCAAGTGCTCTTTAAAATAAGTCAAATTTTAACATTTCCAATGGTATTTTGATATGGATGCATTAATTAACTTAAGAAAAACTGGTATCTTTCAGTGACTGTTTCTCTTTTTATTCAAAAGTATGTTTACTTATTCAAATATCTCAGTGAAATATTATAGATTTTTTCACATTAATTGCACACATCTTATTAAGGTTCTTTCTAAATGCTTAATGTTCTTATGGGCAATTATTATGACAACATTATTGATTTTTAATGAAAATACTTATCTTAATTGAACTGTGGGGAAAACCTCTAGAAGAGTATACAAAATTACTTATGTATTCTGCACATGTATAATTTTAAAAGGAGAAGGCAAATACTTTTTTCAAAGGGGTCTAACCCTCATTCAAATTTACATACAGAAATACATTCCAAAGTCAAGTATATATTTTTTTATGTCTCTGATTAGTAGCTGACCAAGAGTGAAATACATAGTGATCTTAAATTAGAATATTTAAAATAGAACATTTAGTTCCATGCCAAAATTTAAAAAAAGGAAATTTAATTTCAAGAATAAACTATTGGAAAAATGGTCTGAGACACAAATTGATTTGCTGAAATAAAACAATTTTCATTTCTAAACTATCATTTTATAAAAATACATAATCTTAAGGCTGATTTAAAAATTTGTCCAGAAATTCTTTTGAGTAAATTAATTGAAGAAGGTGCACACTTTTGATATTTAATCGCCTTTGCTATCCCGTTTACATGCAAAATAACATATATTTTAAAAATAGGTTAACTTCATGCTGAAGCCAAATGTCTTTTTATCAACTAAACTGTGATTCTACTATGATCAACCATTTGAGGAAGGATAAATCATTAAGTTTTCTTGGATACAGTATTTAGAATAGGAAACAGAATCCACTCAAATAACTTGATAAATGTTAATTTTAAAAAGTCCAAGTACCTTAACTTCTTCGCATAGTTCAGTAAGTCGAGCTTCTACATCCATTTCCTCTGAAAGGAGTAAAGAGTAATTAGAGGAAATATTTCAATATTATATCTGAAAAGTATTTTTGAAATTATCTAAATACAGTTGGCCCCTGAACAATATAGGGATTAGGGGCATCACCCCCACCATGCCATGAAAACTCCATGTATAACTTCTGACTCCCCTAAACATTAACTACTAAATAGCCTACTATTGACCAGGAAGACTTATAAATAGCATTAACAGTTGATGAACACATATTTTGTACGTTATATGTATTATATACTGTATTTTTATAAAAATAAGCCAGAGAAAAAAATTTACAGTCCTATACTGTACTTATTGAAAAAAAAATCCTTGTTTAAATGGACCTGTGCAGTTAAAGCCCCAGGTTTTCGAGAGTCAAATGTAAATTGCCTTTAAAAAACAGAAGGTTGAGAAATATTTGAACTATATTCAATTAAATAAATTTCAATGTAATATACTGTCATAAACACATTAATCATGTGGGTAATGTGAGTATTAAATTCTATGTTCTGATTATTAGTGTTCAAGTTCTCATAAGAGGATGACACTGTCAAGGAAATATTGACTGTGGACCTAAAGTAACTTGTACAACTATAGTACAGAAAAGATAAAACATATAACTAAGTTTTATTGCATTGTATACACTGTAAATTTCAATACAACTTAGCATTTTCTTAAGTGTGTACATGGCTTGTTTTTTTCTTGTTTTTTTTACAAAAGCTATTCCTAAAAAATTCAAGTCAAATTAATCTTTATAGTTAAAACACTCAAAACATACCTGGAGTAGAAGTTATTTAACAATAATGAGTGACAAAATCTTTGAGTTTCTAATTTAGTTTACTATATTCAGTTTTCTCTAAGACATTCTAAAACCGAAGTATATTTTGTCCATACAATCCTGATTTATTTAATGTATGCTGTGACCTTCTATAAGGAGGTGTGCAGATTAATTTAAATTAAAATGGTAATATTTATAAGGGAATACAGAAACTAATAGAACAGAAAGGATCCCTGCTTTTTGCAGGGGAGGAATTTCACTAAGGCCTGAAATATGTTTAGATACACCTGATTTTTAATCAGAAATCAAACTGAGTTCTCCTACAAGAACTGTAATAGCATAGTTGTGATCACAAAAAATTCCATAATCCTGTTCCACAATCTTTTTAACTGATCATTCTCACACAAGGGCAAGAATACATTCTAGGACATCCAGAAATGTATTCATTAGATCACTATGTCATAAGGTAGACTTCAATGTATACTATTTGTTAAAAAGCAAAATAAACATTTAAATTTGATAAAATAAGCAGTTACATTTATGTGGTAAACACAACCAACCTATGATGTGAACAAATACTCCACTAATAATTAAAATCATTAGGACACATATATATTTTGAGTCCCAAAATATATAAATAAAATTGTATTGAGATATTAATATCTACCAAGAAATAGATCACAGATTTGGTCAACTCATTGATAACTAATGAAATCTATTATTTTACAAATCATTTCACTGTCAGATAAATCAGTGGCCTCTAATACAGGTTTTCCAAAATAAAAAAAAAAAAAACAAGAAGCAGAACCTGTATTAAAATCATAACATCCATACGTCCATGTCTGTTTTCACACTGCTTTTCCTCTAATAGGAGAAAATCAGTAAAATTAGTCTTAGTAAGTTAGCTATCCTATCAATAAATTTTTTTAAATGAAAAGGAACTTTTTAAAGTTTTGAGTTTTGGTGTATTTTTCTGATCTTCACATACAGGAGTCTAAATGCATAAGCTAGTACACTTGTATTATGGCTAGTGAGCTACTTCAATGCAAACATTTAAAGAATGTTTAAAAGCAAAACTTAACTTCAAAATACTTGAGTTGAAATGATTTCAAAATTATTTACACTTTTTAAATGAGTTTAAAATTCTACTGTAATTAATTTTCTTTAAAATGTATATATATACTGATACAATTACATAGATATGTATAGAAATGTTATTATCTTACATAAATTATGTTTTTTAATTTGGATCCTGCTGCTAATCTAAGGATACAGTGTAAAATATATTCTTCCATATTTTTCAAATATATACATACATATGGACACATTTCAGAGACACTGTAAATTCAGTTCCTGACTACTACAGTAAAGCTAATATTGCAATAAAATGAGTCAAATAAATGTTTTGGTTTCCTAAAACATAAAAAGTGCGTGTAAAAGTTATGTTGTAATTATACTGTAAACTTATATTAAGTGTGCAATAGCATTATATCTAAAACATGTATATAACTTAATTAAAAATGACTTCATTGCTAAAAAATGCTACCATCATCTGAGCTTTCAGTGAGTTGTAATCTTTTTGCTGGTAGAGGGTGTTGCCTTGATGCTGACTACTGACTGATCAGAGTGGTGCTTGTTGAAGGTAGGGGTAGCTATCGTAATTTCTTAAAGTAAGACAACAATGGAGTTCATTACATCAACAGACTCTTCCTTCCCTGAAAGATTTCTTTGTAGTATTAGGGGCATTTACCCCCGGTAGAACTTCTTTCAAGACTGGAGTCAAACTTCTTAAAATCTTTCATTGCTTTATCAACTAAGTTTATGTAATATTCTATACCGTTTGTTGTCATTTCAACTATCTTCCCAGCATCTTTACAAGGAGGAAATTTATTTCAAGAAACTGCTTTCTTTGCTCATCCATGAGAAGCAACTCCTCATCTGTTAATGTTTCATTACAAGATTGCAGCAATTCAGTCACATCTTCAGGCTCCACTTCTAATTCTAGTTCCCTTGCTATTTCCACATTTGTACTTACTTTCTCCACTGAAGTCTAGAACCCCTTAAAGTCATCCACAAGGGTTTGAATAAAATTTTCAAACTCCTTTTAAGGTTGATATTTTGGCCTCTTCTCATAAATCACACATATTCTTAATGGCATCTAGGATGGTGAATCATTTCCAGAAGGTTTTCAATTTACTTTGCCCAGATCCATCAGAGGAATCCCCATCTATGGCAGCTACAGCCTTATGAAATGGCTTTCAAGTCATATTATTTAAGAAATAACATGAAATTAAGACCTGAAAGCCAAATAACTCCTTGATCCATGGGCTGCAGAATGGATACTGTGTGAGCAGGCATGACAACATCATCGATCTCACTGTACATCTCCATCAGAGCTCTTGAGGGGTCAGGTGCATTGTCAATGAGCAGTCATGTTTTGAAAGGAATATTTTTCTGAGCAGTAGGTATCAACAGCAGGCTTAAAATATTCAGTAAACTATGTTGTAAACAAACGTGCTGTCTTTAGGCCTTGTTGTTCAATTTATAGAGCAAAGGCAGAGCAAATTTACTGTAATTCTTAAATGTCCTAGGATTTATGGACTGGCAAATTAACACTGGCTTCAACTTAACGTCATCAACTATATTAGCCCCTAATAAGAGAGTCAGCCTGTCCTTTGAAACTTTAAAGCCAGGCATTGACTCCTCCTCCCTAGTTGTGAAAGTCCTAGATGGCATCTTTTTCCAATAAATGGCTATTTTGTCTACACTGAAAATATATTGTTTACTGTAGCCACCTTCATTAATTATCTTAGCTAGATCATCAACACTTGCTGCTTCATCTTGGACTTTGATGTTACATAGACAGCTTTTTTACTTTTAGCCTCATGAACCAATCTCTGGTAGCTTTAAACTTTTCTTCAGCAGCTTCCTCATTTCTCTTGGCCTTCATAAAACTGAAGATTTTGTTCGAGATTAGGCTTTGGCTGAAGGGAATGTTGTGGATGGTTTGATCTTTAACTTTCTATTTAAATTCCACTTAACATACAGCATAATATTAGTTTCAGGTATACAATTTAGTGATTCAACACTTAACATACAACATCTAGTGCTCATCACAAGTACACTCCTTAATCCTCATCGGCTATTTAAGCCACCCTCCCCCCAACCTCCTGTCTGATAACTATCCGTTTGCTCTCTATAGTTAAGAGTCTGTTTCTTGGTTTGCCTTTTTTGTCTCCTATGCTCGTTTTTTGTTTGTTTCTTAAATACCACAAGTGAAATTGCTACTAAAACTTTCTCCATAATAGCAATAAGGCTGTTTTGTTTTCTCATCATTCATGTGTTCAGTGGAGTGGCACTTTTAATTTCCTTCAAGAACTTCTTTTCATTCACAACTCAGTTAACTGGTTGGAGAAACACTCAGCTTTTGGCCTACTGTGGCTTTCAAAGTACCTTCCTCACTAAGCTTAATCTTCTCTAGCTTTTGACTTAAAATGAGAGATGTATAACACTTTCTTTCACATAAATACTTAAAGGCCATTGTAAGGTTATTATTAATTGGCCTAATTTCAATATTGTTGTATCTCAGGAAATAGAGAGACTTGAGGAAAGAGAGAGAGATGAGGGAAAAGCTGGTCAGCGGAGCAATCAGAACACACATCTATTAATAAATTCACTATCTTACGTGGGTGTGGTTCATGGTGTCCCAAAATAATTACAATAGTAACATCAAAGATCCCTGAGCATAGATCACTGTAACAAATATTAAAAGAATGTAAAAATTTTAAAGACTGAGAATTACCAAAATGTGACAGAGATATGGAGTGAGCAACTGCTGTTGGAAAAGTGGTGCCAACAGACCTGTTCAATGCAGGGTTACAAATTTTCAATTTGTAAGCAACTATGAAGTACAATAAAATAAAGTATGCCTTTATATGGGTTTTTGAGTCATTTTCTTTTTTTTTTATAAAAACATGATTGTGCTTTACACACTTTTCTATAATTTGTTTTTTTCTCCCAGCAATATTCCATGGGAATTTGGTATGGAACCCTAAATGTTTTTTGTTTTTTTTTTTTACTGTTTTTTTTTTTTTTTATTTCTAGGAGAGAGAGAGAGACACAGCGTGAGCAGGGGAGGGTCAGAGAGAGAGGGAGTCACAGACTGAAACAGGCTCCAGGCTCCGAGCTGGCAGTCAGCACAGAGCCCGACGCGGGGCTCGAACCCACGAACCGCGAGATCATGACCTGAGCGAAAGTCGACGCTTAACCGACTAAGCCACCCGGGCGCCCCCTAAATGTTTTTTTTAATGGCTGCATAATATTCCTTGGTGTGCAATGCCTTATAATTTCCTCAATATTGATGGTCAGTAGAAGATGGCACAGAAACAGGGGACCCTGGGCTTTTCTCCTCTCTCAAACATAGCCATACTGAAGTCAGATTACTCGGAATACCCAGGAAATCGATATGAGGACTGGCAGAAGGATCTCTACAGTTGGAGGGAGAGAGTGTGGCAGGTGTGAGGTGTGTGGAAGAGAACTGAGGGAGAAAAACTGTAGTGCCACCACTGCGGGGAACGCACCCTTTCTGTGCAGAGACAAAAGAGAGAGAAAGAGGAAGGGTTTGAGAATGCAGTGCTGGGTTTGTACAAGAGGAAAACCTCTCTGACCACAGAGTGGGGAGTGAGAGTTACTCAGTGTCCCAGGTTTTTTTTGCAAACAGTCTGTGGAGCTCAAACTCTGAGGTTTTGGAAGTGTGTGACTTTCTCCAGGGTGGTGCTGTGTGGTGTGTGCTCCTGGGGAAAAGGCATTGGCCCCGGAGTGCACAGCATGGTATAGGGATCTCCTGGGTCGTACTGGAAGAGAACATTCCACTTTTGGAAGTACTTTTGGAAGAGGGTGTACTGCGTCTCCAAGGACAAAAGACCCTGCAGGTGCCAGTGAAAGGCAGACAGAAGCACGCACAGAGGCAGACAACATGGCTCCTGGTTTTTATTGTGCTAACCATAGATTCTGTGCAGATGAGGGATTGTTTTTCTGACACAAAGGACATCAGACATAGCACAGACAGGCTCTATTCCAGAAGAGAGGAGCAGGTTCGTGTGGTGCCGGCCCTGTTAAGATTTTGAGTTCTGAATCCTAGCTATATACCAGGGAGCACTGACTACCCTATCTATTCTATGAGGGTTCTCTGAACAGTTGGGGGTGTAAGATCTCCTGTCTGGCGATAAGAGAGTGGGGTGGCACCATTTTCCCTTTTACCACTGACATGGTGGGACTTCAGAGAACAACACAACTGCCCCTAGTGGAGGTAGGACCCACTCAAACCAAGTCCTCCCCCCCTCCCCCATGCCTGGCAACGGTATATTTACTATGGCAGGTCTGACCCTGAGTGAGTCCAGCAGGCCTCTTCTCCAGAAGACCAGCACAGGCAGCACCCTGCGGGCACAAAGGCTACTGTCATAGAGTACTTCAAAGCGTCACCTGCAGTTCTGGTTGAAACTGGATCAGGTTTACTTTATTTTTTTCTTTTTTTTTCCTTTGGAATCAGCCTTATGGTTTTTTGTTTGTTTTTTCATTTCCTTTTCTCATTTTCTTTTTCTTTCTTCTTTTCCTTTTCTTTATCTTTGGAATGAGGCTTATATTTTTTGATTGTCTGGATTTTTCATTCCTTTTCTTTTTCTTTTAGATCAGGTTTTTTTCCCCGACTCTATTTTATTCTTTTGTTCTTTTCTTTCCAGGCTTATTTTAACAAACAAATCAGAGCACACCTAGCTAAAGGTCCAAACATTCCCCACTGCAAGCAAGGAGCTCCACAGAGGGCTGACCAGTAGAAAAGAGTAGTCAAAACCTAATAGCAGAGTACACACAGCACACACTAGAAACACTTTCTGAAGTGCCAGGCTTTGGACAGTATATGACCCCTTTTAATACAGCATTACTCTGAGGTATAGGAAACATAATAAGCTTTTAAAACATGCCAAAGACAGAAACTTAGCCAAAATTCCAAGATGGAGAAATTCACCCCCCAAAAAGGGTCAAGACTACCAGCTTGGCTTGAAAAAAAAAAGCATAGAATACACCAGAGAAACCTCTGCTGCAGGGAAAAAAGACCTAAAAACATGTCAGGCTGAAATAAAAAAAATTCTATAACTGAAAGGCAAAACTGACAGGAAATAGTCACAAGGACTGAAGAAACAGAGGAAAAAATAGGTGATACAGAAGATAAAATTATGGAAAATAACAAAGCTGAAAAGAGGGAAAGAAAACTATTAGATCATGAAGGTAGACTTAGGGAACTCAGTGATTCCATTCAGTGAAATAATATCTGTATCCTAGGACTCTCAAAAGAAAAGCAGGTAAAAGGGTCAGAAGGTTTATTTGAACAAATTATAACTGAGAACTTCCTTAATCTGGCAAAAAAAAAAAAAAAAAAAAACCCAAAAACCGAAAACCAAAAACAAGTATTCAAGTCCAAGAGACCCAGACAACTCCTGTGAAAAATCAACAAAACAGGTCAACAACACGACATACCATAGTGAAACCTGCAAAATACAAAGATAAAGAGAAAATTCTGAAAGTAGTTAGGGACAATAAGTCCTTAACTTACAAGGGTCGACAAATAAGGTTAGCAGCAGACCAGTCCACTGAAACTTGGCAGGTCAGAAGGGAGTGGCAGGAACTATTCAACATGCTGAAGGGGAAAAATATGCAGCCAAGAATTCTTTATCCAGCAAGGCTGTCATTCAGAACAGAAGGAGAAATACAGAGTTTCCCAGACAAAAACAAAAGGAGCTCATGACCACTAAACCAGCCTTACAAGAAAATTTAAGGGGGACTTTTTGAGTGGAGGGAAAAAAAAAACACCAAAGCAACAAAAACTAGAAGGACCAGAGAAGATCACCAGAAACACCAACTCTACACATGACACAACAGCTAATATCTATCATATTAATGAACATCACAAGAAAGCCAGAGTAGCTATACTTATATCAGACAAACTAGATTTTAAAACAAAGACTGTAGTAAGAAATGAAGAAGGGCATAACATCACAATTAAAGGATGTATCCACCAAAAAGATCTAACAATGGTAAATATTTATGCCCCCAACTTGAAAGATCCAAATATATAAACCAATTAATAACAAATATAAAGAAACCCATTGTTAATAATACAATAATAGTAGAGGACTTTTAACACCCTACATACTGCAATGGACAAGTGATGTAAGCAGAAAATCAACAAGGAAACACTGGCTTTGAATGACACACTGGACCAGATGGACTTAACAGATATATTCAGATCATTTCATCCTGAAGCAGCAGAATATGCATTCTTCTTGAGTGCACATGGAACATTCTCCAGAATAGATTACGTACGGGATCACAAAGAAGCCCTCAACAAGTACAAAAAGATATCATACCATACATATTTTCAGATCACAACGCTATGACACTTTTAGTTAACTACAAGAAAAAATTTGGAAAGCCCTCAAATATAAGGAGGTTTAAAGAATATTCTACTAAAGAATGAATGGGTTAACTAGAAAATTAAAGAAAAAAAAAAAAAACACATGGAAGCAAATGAAAATGAAAACACAACAGTCCAAAGCCTTTGGGATGCAGCAAGGCAGTCCTAAGAGGGAAGTATATTACAATTCAGGCCTAACTCAAGAAGCAAGAAAGGTCCCAAATATACAACCTAACCTTAGACTTATAAGAGCTACAAAAGGAAAAGCAAATAAAGCCTAATGCCACAAGAAGGGAAATAATAAAGATTAGAGCAGAAATAAATGATGTAGAAACTAAAAAAAAACAACAACAGGAGAACAGCTGTTTCTTTGAAAGAATAAACACAATTGATAAACCCCTAGCCAGACTTATCAAAAAGAGAAGGTCCCCAGATAGATAAAATCATGAATGAAAGAGATCACAACCAAAAAAACAGAAATAAAACAAATACAATATTATGAAAAATTATATGCCAACAAACTGGGCAATCTAGAAGAAATCGACAAATTTCTAGAAACTCACAAACTACCACAACTTTAACAGGAAGAAATGGAAAATTTGAATGGACCCATAACCATGAAGGAAACTGAATCAGTAATCAAAAATCTCCCAACAAACAAGTCAGGGTCAGATGGCATCCCAAGGGAATTCTACCAGATATTTAAAGAAGACTTAACACCTATTCTTCTCAAACTCTTCCAAAACAGAAATGGAAGGAAAACTTTCAAACTCATGCTATGAAGCCAGAATTACCTTGATTGCAAAACCAAAGACCTCACTAAAAAGTAGAATTACAGGCCTTATGAATATGGATGCAAAAATTCTCAACAGGATGCTAGCAAATCGAATTCAACAGTACATTAAAAGAATTATTCACCATGATCAAGTGGGATTTATTCCTGGGCTGCACGGCTAGTTCAATATTTGCAAATCCATCAATGTGATACATCACATTAATAAAAAAAAAAAGGATAAGAACAATAGGATACCCTCAATAGACACAGAAAATGCATTTGACAAAACACAGCATCCAATCTTGATAAAAATCCTCAACAGAGTAGGGTCAGATGGAATATACTACTACATGATACAGGGCATGTATGAAAGACCCACAGCTAATCTCATCCTCCGTGGGGAAAAACTGAGAGCCTTCTCCTATGCTCGCTCAGGAAGAAGACATGCATGTCAACTCTCACCATTAGTATTTAACATAGTACTGGAAGTCTTAGCCTCAGCAATCAGACAACAAAAAGAAATAATGGGCATACAAATCAGCAAGGAGGAAGTCTAACTTTCATCATTTGCTAATGACATGATGGTCTATGTAGGAAACCTTAAATATATAGAAAACCTGAATGACTCCATCAAAAAACTGCTAGAATACATGAATTCAGCAAAGTGGCAGGATATAAAATAAATGTGTAGAAATCTGTTGCATTTCTATACACTAATAATGAAACAGCAGTAAAAGAAAAAGCAAGGAATTGATCTCATTTACAATTGCATGAAAAACAGTAAGATTCTTAGGAATAAATCTGACTAAAGAGGTAAAAGATCTGTACTCTGAAAACTATAGAACACTCATCAAAGAAACTGAAGAGAATACAAAGAAATGGAAAAGCATTTTATGCGCATTGACTGGAAGAACAAACATTGTTAAAATGTCTTTGACAAAGCAGGAAAGAATATCCAATGGAAAAAAGACAGTCTCTGCAACAAATGGTGCTGGGAAAACTGGATGGTGACATGCAGAAGACTGAATCTGGACTACTTTCTCACACCATACACAAAACTAAAATCAAAATTGATGAAAGACCTAAATGTGACAGAGGAAACCATCAAACTCCTAGAGGAGAACAAAGGCAGAAACTTCTTTGACCTCAGCATAGCAACTTCTTACCACACACACTGCCAATGGCAAGGGAAACAAAAGCAAACATGAAGTATTGGGACTTTCATCAAGATAAAAAGCTGCACAGTGAAAGAAACAATAAAACTACAAGGCAGCCTATGGAATGACAGAAGACATTTGCAAATGACATATCTAATAAAGGCTTGGTATCCAAAGAACTCATCAAACTCAATACCCAAAAAACAAACAACCCAGTTAAGAAGTGGACAGAAGACATGAACAGACATTTTTTCCAAAGACATCCAGATGGCTGATAGACACATAAAAAGATGCTCAACATCACTCATCATCAGGGATATACAAATCAAGACCACGATGGGATATCACCTCTCACCTTTCCAAATGGCTAAAATTAACAATACAAGGAACAATAGGTATTGGTGAAGATGTGGAGAAAGGTGAACCCTCTTGCATTGTTCAGGGAAATGCAAACTGGTGCAGCCACTCTGGAGAACAGTATGGAAGTTCCTCAAAAAATTAAAAATAGAACTACCCTATGACCCAGCAATTACACTCTTAGGTATTTACCTAAAGGGTACAAAAATACTGATTCAAAGGGATACATACACCCCAATGTTTATAGCAGCATTATTAACAATAGCCAAACTATGGAGAGCCCAAATGTCCATCGACTAATGAATAAAGATGATGTACAAATACAGACACAGGAATATTAGCCATCAAAAAGAATGAAATCTTGACATTTGTAACAATGTAGATGGAGCTAGAATGTATTATGCTATGCAAAATAAGTCCATCAGACAAAGACAAATACTATATGATTTCACTCATATGTGGAATTAAAGAAACAAAACAGATTAACATAGGGGAAGGAAGAGAAAAAAGAGAAGAGAGGGAAACAAACCACATGAGACTACTAATGATAGAGAACAAACTGAAGGTTGATGGAGGGAGGTAGGTGGGAGATGGGCTAGGTGGGTGATGGGTATTAAGGAGGGTACTTGTTGTGATGAGCACTGGGTGCTCTACGTTAAGTGATGAATCACTGAATTCTACTCCTAAAGCTAATATTGTACTGTGTTCACTAACTAAAATTAAAAAGAAAATTTCCTCCATATTCTACTCGTTTTCATTTGAAAAATGGGCACTTATCTTTCTATTCAGAGTGTTGTCATTAAGATAAATACTATAATAAACATGTCTATGCATATATGTTTACATACTAATACTCATCTTTCTATGATACAGGTTAACCAAAGTAGGGATGCTAGGTCAAAGGGTAAATATATCTTAAATTTATTTTCTAAATCCACCCACCCATTCATCTATTCACTTATTCAACTGATATTTATAACATAGCCCAGAAAATGCCAATATAATACTAGGTTGTAAGGATAAAAAATACCTCATTAAAGTACTATTTAACTTTATTAGAGTTTGAATCAGGTCTTTTCCCATGTAACCAAAAACTGGGCCTTTCTTTATACAGAACTTAATATAAGCAGCATTATGTAGAGTTATTTGGAATTTAGAATGCTCAAATGTAAACTGATAGGTTGGCAAAATAATAGCTTAAACCAGGAATATATTTTCATTCACTAAAGCATGTCAGAAATGATCACAATTTAATATTATGAATACTTTAATTTTATACTTACTTTATATGAGAATATAAAATTATACTCTAAAATAATGACCATAAATAAATCTTTAACCTCTCTTTTTTCTTTCCTGATAATAAAATCAGTTTTTCTTTTAAGAGTTTTAGTGAAAACTGACCTAACTTAAGTTTTTCTGAGCTATTTTCATCTGAGGAATAGTAAGATTTTGTCCCCTTAATTTTATTTTGTTCATACTTCTGAAAACAAGAAACAAACACTATGATTTTATTTTTTATTTCTATAGCTTTTCATAACTTTTAAAAAATGTAATTGTAATGGGTCTATTCAACACCAAATAAAAACCTTCAATATACTTATGAAAGTACAGTGAGTTAAGTACTATTGCTATTTAAGAACAGAAGTCTAAAATATGCAGGGAAACATAAATAAAACAACAAGATCAGATTATTTCCATTAAAATATGTAATATCTGGATAGTGATATTTTGATACTACTTTGCTTTTGAAGCTTAGAACAATAAAAAATAAATCCAGGGGCGCCTGGGTGGCTTAGTCGGTTAAGCGTCCGACTTTCGCTTGGGTCATGATCTCGCGGTTCGTGGGTTCGAGCCCCGCGTCGGGCTCTGTGCTGACTGCCAGCTCAGAGCCTGGAGCCTGTTTCAGTCTGGTGACTCCCTCTCTCTCTGACCCTCCCCTGCTCACGCTGTCTCTCTCTCTCTCTAGAAATAAATAAAACATTAAAAAAAAAAAAAAAAAAAGAAAATAAATCCAAATTGACTTAAAAAGCAAAACCAGCTATTGAAGATGTTTCTCTTTATTTCTATAGTGCATAAAATTAATTAGCTTCAGTTTTTAAGCCACATTTCATTATAATTGGACCTACCCAGAAATAAACTGACTTTGAACAAACTTAAGGTAATTAGCATTAAACACATATTCTGGCAATGAACATGGATTCCAAAAAATGCTCTTTGTAGGAATTGTAAAAAGAATACAGAAAATAGCCAAAGAAATCTTTGTATTTACCTTTTCAAGTTTTAATTAAAAACCTCAATATTATAAATTAAGAAATTAACCGAAGCTTATCTACAAACAAAATTGATTCTGGAATTTCTAAAATAACAGTAGTAGGAACATACTATATTAATAAGTACGTATTTATGAAATTTGACACTAATTTAAAGCAAAATTTCATACTAATAGAAAGGGATTATTTACTTATCCTATTTGTAAACGTACCTAGACAGGTGTCTTTCTGGGTTCGTGGCTGTTTTCTTCTGAGAAGGCGCTCATAAAGGACCTGCATGTTGGCCTTGGCTAGTTACAAGGATTGTACACAGCACTAGTTACTAATGCTCCTTTTACAACAAAGTTTACCAGAATTTTCCAACTTGTTATTAATAGACTTAGTATTGATCTGACAGTGCAGTTAGATTAGAACACCACAGCAGAGTCTTTCAGTTAGTTAGTTAGCTTATTAGAATTGCAAATGATGTACATTCAAGTTTATATTTTGTTCTTTTTTCTATTTAAATGTATGAGCTGCTCAACATTTCATAATCCAATGTATTTTCATGTTTTAATTTCTTAGATCAAGAATTTTAGAGGTGGCAGGGATCTGAGAAATGAGCAAGATCAACCGTTGCTATTACAAGTGTAGATACCAGGGCCCAGAAAGTACATGATATGCCAAAGCCTAGATTCCAGAACTTGTGACTACCATTTCCAGTAAGAGCTCATTGCACTGAACCCTTATTTAACTACATGCTATTAAAAAAAAAAAAATGTACATCATTCAACTAGTTGAAAAGAAAATGGCAAAAGCAGAAAGGAATTCAAGGTATTATTTTAAAAGAGGGAATAAAGTCCAGATCTATTTTTCAAAGCATGGTTAGAGTTTCAGACTTTTAAGTATATACTTATTTGAAAACTCAAGAAAAATATCAAATAGTAGAAGGAAATACAATAAATATCCTTTAATTAAGAACTACTTTATATCCACCTATTAAAACTGATGAATATAATGATATTTAGTCAACAGTGCTTTATGGAAGTACCCTTTAATGCTTGTAATATAATTTTGCTAGGATAAAAACAAATAATGTTAATAATTCAGAATATGTAATTATTTTTAATAGTTAATAGTATTTTTAGATATTCCCTAGCAGATGCATTGAAGAATAAATTAAAATTCACAATAAATAGAAAACATAAAGATGAAAAGTTTAAGAATAACAAATGCTACCAATATTTACTGATGATGAATCTTGATTTTAAAGATCCCTAGTAAACTATAAGCTATGTCTTGATGCCTATATACTTTACTAACAACAAAACTATATTGTGCCATTTCATTCATTCTTCATTCATTCAACAAATATATTTTGAGTAGGTAGCATATGTAAGGTACTAATACTTTTATTCTATCGCTTTTATTTACTTAAAACTAAAGTCAAGTTTGCCTTAGAAGTTGGTTTCTGATAAAATATTTTAAGCAAACAATTTGGAATAAAGTTTATATTTAGTAACTAACTTCTGAAATTAAATTTAAGGGCTTTTTTAATTATGATATTTTCTATATTACATGCATAAGGTCAAAGTAATATATATACACATAAGCCATCCTTACCTGTGAGAAAATTTATAACCTGATAAATAAATGAATTATCGTGCTGAATTAGATTAATAAACTAGTAATAAAGTGCTAATCCTGTGTAAGATATTTGAAATAAATCTTTGCTTTGAAGAGATGCTTGTTTTAATTATTAATGATGTATTTACCATTAAACATTACTTCCTTTCAGAAATATTCTTATCTAACTTAAAATGTGATTCATGTGTTTTTTCATTCACAAATATTACATGTTAAATCTATTTGAAAATTATATCCAGATATATGTCTTCCTTATATAGACATTTATACGACCACCTTATGTACAACTCTCTGTATTAAAGCCCCAATGAGTCTTGTCTCACTGGGAGAGTTTCTCCTTTCCATCCCAATGTTGAACTGAACACTTATTAAAAGAAGAGAAATCAAGGCTCTTTAAAGACAGACCCTATTCTTTCCTTAGCATCTAGCTCAATGCCTGACATGCTGGGTGCCCATAAAAGCCCAAGGGAATTACACCATTAAGAAGTCTTACTCCTAGAGCTCCTTTACACACTCTGCCTTTTGGATGTCCTTGTCTTTCCTACCTACTCATGCACATCTGGTTCCCTTCAACCGCCCTACCTTTCAAATGAAAACCACTTTGTGTATGTAGTCCCAAAGCTAGTAATAAGTGACAGAAATAACTCCAAACATGCACTCTTAAGCACTATAAGATAATGCCTCTATTAATTCTACTACACCATTCAACATCAAAACTATAAACAGATTTTCTTGTAGAAATACCACTATTCATGGCTTCTAAGTTTCACACCATTTCTTTTTAGAATTCTGTTTTTTCAGGCATATGGTATTATCCTTCATACATATTACAGTTTAATAATTTTATAGTTTGGTCATTAACCAAAATTTATAATGTGATTCTAAGAAAATGTGCTGAAGTTCCAAAAAAAATCAAATTAAAAAATATATGAGCATAACTGTTCCATTAACTGAGAATAGTGATAGCCTGAATTAGTTCTATTCTACAAACATTTCTTTCATGTTCAAAAAAGAACATTTAAAAAAGTTTACTTCTGAGGCAGTAGTTTCCTACAAGATTTTCCTAAGAGAAACAGAAGGATTCTAAATACACAAAATAGCAAAGAAAAAGAATATTTCAGAGAACAGTAATCAAAGTGTTTCCACCATTTTTGTCTTGGGAAAGAATACATCAACAAAAAAGAATAAATTTTCCTATTGCTTGTACATCTGTATATACATTGGGATCCTTGAATTCAGTATTCTAAATAGTCAACTGATTGGTATCTGTTAATCAAATCCATTGAAGTAGTTGCTGATAGGCAGTGGCAGAATATCCAGCATTTTCTCAGCTGACTTTAAGTGAAATACAAATCATTACATGTTCTTACAATTCTTTTATATCCCCAAGTAGGCAATTATAAAAATAGGCTAACTAGTCTCAAACCCAAGAATCATTTTCAAAAACGGTGACTATTTTAAAGAGTGCATCAGTACTGTGAAATCCTTGAGAAACAAATAAAGAAAACTGATTAAGTAAAATTTAAAAGTAATTCTTGATTTATTCAAGTGTATAATGATAAAATTAATTTATTCTGAGGAGATAATTAAAATGTGCTTATTATGATGAGCTATTAGCTAATGTTTGAAAAGAAAAGCTTATTAAGCTAACATAAAAGGTCTGAATAAATACCTATTTCTGCTAATCCCAAAAATTTATCTTCTGTGAAATATGTGCAAAAGCATTCTGTATTCCATTCTACCAATGGTATGCAAAATCAAGAGAAGATCATTTTTTATTGTGTACTATAACATAATGCAGTTATTACTGCTGGACTAAAACCAAGACTGACTTTTTAATGATTTAAATAAATTTCAGCATGTTAAAACTGAGTAACATTATTATTCTCTGAAGTGAAATAAAAGAAATAAGATCTGAGATCACTTAAAACCAAATGTATATAAAAATGATCCAAGTACCTACAACCTGCTTAGATAGACTGTTAAATATTTGGAAGTACAGATTTAGATTATAACTCCATGATTTTGTAAAGAATTATAACATTTGCTTTCTAGTATGTTTTCTGGTTGTATTTTAATAGGAATGGTATACTAACACATTTTTAAAAAATCTATCAAAAGACTCACTTCTAATTTAGAAGCAGAAAGTTATTTCTTAGCATCATAAGAAGCATTTTTAAATCGCAGAAAGTAGTATCAAGAGTCAAAAAAGATGGAATTGAGAAAGAAGTAAAAGTGAAGTATATAAACACTGTAGTTTTAGTAAAGAAAAGCTATGGCAAAGCTGATAACTAGCAAAATGAGAATGAAGAGAAGACTTGAACTATAGGTTAGGTCTGGCTACTTTTAACATACCCAGTTCTAGTTTCTGACAAGAGGGAATCTCTTCTGTTACCGTAATGAAGTAGCTGTGCAATCCCTTGAAGGCTAGCAGCAAAGTGGCACAAAGTGTATAATGAAAATGATAGGCATGATGTAGGAAGGAGTCTGCAATGATGAAGCTGCAACCCTAAACAAAGAATAGATTTGGGATATAGAGTATTAGTAACCAAATATTACTACACTTAAAACTTAGAAAAATAAAGAAAAAATTCTAAGCATTTACTGATTATTCTAAATCATAAAAAAAAATTCAGCAATATTTTAGAGTTGCTCTTGTTCATATAAGTAATTTAAATACATAAAATGTGACTCTAGTAGTTTCAGTTACAGTGGGCTTTTAAAACAAGCAGATTAAATTTTTGTTTTTGAAAACTGGAGATGCAAATTACATTCGCATCTCAGGACAGATACTCTGCTTCTATAGTATAAGTCCCTTTCCTTTTAAGGGAATAGTGGTTGTATTTGTACTATTGCAAGCTGGGTCTCAACTCTGGCAACTGTTCTTTACAAGCTCCTTTGGAATGATTCTATCAGTTCTGTTAACGGAGTAAGAGGTGATAGTAACAAGTTAAAAAAGCCACTGGTTGTCAAAGATCTCTATCCTTTAAATCTGGTAAGTCTTTAAGTATCAGGTTAGTTTTCACAATAAACAACTGGAACCAACCAATCTGTTAAGTTCATATTCAACTAGATCTGTAAATTACTGAGCTAAAATAATAACATAAGCATCACACTCACAGATACAACAGTTAAAAAACTTTTCATTTAAAATACGAGGAAAAAAGGATATATAAACATATCAGTTCTTACGTCTGGTGATAACTGCTTTGTGTAGTTAATACCAAAGACCACACTTTCAAGAGTAGGAATCACAGAATCTTTGTTTTGTGCTGGTGCATTTCTATTTAACCAAGTAGTCTTCACAGGGCGAGGAAAGCTGTAGAAATAAATTTTATTATTGTCATAACAGACTATTTAAATGTTGAATGCTTACAAAAGAAAATCTTACAAAAATAAAGAGCAAGTGTTTTGCAAGGTTATAATTTCTAAAGTATTCTGAAGTGTTTCCTTTAATAATTAGAATCATTTATGAAAACACAAAGAATATATAAAAAACTAAAAGCAGATGCCTGAGATAACGTCTCCATAGCTGGGCTTTAGGAAGTCTCAAAGGATTCCAAAAATGAAAAGTGTGGAATCCATAGTAGTTAAATGACAAATGAGGATCAAGCTTTAATTTGGAAATACTAATCGGTCAGAACTGGTACCAAGTTTATAAACTTAACAATCAAATATGGATTCTACTTACAGAAATAAAGAGCTTCCCACTTAAGCGTAGAAGAAGAAAAGCTACTAAATCTACTTGCTGCCTCTATTTCTCAAAAACAAAGTACTTCCTTTCTCTTTACTATAAGCCTATGAACTCTATTAAGACAATCTTCAAGCAGTTCAAGGTACTGTCTCAATCACATATGAACTGCCATTAGTATTAACATTACATTTAATATACCATAAATTCTATACAGTAATAAGCATATTCTGTTTGAATGTTTAAAATCATATACAATACTGAGATAAAATATTGGCTAATTATAAGTAGGCCAAAGCATTTGGACTGTTTGGCAGTTTGGCAAAAGGGAAAAGAGGAATGAAAGTCAATTTTGCCATAAGCAGAAAGCAGCCTTCATTTGCAAAATCAATTTGCTTTGCAAAAATTAAATATCCACATCCCAGCAAAGAAGGGAGTTGCAAGTTAATGGTAAATTACACTTGCCACAACATGTTTTTCAGAATTGAGTCATAGAAGTTATACTTAGAAAAGTTCACATATAAAAACAGATTATGTAAAGAACAAGCAAAGAAAGAAATCTTAACCCCACTTATTATATATAATTGATTTAATGTCTATAGTTGGGTTGATTGTACAAATTATTTTAAATAAAAATAACATTTGAGAAGATGATATTTGTAAAATGTTTCATTTTGTTTAGAGGAGAAAAAAGCCACTTATAATAAAACCTCAGAAAAAACTTGTCAAAGCATAGTGAGGAATGTTACCCTTAACGTGACCCCTCTACCGGCATGCACCAGCAAAAAGCTTTTCTTTACCCCTTCCTTGCTTGCCTTCTCCAACCTCTCATTTCCAGGCAAGGAAAAAGGCAGGGAAAGATGCTGCTTCTTTCATGGCAAAGTTCTAGCCGCAAGAGAGGGGAGATCAAGGCCCACGGCAGCTAGGTAAAAGAACAGCAACCTCAGCTGTTGCAGCACCTCAGTTTCTTTTCCAGTCACTAACCAGAGCCAACAGCTAATCCTCTTGGCTTCTAATTCTGAGCCAAAAATGTCTTCTTCCAGTGGATGGTCTCTAGGAGATGAGCTGCCTCTTTCTCCTACTAGTCTGTGGCAAAAACTGCTGCATTGCAAGAGGAAGCACACATTTAACTCACTAGTATTAGTGATGTAAATATCACTAACTCTATTTACTCAGGGCCTTAGGAAGCAACATTAATAACCCGAGCTAACCTCTAGGAATTATTTGTACATTTCTCAGAAGAGAAATTAAGACCGTGTTACAAAGGAAAAAAAATGGCTGAAATATTTTATTTAGGGATTCTTATTAAAATTACAGTAACAAGGGATTCAGAAAACTACAGAAATGTATTTTGTAAATAAACTTTTAGCATTAAAACCTAACATGTAATTCATTAAAAATAGTGTATACTACCTATTTCAAAGTCATATTTCAAAAAATGCACTTTCTTATCAAAGAAGTTTGATTTATTTTTCATGCTATTACATATTAATTTATTCAATCAGTATCTGAAAATTTTTTGAAAAAGTTTATAATAAAATTATATAATAGGAACACTTTCTTGTTTACAAAAGTTATAGCAACTGAGAACAAGCTCTCAAAGGCCTAAGAGTTAAAATAAAGAAAATAGCTAGTTACAGATCTAACTACAGAATACAGAAAGCAAAGCAAATCATTAGGAGAAAGACTTCTTCCTGGCCCTGTGCTCTAAAAGAAACCATGCAACAACACAGTAGAAGTTCTCACAGTTTTTGAAACAATGTAAAGATATATTCCACAGAGACCAGTTAACTATGGACAGTGCATCAAAGTGTATTGGTCTTTATAAATTCTGAGGGTAATTATACAAAATGATCTACTTAGTTTTTCTTTATCCTTTAAATATTTATATATTTAGAGAGAGTGGAGGTGAGGCAGAGGGAGAAACAGAGAACCAAGTAGGCTGTGAGCTGTCGGCACAGAGCCCAACGTGGGGCTCTATCCCATGAACCGGGAGATCATGACCTGAGTTGAAACCAAGAGTCGGATGATTAACCGACTGAGCCACCCGGGCACCCTCCTACTTAGTTTTTCTGATAAATCAGTTTAACATCATACCCCTGAAGCATCATCTTGAGTATCAGTTATTGGGATTTGGATTTGTGACTGAAACTGTAAAATAGACCGTTCAGAAATCAAATCAATTTGGAGTCTTTTCATATAAGCTACTGATTTTAAGTGTCCATCTGTTGCCCATACCACAAAAGGACAATGTTTTATTGTAAAAAACTGAAGAGCTTGACATGTATTTTCACACAATGAAAGACAATTCATCTCCCTATGGAAGTGGGCAGGAAAACTAATTATCTCAATGTATTTATTATAATCTAAAATATCATGTACCTTTAGATGAAAACAGTACATGATACAGTTTAAAAGCTTATTAGTAAAGATCTCTAAAATTGATTAATGACTTGGAAAACAAGAATTATCATATAGCACAGATTCAAGAAAGAATTAGCTGATCCAGAAAAGAGGCCACAAAAAGAAGAAAAAATGAATATACTTTTCCAGAGAATGAATACAGTACAGCACTGCTTAAAAAGACAGGCACAGGGCATCCGGGTGGCTCAGTTGGTTAAGTATCCAACTTTGGCTCAGGTCACGATCTTGTGATTTTTTGAGTTCAAGCCCAGCATCAGGCTCTGCTGTCATCCTCTCTCCTCAGGGCCCCTCCCCTGCTCTCTCTCTCTCTCTCTCTCTCACACATACACACTTTGTTCCTTTCTCTCCCCTCCCCCTCAAAAATAAAGAAACATTTAAAAAACAAAAACAAAAACACACAGCTACAAACTAAACAGTGCTGTACGATTATTTCCAGACTGCATTGTTTCTTCGGTCAATTTATTTGACAATGATTGTTCCATACTTCTGTATTAAAAGACTTATCAATCTAATGTTCCTATGCTCTTAAATATTATTATTTTATTGCTTTAGTATAAAATGAAAGTGTTTAATAGTTATAAATTTAGAAATTCCTTATTATTTCAGTTAACTTTATCAATGAATATGTTTTCAATATAAAATAACAGATACTACATTAATAAGGACAAGGGTATTGGTTAAATTTACCTTATTAGTGGCTGGTGCAGTGCAACCAATGATGCATGGACTGTAACAGACACAACAGAGAGGTGGAAATAATCAAACATAACATTAACATGATGATGAAGGCCTCTATGGAGGCTAAAGTGCAGCTTCAATGTTCGGCTACTTATTAGTTGCAAGGCGTTCAGGTCATCTGCCCTATAAAAAGCAACACATTTGCATATAAGCATGACATAATAAAGGCTAATATTTACTTACTTTTTTAAAACTTAGAATAATTTTTAAAGCATCACATTGCATTAGACAGAAATGTGAAATCTAGTAATAATAACCAGATCTTACCTTTAGTTTTCTACCAGTCCATGATATAGACTGTTTTTTTTACTAATGTTCCTATAAATTCAATTGTTTTTGATAGATTAAGAATTACTCTTGCCTTACACTAAATTTTACTTCCTAAGGTACACTGCTCATTATAAGGTTGCAGTATAACAGAGGTCAAATCCTATAATAATAAATCCCAAAAGTCAAGTTAAAATTATTTCTATTGTACAAAATTTTGTTAAGTGTTGCTTGAAAGTAAGCAACTGATATTTTATTACAGATATTTAGTTTGTCAGATTTTTACATATAAAAAATTAAAACAATGCCATGAGCATGATTTCTAAGTGAGCTTGTATGTATGTATTTTAACTCATACATATATAATTACCTAGAGTTAATAAACTACTTACTCATTTCAGTTTACTTCATTTAAATTCTGACTTGGTTTGAAAATAATCCCTTAAGTAATTCTTTGTAATAAACAAGTATTATGGAGGAGCAGTAGCTACTACACCAAATATCTTGTTCCTCCATGATAGGAAAGAGAGTATCTCAAGTAGACTTTTCAGAATGTGACTGCTTAGTCACTTATCCTACAAAGGTCTAAATGTATGTACAATTTAGGGAAATACAAATCAAAACCACACTGAGATACCACCTCACGTTGGTCAGAGTGGCGAGGATATGCAGAAACGGGCACCCTCTTACACTCTTGGTGGGAATGCAAACTGGTGCAGCCACTCTGGAAAAAAGTGTGGAGATTCCTCAAAAAATTAAAAATAGAACTATCCTATGATCCAGCAATAGTACTACTAAGAGTTTATCCAAGGGATAGAGGAGTGCTGATGCACAGGGGCACATGTACCCCAATGTTCAACAATAGCCAAATCATGGAAAGAGCCTAAATGTCCATCAACTGATGAACGGATCAAGATGTGGTTTATCTATACAATGGAATACTACATGGCAATGAGAAAGAATGAAATCTGGCCATTTGTAGCAATGTGGACGGAACTGGAGGGTATTATCCTACGTGAAATAAGTCAGGCAGAGAAAGACTGATACCACATGTTCACTCATATGTGGATCAGGAGAAATTTAACAGAAGACCATGGGGGAGGGGAAGGGGAAAAAATAGTTACAGAGAGGGAGAGAGACAAACATAAGAGACTCTTAAATACTGAGGGTTGATGGGGGATGGGGAGAGAGGAAAATGGATAATGGACACTGAGGAGGGCACTTGTTGGGATGAGCACTGGGTGTCGTACAGAAACCAATTTGACAATAAACTATATTTTTTTAAAAAAGTACTTCTAAAAGTATGTTTGAAATGAGAAAAAAACTACAAAAAATAAAATTGTTAAACAAATCTCTGATTCTTGTTTTAAATGAAAAAGCACAGCATGTCCCTAAAATATATATGATTACATGTCTAGATGTGTGAACAAGTTCAGAATATCCAGTCCTAAAACTTCCTCAAGGGCTCTAGGAATTAAACTAGAAATAACTGCAAAGTATAAGAGTCATCAGTCTTGATAACTCTCTACATATCAAGAGTCCCACGTAAACATGGCATCACTCATGCCACTAAGAGAGATGGTCAGTGATACAGTCAAAGAGAGTTCAGTTATATTTAAATGTCTCATAGTAGTGGTATTATATCATAAGTGGAGTTTCTAGAGTCTAGGAAGTTGTTTCATATTTCTTCAACTTGTCTGATTTGCCACCTGGGGCTCATGGAATTGACATGGGTACAAAAGAGTGGCCCTAACCACTCTCATGAGACTTTCCAGTTAGACAGAAGTAGTTTAAATAAACAAGAAAGGGCAGGCTAGATTTCTAACAAGAAAATGAAGAATAGATAGCAGTTATGAGAAATGAAAGATTTTTAATTGCTTGATTAGCCTACTTACGAATAATCTCCATCTGTGAAGTGTAGATCCAAGGATAACAGAAAATTCATTTCTTCAAGGGTTTCTTCAATCTCAAGAGAAATTACAATATAAGATTTTCTTGAATACTTAACAAAAGTTAGAAATATGCCTTGAGGCTCTACAAAAAATATTTATCTAAATATGTATGAAGAGATGTTTACCTTTTTTTCATCCAACAACATTTTAACTTTGAAGATCATGACATCATTTAAAACAACCTCCTCATTTTTATACAGAATTTGAAATGTTTTACTGCAAATCAGAGAATCATGAACTGAAGCTGGAAAGGCTAAAGTCATACCTAAAACAGATAAGATATGTAACCAACAGGTAAGAAGGAAAAACATAATACAAGTAAATTAATACTTTAAAATACCATAAATTTGATTACATTATTCCAGTAACATCATTTTATATAGCAGTATTAGAACATTTCTTAAAGTTTACTACTTTCTATGTAAAAAATAAAAAAATAAGTACATTATAACCATTACAAAATTTTTGTACAGCTTATTTTATTTTTTAATTTTTTTTTATTTATTTCTAGGAGAGAGAGAGAGAGACAGCGTGAGCAGGGGAGGGTCAGAGAGAGAGGGAGTCACAGACTGAAACAGACTCCAGGCTCTGAGCTGGAAGTCAGCACAGAGCCCGACACGGGGCACGAGCCCACAACCGCGAGATCATGACCTAAGCAAAAGTCGGACGCTTAACCGACTAAGCCACCCAGGTGCCCCTGTACAGCTTATTTTAATCTGAGAGAGTAAACGAGGAATCTCAAGGTAGACATTTTAAGAGGAACAACTGATCTGTAAACCCAGAAGGAAGCAATTTAGTTTTCCACAGATGCATAGTGAAGAATTTGGTTGGCCACTGTCCTGGTTGCCGGGTCGTAACCTCTAAACCCTTGTAATAAAGAGTCTGTTTGGCTTTTGTCCCAAATCCTTGGAAGTGGCCTCTAAATCCTTAGAATTTCCCAGTGACAAGAGTTATTCATGGTAGGCCCAAATAATGGTAAGGAGATGACTCAGGATGGAGGCTGGCCACACAAGACCAACTATGTGACTAGAGAGTTGGCGAATGAGCCACATGATTTAAGCTCAATCTCCACTGAGGGGAAGGGAGCTGAAGATTGAGCATTGATTCAATCAGGTGAGCTTCCCTAATTGGCAATACTCTACATATTGTCACATACAAACTTTATGGGAGGGTAATACAACCTGACTCCTTGGGGAGAGAACAAAAGAAGCTTTACAAATCTAGAACACTTTCAGACCTTGCCCTATGCATCTCTTCTTTTGGTTGGCTCCGATATGTATCCCTTTGCTATAATAAAACGATAATAATAAGTAGAGCACTTTCCTGAGTTTTGTGTGTTGTTTCAGTAAGTTATCAAACCTGAAGTATAATAGGAACCCCAAATTTGTAGCTATCTAATCAGGACTGAGGGTAGCTTGTAGACCCCTGAAATGGCATCTTATATCTGAAATAAGATCAGTCTCATGGAAGACCATGCCCTTCACATGTAAAGTTTGGTCTACCTCCATCCAGATTGTTGGTGTCAGGTCATTCCAACAAGGTGGAATTTAAACATTTCAACAAGTTGGGTATCTCTGCAGAGCAGGGAGCCTAGAGTGGGACATCAGAGTCCAAATGGAGTAAAAAGGTATCCATATGGAGTGGTGGCCAGAGGTCAGAACCCATGTAGGATGCAAAAGGCAAACGTGGTAGAGGGATGACTTAGGGTGAGGTGTTGGAAGCCCAAGCAGGATGAAGACGGCAACTGTATGAGAGAATACCTAAGGCTGGGAGGGCTGGAGCCCACATTAGGTGAAGAGGGTGTTCCTGCAGAGGGTCAGCCAGGTACAAGGCATAGAAGTCCAAAAAGGATGAGAAAAACTTTAATACAGGGGTGATGGTGAGTGCGGGCAGCCTCAGCCTGAAACACTCTCATGACGGTAAAGTAAGGTGATGAAAAAATCCTTACAGAAGGGAACTCCCGGAACAAAGACTTAGTATGTTTAGTTGGGTTTCAGCAGGATATCTACACAGAGAAGTGACCTGGCATGAGTGCTCCTGAAAAGCCTAGGAGGTGTAAGGAGAGCACCCCAAGAGACGGAGTGGTGACAAGACTGGCACACATGAGGGATCAATCAAATAAGAAAAGATGTTACGGATAATGACAGGTTTCTCACTGAAATCTTTCAGAGAAAGGATATACATATATGTGTAGGAGATATAAATATAAAATGAATTCTGTGGTACTGGCCTGACATTAGAAATAATATATGAACTCATGGTTTTCACAATACATTTAGATAAAAACAGGTATAAACTTGCATATGCATGTGTAAATATATATGTGTGTACATACATGTACTCTCTAGCTCTGTCCCACTCAAAGGGCCTGAAAGAAACACAGCTCTAAATATTGGTTTCTAATACTATTTTCCACTAAAGGAACCAGAGCTTTTGGAGAAATGGTTGATTCCAGAACTGGGGCACAGATAGGACAAGACATGTGTGAGGTATCTTTTCATAACAGAAAGAAAAGGAGTGCTAAAAAAAAATGAGGGGATGCATCAAAAGGGCATGGAAGATAGCTTGAAGAAGTCATCCCTGGTCACACGGGGTGTGAACAGGGCATCAAAACAAATTATGATAGTAACAGGTTAATTTCCATTGAATAATGAAGAAATCCATATATACATACACATACGTATGTATATATGTGTACATATATCCATATATATGGAAATCCCTATATATATATATATATACATATACATATGTACATGTTCATGTATATATGTATATGTATATATATATATATGAAATGAATGAATAAAACAGACGTTTGAAGGGAAAAAGAGTAACTTTACAATGGAGAAGTCTGAAGAGACTTTTTAAAGTTTATTTATTTTGAGAGCAAGAGAACGAGCACATTTTATGAGTGGAGGAGGGGCAGAGAGCAAAGAAGAGAGAGAATCCCAAGCAGGCTCCATACTGTCAGCACAGAGTCCAATGCAGGGCTTGATCTCAACTAGATAACAACTAGTTACTATCCATGATTCTGAACTGGATCATATTTCTATGAAGAACTTTATTGGGACAACTAGCAAAACTTCAATAGGCTGAGGACAGACTAGTAGTAACATAGCAACATTAATTTCTTGATTTTGATTTTATTGGGGTTATGTAGGAGAATGCTCTTGTTTGGAGGAAATAAATACTGAAGTATTTGGGGGAAAAACAAATAGAAAGCAAGGGAAAGCAAGTAGATCAGAAATTCAACTTCTATAATATTTCAGAGAAGAGCTGAGAAGGGGAAGAAATTTTCCTCAATGGAAAGTATATTTTTTTTAAAGCGCCCAGATAATGTGAAATTAGAATCTGCTGCCTAAAAAAGCACACGTTTTTACCACTGCTTTTTCCCAAGTTGCTGCTCCAGCATAGCTCTCTCAAGTGGGACTCTTCTTTCTTCTACACTCTTATTACTTACTACTGGGCCTGGAGCTTCTTTATTCCTTACTAATGCTTTCAGACATTCTTGGTCTCTCCTTTTTACTTTTTTTTTAAAATTTTTTTATGTTTATTATTTCTAGGAGAGAGAGAGAGAGACAGCGTGAGCAGGGGAGGGTAAGAGAGAGAGGAAGTCACAGACTGAAACAGGCTCCAGGCTCTAAGCCGACAGTCCACACAGAGCCCGACACGGGGCCCGAACCCACGAACCGCGATATCATGACCTAAGTGAAAGTCGGATGCTTAACCGACTAAGCCACCCAGGCGCCCCCAGAAGCCTTTATTTCTTGAAGGCTTTCTTTCCTAACTCAAGGTAACTTTCTCCAAAACTACTCTAGTCATCACACCTTCTAGATTCTTTTCGTACTCTCCTTAAATGTTCTTGCATTCTAGCCCCTCCTTAGCTCCTCATTCCTATGATCATTCCCTAGACTTTTACATTACCAATGACTGCAATCCTTCTGTAATTTAATATAATCTCTACTACCACAAGTTCCACAATCTTTTGACCCCAACTTAGTAGATTCCATGAATCCTACTCTTTTTGTTATCCCTGTACTTTCTCTCAAGTCCTCACTTTCCTCCTTATCCTCCATACTCCTTATTATCACTCAACCTTTCATATATCTCATTAAGGATATGTTACTTTTGCTTTGCCATATTTGCCTAGATAGGTCTCAACCTTTATAAATCTAATTTCCTGCCCTTGTACTCACATACATACCTGTACCCAACAAGCTGAACATAGCTGGGGAAAAATAGACAAGTCTTCTAACTATACTTTACTTCATGATCACTAAACTAAATAGACCCATAATGCTGCCTAGCAATCATAGGATTATTTTCCAAACCCATTCCCTCTCCACATTCCCATATGACTATTTTGTAAATTATTTTCTCTCCTCAGTCTTAACTGAAAACCTTGGTTCTTATTTCATGAGAAAATAATCAGAGAAGTTTTCTAAGTTCCATTAATAAATCTACAGACAGATACACCTGGACAAATCCCCTATTCCTCGGCTCCCTTTTCTGACAAACTCCTCAAAAGATTCTTTGGTATTGAATATCTCTAATTCATCCCCTCTCATTTTCCCTTTGCTCATTTTGTGATAGCCAGTCTCCAAAATGGCTGCTAGTGATTCTCACCTCCTGGTATCACATCCTTGTACAATTCCTCCCACTAAGTCCCAGGGTTGATCTACATGAATATAGCAGAAGTAACAGATTGAAACCTCTTAAGCCCTTGAGCCAGAGGCAAGCAGCTAAACAACTTCTGGATTCCAGACCCAAGAAAACTATGACAAAATATTTGCTGTTTTTAAAAAAAAATTCTTTTTAAAAAGCACAAGTAGGGGAGAGGCGGAGAGAGAGGGAGACACAGAATCTGCAGCAGCCTCTAGGCTCTGAGCTTTCAGAACACAGTCTGACATGAGGACTGAATTCACAAACCGTGAGATCATGACCTGAGCTGAAGTGAGACGCTTAACCGACTGAGCCACCTTGGTGCCTGCCTCTCACGATGTTTGTTGTTTTGACGGCAAATTCTTACACAACAATAATTGACTCACACCTTAAAGAGACTTTGGCCTATGTAACTGCTCTTATCAAGACCAATAATGTTTTCTTCTTTGCTAAATACAGTAGCCAACTTTCAGACCTCATCTTACTTGACTTATAATCAACATCACGGTTACATATACTTTCACTCTTGAAGTACTTCTTTAATTTGGTTACCTGGACATCACATTTTTATGTTTTTGTTCCTGACTCACAGGCATTTTTAATAAACCTCATTGACTCTACCAATAAACTATAGCCAATATTTATTGAGTAAGAGTGCTAGAAATTTTCCAGTAGATAAAAGGAGCATCATCATTAGAAATGCCCTAAAAGGGATTCTAGTACAGGATAAGAAACGTGTACAAAATTGGGGTGCCTGGGTGGCTTAGCTGGTTAAGCGTCCAACTTTCACTTAGGTCATGATCTCGTGGTTCATGGGTTCGAGCCCCACGTTGGGCTCTGTGCTGACTGCCAGCTCAAAGCCTAGAGCCTATTTCAGAGTCTGTGTCTCCCTCCCTCTCTGACCCTCCCCTGCTCACGCTGTCTCTCTCTCTCTCTCTCTCTCCTAGAAATAAAAATATTAAAAAAAAAAGAAACGTGTACAAAATAAATTATTCCAAATTGCTTTAGAATGACAATTAACCTTCTGTGAAAGTTACCTACATCCTCAATTAATATCAATACTTAAAGCTTTTAAGAAGATGTGCCGATGACTTATAGATAGTAAACTTGTCTTTAATTTTATTCTCAAATTAGGAGCAATGGGCACAAGATATGCAAGTTCCTCCTAATCATTCAATTACTCATTCAATCAATAATATCCATAAATACTTGTTGATTCAATACTTAGTATGTGTCATTACAGTCATTTTAAGGACAAATAAAAGAGTTAAAAATGGAGTTTATATCCTAATGGGAGGGGCAATAAAGAATAAAAACAATAAGTAAATGATATACTATGTTTGAAGGCAGTAAGTTATATGAGTAAAGAGAAAAGAGGGTACGTAAGATAACGATTTCAAAAAGAAAAGTCAGGCAATGCTTATTGAGGTGACTTATAGGCAAAGAGCAGAACAAATTCATGGGTCTTTTTCCTTACTATATGCCACTAGGTTGCTGCCCCTTGTTCATCATCATAGAGGCCTTCACCTTTATGCCTGAAGAAGATAAAACAAAGGCTCTCTGAACTGAAAGTCCCCTGGCAAAACTGAGAGCATAAGTATAGGAACACAGACATACTGAATACTGAATGCAGAGATACACAGAACTCCTTCTCTACTGAGTTCCCAGAGGCTGGAAGATAGATTCTTACTCTCCAGGAAGTAAATAGACAAAAGTCTTCTCTGTCATTTCAAGAACTGTAAGGAATCCAAGATTTTATCCTACTTGTAAGCTAACAAGCTAGCCTGCCACAGTTTCACGGATGCTGGAAGAAAACAGGAGACTCCTGTGTCTGAGACAAAGGACTTTACTTCTTACAGGATAGCAAGCAGCCTGAGTTGCATGATCATAGCAGTTCCCCTTGTCCTTATCCTCCCAGGTCCGTGGGGGTGACATGAAGGCAGGCCAAGTGGATGCTATGCATACAGTAGGTGTGGGGTCACAACTGAGAAAACTCTAAGCTTAGGAAATCTTAATCTTTTATAAGGGGCTATAAGCACGTAAACCAAAACATTTAACAAACTGTCTAATCTTTGAACTAGAGGGAGATATTGTTGTTATTACACTGGACAGTAAACAAATCTACCTTCTGCTCTAGACAGAGACATGAACTATATCTTCCAAAGCTCTTTCCTTATACAAACATCCTTAAAAAGTTAGTCTGGGACAAAAGTCTTTCAGTGTCTCTGCTCACAAGATATACAGAAGCGTGAGAAATGACAAAGAATTATTTTCAACAATATACATAATAAAATCTCAGATTCTTCACATTTCTTGACATGTGGAATCTGACCAATCCAAAAGATCTATAATAGATATTATGTAGATCTATCATAATAGATAAGATTTATAGACAACTGACTTCAAAGATTCCTTAACAAACAGCTCACCAACACCACCCTATACAAAAGTCAGAGACAAGTCCCACATAACCTCTCAGAACTTCCAATTAGTCCTCTTTTCAGTCATGTATAAACAACTGAAGACTATCAGACACCAGAAGAAAGCTTCTATCATTTAGAAACCAAAACCAAAAGAAAAAGAAAAAACCCCAATAACTTGTAGGGGGAAAAAAACCTTTAAAAATCCTATCAATACTGTTTTTAGAGAAATATACAGCATTCATGAAGAAAACACTGTTATGATAGAGGAGTACTCAGAAAATAAAAGAGCACTTGGATTTTAAAAGAAAAGGGATCAAGGTAAGGAGAAAAAAGGAGGAAAGAGGAGGAAGAAAGAGAGAGGGAAAAATAGAAAAGTGAGAGAGCAAGAAAAGCAAGAAAAGCTCAAAAAGTGATTAAAGTAAGGGATGCCTAGGTGGCTCAGCTGGTTAAGTGCCGGACTTGGGGTCAGGCCATAATCTCGCAGTTGGTGGGTTTGAGTCCTGCATCAGGCTCTGTGCTGACAGCTCAGAGCCTGGAACCACTCCAAGCCACCAGGATTCTGTGTCTCCCTCTCTTTCTGCCCCTCCCTCATTTACACTCTGTCCCTCAAAAATGAATAAACCTTAAAAAAATGTTTTTAAAAAGCAATTAAAGTTGAAGAAATAAGTACAATAGAAAATACAGAACACAGAAATGGGAAAAAAGAGGAAAAAACTAAAAATTAAGAGAACCAGTGACAATGATCTACTATCTGAGTGGCAGAAGTTCCAGAAAGAAAGGACAGAAAAGACAGATGGGAGAAAATCATTAACAAAATAAGAACATTTCCCAGAACTGAAGCACATATATTTTCAGGTTAAAAGAGCCCAATGAGTACTCAGAGACCCAAGGTACATCATTATGTGCCATCAGAACACTGGAAACAAAGAGAAGATTCTACAGGATTTCTGAAAGAGGAAAAGGTCACATATAGAAAGAATTAACAATCAGACTGGCTTTGGAATTCTTAATAGCAATGCTACAAAACAAAAGACAGTGAAACAATACTCTCAAAATTCTGAAGAAAAAAAAAATTCCAACCTAGAATTCTATACTTAGCTAAACTTTCAAATAAGAGTAAAGACATTTTTAGACATGGAAGGCTTCAAAAATTCCTATGCCACTTTTGTCAACAAGATCTTGGAGAACAGGCTCCACCAAAATGAGAGCGTAAACTAGAAAAAGGAAAAACAGTGTTTGTAAATAGATCTAATGTGGAAGAGAGGCAAAGGGAATCCCTAGGAAGATGGTGAAGGAAGATTCCAAACAGATCTTCTGCTTTAGTTATAGTTAGGTAACTAACAAATATTAGATTAGTGTGCCTCAACAAATATATATTTTGAGGTCTGTCATATGAAAGATTCTTGCTGCCATGGTATCATTTTTTAACCTAAGAACAAATTAAAAGCTTGACCATATTCTTCTCACTGCTCAATTTGTGTGGAGGTGCCCTGATGAAGTTTCTGCCCTACTGCCTAGGGCAGATCATAAGAGGGCAGTCTTTTCACTGCACAGAAGGTTTCTGCTTTGACCCGCTCCTAAGAGCTGGACAAAGAAAAGTTGAATTGGTTAAGTTTAGATGCAAATCAGCCTACTCCATGTGTTGGTTATCTAATACTTGATCACAAGACAAATTTACCAGAAGCACTGAATGTGGTGAACTCTAAATTTCACACAATTCACTCCTGATCTTGTTGGCTAACTTCCCCAAAAAGAAATCTTAAAACTTTTTAGTATACAGAAGCATACTATAACCCAGAGACTTCATTCAGCTTTTCTTCTGAGAGCCTTCTTTTCATAGTAGTGATACTACAGCTTTCTTACACAAGTGGGCTTGTGCTTACTATTCAGTTTCTCCAGACCCAACCAGATACATACTTGGATGACATTCATAGGTGAAAAAATTATAAAGAAAGCAAAAGAATGATTAACACAAAAATTAGGAGGGGTATACAGGAGGCTTTTATGGTAGCAGTAAGGTTCTACTTCTTAAATGAAGAAATGACCATTTGGGTACTCATTTTATTATTTAATAAAATAATGTTTTATATGGTCTTAAAAAAAAGTATGATGCATTTCACAAAAATTCTAAATGTGTTGTATAGTTACCCTGTGACATACATTGTTTTAAGCTAAGTAGACCAAACCAAAGAAAACCAAAAAAATCCCCATCTTTCCTGCCCTCCTCTAATTCTGTAAATTACATCTGTACTGAGTGTGACAGAAATAGACACAGTGCTATGTTATCTGATAAGAGTGAACCTCATCTGTGATCTCAGGAAAGATCCTGTTGACAACACCATAAAAAAGAGTCAAACGAAGATGGAAAGGAAGAAAATCTGAAGAGAAATATAGGAATATAAACTTCTTGGAGTCAAGGTCCACGTCTCACATACTTCTCACTCCATATAGTAGCATTATGTACAGGATCAGCGCTTGTGGAGAAACTGGAATTCCTGTACACTGTTAGTGAAAATGTGATGGTGTTGCCACTATGGAAAACAGAAGGGAGGTTCCTCAAAAAATTAAAAATAGAACTATCATATGATCCAGCAATTATACTTCTGTGTATTTATCCCAAAGAAGTGAAAACAGGAACTTGAAGATATACCTGTACTTCCATATTCATTTCCACATGGCCAAGCGGTACAAACTATCTAAATGTCCATAAGTAGGTGAAAGGGTAAAGAAAATGAGTTATATAATAGGATACTTTCAACCTTAGTAAAAGAAGGAAATCCTACAATATGCAGCAACATATGGATGAACGATGACAACTTAAGTTAAGTGAAACAGGCCAAACACTGGATGATTCTATTTATATGAACTATCTAAAGCAGTCAAACTCTTCAAAGAAAGTAGAATAGTGGTTGCCAGGGGCCAGGAGAGATGAAGAACTGCTATTCAGTGGTACAGAGTTTCAGTCATGCAAGGTTAAAAAGCTCTAGAGCTCTGCTGTACAACAATATGCATACAGTTAGCGACACTGTACTGTATACCTCAAAGTCTGCTGAGTAGATTTTTACCAAACACACACACACAAAAGAACAAGTGCTTTACTCTGAAGCGTTAATATGTTAATATCTCATGTCAATTTATTTAGAGAAAAGTCCTGAGGCTTTTATCCTAAGGTAAACACTAATCTTCTGACATACTGCAGTTGGGTCTGAGGTGCCCAACTATCACAGCTGACCTGATTACAGACCTTTAATTCATCTCTGCTTTCAGGCCCACCTTTTATTTCCCTTCATCTGCTGTACCTTCCTGAAATCCCTGGAGGAAGGGGTCCTAAAAGTCAGTTCAGCTATCACTTCTGTTTTCTGTCCTGCAAAAACTTATTGAAATATTTTGTTATTCCTTTTTTTGCATTTTATACTGTTATTACCAAAGAGCCTTAGAAACAAAAAGACCCAAACATATGTGTATAGTTCGTTTATTGTCTTGAATGTGAAACCCTCTGTGATTTTTAATATTTACTAGATGATAACTTCCATCAATGAGGTCATGGATCACATATATCATTTTCAATGCTATAATTTAGGAGTGAGCACTGTCTTACACATAATAAGCCCTAACCATATAATTATTGAATACCTGACCTTTCATCGAACTTAATTTAGTGCCCTAATTTCTTGCTGAAAGAACTCTATTTTCACTTTGCCTGTGTTATCTGCTAACCCAAACATCCGATCTACACTTTTAGAGACCTGTGATAGAGGCCTATGAATACTTACATTAAGTTGTGATAATTTATATTTTATCCCTATCATTATCTTTCACATTTCTATTTCCTTTGCTTAAACAGTTAGCACTGATATCTGTTATTTATTTTGTGAGTAAGTGAGCATTCATTCAACCATAATTTATTAAGCTTCTAAAATATTGGGAACTAAGAGATATGAACATAAATAAAACCCTGCCCTTGTTTTCAGAGTTCCCAATCTAGTTTGAATAGAAACATTCAAGCAAATAATTGCACTACAATGTGATAATCTCTTAACTCCCTATTTTGGAGGCCAAAGCAAATGCCAATGTAATTATCACTATCTCTGAAGCCAGGTAAAAAGACAACGGTTGTGACAGAAGGAAGCTGTTCGACTAGGGAAAGCAAAATGAGGGCCATAATGCCAAATGGACTCAAATTTCATAAGCTATGCAAAGTTTATTGAAAGATCTATCTTTATAGTGAGTTTTCCATTCATGATTCTTGAGATCATTCAGTTACTAACAGTAATGGGTTAGAGACATAAAATGAAGGTTTATTTCTTTAAACCTTTCTCATTAAAAAAAAAATTCCTCTTTAATGACTCTTGATGTTTGGTTGTATTATATAAAGCAAATAATAAAAAATTATAAGATATGAAGAGGTAAAAGATGTTTATACAAAGCGTTAAGAAACCTAGCAGAGGAAAATTCTAACTAGAACAAAAGGAGATAAGGTAGGGAATACATGCACAAAATATGAAGTATGAAGTCATCAAATGTGAGAAACTAGAAGTGGTTGCATAGGGAAAATCCACAAGGAAATGGTGGGAAATAAAGTTAGACATGTAGGATAGGGTCAAATCATGAAAAATCTTAAAAATTCAGCAAAACTGTTAAAAAATTTCAATGACTCTGAAAGAGGGCCCTGAAAAATTGGTAGCTAGGAAAAGCTTAAAGAGACAACTAATGGGAGGAACAGATGGTTCTTCTACCAGAATATCAAAATATTTGTAGTTTTATTTCTAGTGGCCAATTAACCACTGCCAAGGCAAAGTAACTGGGACAACTCCTCCTGACTGTGACAGCTAACCCTTATTTCCAGCCTTCCTTTTTTTCCTTTTCTTTCTTTTTTTAAATTTATTTATTTATTTTTGAGATAGAGAGGGGGAGAGGTAGAGAGGGAGGAAGAGAGAAAGAATCCCAAACAGGTTGTGAGAGAGAGAAACTCAAGCAGGCTATGTGCTGTCAGTGCAGAGCCTGATATGGGGCTTAAACCCATGAGCCATGAGATCATGACCTCATCTGAAATCAAGAATCAGATGCTTAGCCACCCAGGTGCCCCAACTTTCCTTTTTTCTTGATATTAACTTGTTCTTAATTGCTATCACCTGTATAAAAGCACTGGGTGGTGGTAGGTAGGAATACATATACACACAGAAAATTTTATCCAGACTGGATGGCCTTAGAAAAACTCTGATCAAATACAAATAACTGGAAAATTTTGTTGTTGTTGTTTAAGCAGGGTTGGTTTCTTATTAGTCCAAATGCTTATCTAGATATGAAATTTCTATCGAAATAGAGAAATATATATATATACACACATATATAAATATATATATATGAGTAATAAGACCTTCCTCATACATTATTGTTTGAAGTTTTACGCAATTTCCCTTCTTTCTCCTCATAAATAGCAGTCTCATAGAAGAAAGATAAGGAAATTTTTCCAAAGATGACATCAAAATGGGTAATAGGCACATGACAAGATGTTCAACACCACTAATCATCAGAGAAATAATAATCAACAACACAGTGAGTTATCACGTTACATGTACTGGAATGGCTATTTTCAAGAAGACAAGAGACAATAGGTGTCAAGAAGGATGTGGTAAAAAGGGAAACCCTATCCACTGTTTGTGGGAAAGTAAATTGGTCTGACTGCTATGGAAAACATCGAGGATCCTTAAAAAATTAAAATAAGAAAAAAGAAGAGAAATAAATAAATAAATAAATAAATAAATAAATAAATAAATAAATAAATAAAACCCTCTTTCCTGAAAAAAAAATTAAAATAAGATCTGCCACAGCATCCAGCGATTTCATTTCTGGTATATACCTAAGGGAAATGAAAAGATTTCAGGGCAATAAATACATTCCTATGTTTACTGTGGCATTATTCACAATAGCCAAGATATGGAAACAATAAATGAATGGATAAAAAAAGATGTGTGTATATATACAATGGAATTTTATTCAGCTGTTAGAAAGGAGACTATCTTGGGCGCCTGAGTGGCTTAGTCGGTTAAGCGTCCGACTTTCGCTTAGGTCATGATCTCGCGGTTCGTGAGTTCAAGCCTCGCGTCGGGCTCTGTGCTGACTGCCAGCTCAGAGCCTGGAGCCTGTTTCAGAGTCTGTGACTCCCCTCTTTCTCTGACCCTCCCCTGCTCATGCTGTCTCTCTCTCTCTCTTAGAAATAAATAAAACATTTAAAAAAAAAAAAAAAAGGAGACTATCTTGCCATTTGCAACAAGATGGATGGACCTTGTGTACATTATGCTAAGTGAGATGGGTCAGAAAAATAAAAAATACTGCATATTACTTATTTGTAGAATCTAAAAAACCTAAACTCATAAAAAAACAATAAAAGGGTGGTTAACAGGGGATAAGGGGGTGGAGAAATAGGATTGATGTTACTTAAGAATACAAACATGTAAAGAGCAGTAAATAAACCATAGTTATCTACTGTACAGTATAATGATTATAGGCAACAATATTGTGCTACAATCATATAATCAATAAATATTGTTACAACAATCACATTAAATAAATGTATCAAAGCAACACATGGCATATTGTAAATTTATACACTACACGTCAAATTTATTCAATAAAAAAGAAAAAGAAAAAAGTAGTGGTTTTATTTTACTTCTATTACTACTAGCTACCATCTACAGAGCACTTAAGTGCCAGGCACTGTGCTTTATGTAGATTATTACTAATCTTTTAGGCAATTTTATAGGGCAGGAACTAATCTATTTTATAGATATCAATTTACCCAGAAGCAAATGCCACTTCTGTTTGCCCCAAAACCTGTGCTTGGTCTTCTACGTCACACTGATAAGCTAGTTTAAACATAGGTATGCAGTACACTCTTACATATCACAAAACCCTTACACTCATAAGTAGCTGTCTCATAGGGAAGAAAAGACCCAATGGAGGTATAGAAAGGTTAAACCATACCACCAAGTTATCTTGTGTATTAGTAAGGCTAATTCTTGAAAACTGAGAAAGAAAAGGCATATGAAAAGGTCATGACAAAGGGAACCAATATTTGCTAAGGATTATACCAGGTCTCTGTATCTAACTTTCTCACTTAATTTTCACAAACACACTGTAAGAGAGGGATTTTTTCCCATCCACTGATGAGGTAAGTCTCAGAGGAACTGAATAATTTGCTTAAGACCAAACAGCTAGTTAGTAGCAGAACAAGACTTGCTAGCGAGTGGCAGAACAAATCCAAATTCAAACGCTATCTAGAGATTAAGTTAGTTGTATAAGCTCAGAAATCCAAGTGTAGGTACTTAGATTTCCTTGACAAGTTATAAATTCAGAAGTCTTTTGTGATATCTCTTCTTCCCCTTCGATTTCCCTTTTGCCCTTGGTCATTCTAGTTCATTCTTCTTATCCCAGAAATGGCTTTATTAATTTAAAAAACCTTATAATTTACCTGTTAACATGAGATGTTTTCCTATGTACTTACTATGCTATACAATTACATAAATCAACGGAAATCATCAAATTAACTTTATTACAATTTTTAGCACTTTACATTAAGCAGTTCACAAAGAGTATATTATATACAGTAGGTCAAAACATGACTGTTTCTCATTTTTTTTTACAGTACCAGGAGTCAAATAATAATATTTTACATATACATAGCCCTTTACAGTTTGCTGAGAACTTTCACTTATTTAACACATCATAATCCTGTAAACCAGGTAACAAACTTCACAGATGAGAACCTGAGGCTCACAGAGGTTAAGTGAGTTTCCCAAGGTAACATAAAAGGAAGCCAGTATCCTGATTCCAAATCACTACTTTGTTAACTACAACAGAGCCGTATCTTTGAATCCACAGCTTCTAAGATACATCTATAGCTACCTCTTTATAACACGTGACCCAGATCAACATCAAAATGGTAACTAGATTTGTCTTGTCTTGCCAGAAACTTAAGACCCTCCTTCTTTATGTTGGATAGTCATTTCAATTTTATAAATACTCCCCCTCTGATGTTACCCTAAAAATGAAAATGCTGTTTACTTGTTTTCAACATTTGGAATCAACCCATAGACAAAGCACATTAAAATTTAACTACAGTTACAAAACAGAACATGAATGTTAGCAACTTTGATTGTATAAAACAAAGGATATATTTAACAAGTTGAAAGGTGGAGGAAAAGAGAAAATTTGAAAGAGGAGATAATATATGAAGCTTATCTCCTTATATTACAAAATAGGGTTTGTCATATTTGCTGAAATAGGAAATGGAGATTTAAATAATATATTATTTAAGAGTAACAGTCAAAGTCAAAGAAAGAGTCAAAGAAACATATAGAAATAATAGCATCTCTTAAAAAAGTGGAGGGGAAGAGGAGGAGGAAGTAGTATAATCTTCAGTTGTCATTTATCATACCAGGAAGTAAAAAAGTCTATATAGAGGAGACCACTAGAACTAGAGAAATAGTGAAACGTGGATGCATCTAGAGAAGTAACTATGTTTTAACTACACATCTTTCTAGACTAATAGAAACTGTATTTTTTGACTATTTGTATTCTTTGCATAAAATTATTTTTTTCAGAAAAAAGGAATGGGCAGGTATTAAAAAGCAAATAAAATAATATATGTTTCTTTCTAAGAAATACTACCATTATTATAAATGGGGAGTTGTTATTTGAACTTTTTATCAAAATAGTACATAGTGCTCTAACATTTCAAGCTGGGGCCAGTTTCTTAGAACCAACAATGACTTCTTTGTTGTAGAAGTCTGTAAATATTTTCTTATTAATCAATTTTCAACAGCCCTATAAATATTCATTGTCTTTGATAACTGATGCTATTGTGGATGACAGCTATTTCCTGACTCAAACCTCTCACTGTCAGCACAATTTCGTGCTGGAAATAATTTAAATGTGTTGCAACGAGCTGTATGATACCATCTAATTCCTACCACATCTAACTTGCCCTTCTGCAACTCACAGACAAAATCATTTCTTTCTTCTTCTAAAAGTTTTTAGAAATGTACACAGAGTATAGGAATTACAGTAATATACAGTGCTGGAAAGAAAAGGTCTTGAGATGATAGTACACAGTGAACAAGAAAAATAGAGTTGAAATAAAAAGTATAGAGAAAACCCAAGCCCTTAGAAGAAAAAGTGTTTTTTGTTTTTTTTTTACAAATAGTTTACTGTCAAGTTGGTTTCCATATAACACCCAATGTTCATCCCCACAAGTGCCCCTCTCCGTGCCCATCCCCTCCTCCCCCCCACATCCATCAGTCCTCAGTTTTTGTCAGCATTCAAGAGTCTCTCATGGTTTGCCTCTCCTCCTTTCCCCACTATTTCCCCCATTCTTCTCCCCCATGGTCCTCCATTAAGTTCCTAATCCTCCTATATGTGCAAACATATGATATTTGTCCTTCTCTGCCTGACTTATTTTGCTCAGCATAACACCCTCAAGGTCCATCCATGTTGTTACACAAGGCCAGATTTCATTGAAAAAGTGAATTTTTAAGGAAGAGAGGTAAAAAGAGAATTAACACACCAGATAAAGAAAAATTGCCCCTATTTGAATATATTCAGATTTACTCAAATTTATTCAAATGCCATCAAGAATGAGTCTAGAAATCAATGATCTGTATTGATCAAAACAAAGTCAGTCAAATTTGCTGTAATAACTTCTGGAGAAAATTTTGGGAAGGATACATTTTCCTAACAAATTTACTAATATTAAAAAGATACAAACACCAGAACTCCTAAATATTATTTTAAAATGAAACAAATATTGGAAGAGAAAGGGAATAAAAAGAGAACCAAGTCAGTACCTCTAAGACTAGAATAAATCGGCTATCTACTTTGGGCTTAAGCACTCTCTCTCTTTTATTTTACCAGATTGCTAGTGAGGAAAAACTCATCTGGACATGAGAACATTATTTTGGATCTACTATTCCTAATTTTCATATAAATTTAAATTTTTAACATGATAGGCTATTTTGGGGTACAATGGCAGAAAATACAACTGAAATACCATATTTACATGATCACAGAGATGTTCAGAGGATGAAAACAAGAACCTATGGGGCACTACACACATATAAAAGATAGTCATACTGTGAGTGGTACTGGGATGAAGGTGCACATCTCAAAATTTGTTAAAGGTCATTTTATTTGTAAAAATTCATAAACATCATCATGTACCGTAAACAAGAAAAATGAGAAGGTCTAAATCAGAGAAAAATAAAATATATTGATTGTAACATTAAGACAAAAAAGATATATCTTTTAAGTGTTTGTTTGTTTGTTTGTTTATTTATTTATTGAGCGAGAGACAGAGGACTAGTGGGGAAGAGGCAAAGAGAGAGAAAGAGAGAAGAAGAGAATTCTAAGCAGGCTCCACACTCAGCACGGACCCCAAGGTAAGGCTTGATCTTCACAACCATGAGCTGAAATAAAGGGTTGGTTGCTTAATCGACTGAGCCACCGAGGTGCCCCAGGATAAAAAAAGATCTTGAAAAATCATATTAGGTATTACATGTTAGACATGACAGACAAAAGTTTGCTATTTTGAAAAAGTATAAAAGAAATTAACATTTTCTTCTGTTCAAAATCTAGCTCTTAGGTTCTCGACTTTGGCTATTCTCATGAAAAAGATGTGACCTCTTAAAAATTTTCTAGTATAATGCTATAGAAAATATATACATAAATAATGTTTTCACATATAAACTGAAATTTTATAGTATATATTCACATATAAACTGAAATTCTATTGCTTTCCAAACCCAGGCTTCTCTTTTAAAGACTGCTATCAACTCTTAAAAGACACTTCCTTTCCACACACTAACAACACACAGTTACTGGTACCAGAAGCTGGAGATAGTGACAATGACTAAATCTGGACATACACCTAACAAAAAGACAACTAAAAACAAACAAACAAACAAAAAACCTAAACCAAAATCACAGTGACAATGTCCAGGAAAAGGCATTTAAGGAACTTAAAAAGAAAGTACTCTATTTGGACATTTCTGAAATAATATTTGTCACAATGTAAAAAGAATATTATTCTGTAAATGGTATGAATTACATGTAATATTTCTGCCATACAAATAACCTAGAAAGATCTCAAACAAATTTACACCTCAAGGTACTGGAAAAAGAACAAACTAAGCCCAAAATAAGCAGAAGGAAGGGAATAACAAAGATCAGAATGAAATAGAGCTTAGAAAGACAATAGAAAAGATCAATGAAACTAAGAGTTGGTTTCTTGAAAAGATAAAATGAACAAACCTTTAGCTAGAACTATGAAAAAAAACATGATTAAAATAATTATAAATGAAAGAGAAGACACTATAACTTCTACAAAGGATAAGAGACTACAATGAAAAATTATATGCCAACCAATTAGATAAACTAGAAGAAATGGATAAATTTCTGGAAATATATACCTTACCAAGACTGAATCATGAAGAAACAAAACCTGAACAGACCAGTAAGTGAGAGACTGAATCAGCAATCATAAATCTCCCAACAAATAAAAGCCCAGGACCAGATGTCTTCACTGGTGAATTATACCAAACATTTAAAGATGAAGTAATACCAATCCTTCTCAATTTTTTCCAATAATTGACCAAGAAGGAACATTTTCAAATTCATTTCAAAAGGCTAGCATTACCAAAGACACTACAAGAAAAGAAAATTACTGGTCAATATCGCTGATGAACACAAATTCAACAACCTTCAACAAAATAATAACAAACCAAATTCAAGACTATCTTATTTTTAAAAATTTTTAGAATGTCTTATTTATTTTTGAGAGAGGTAGAGAGACAGAGTGCAAGAGAGAGGAAGACACAGAATCTGAAGCAGGCTCCAGGCTCTGAGCTGTCAGCACAGAGCCAGACATGGGCTCAAACTCATGAACTGTGAGATCATGACCTGAGCCGAAGTCAGAAGCTTAACTGACTGAGCCACCCAGGTGCCCCTTCAAGAGTACTTTAAAAGGATCATATGCTATAATCAAGAGATTTATCTCTGGAATGCAAGGGTGTATTGACATATGCAAATAAACATGATATACCATATTAACAGAAGGAAGAATAAAAATCATGATCATTTCTGTAGATGTAGAAAAAGCATTTAACAAAATTCAACATACTTTCATGATAAAAATTTCAGTAAACTAGGCATAGAAGAAATGTACCTCAATGTAATAAAGGCCATATAGAACAAGCCCATTTGCTAACATCATACTCAACAGTGAAAAGTTAAAATCTTTCCTCTAAAGTTATGAACAAGGTTATCCACTCTCACCACTTCTATTACTGGCAGTCCCAGCCACAGCAATTTGACACTAAGAAGAAAGTACAGGCATCCAAACAGGAAAGGAAGAAGTAAAATTATCTTTGTGCAGATGACATGATCTCAAGATTCCACCAAAAAGTTGTTAGAACTAATCAATAAATTCAATAAGCTGCAGGATACAAAATCAACATACAAAAATCAGCTGCTTCTCTATACGCTAACAATGAACTATTTAAAAGAGAAATCAAGAAAGCAATCTCATCACTGTGTTGTTCACCTGAAGCTAATATAATATTATATGTCAACTATTCTTCAAATAAAAAGTAAATAAAAGGAAGCTTTTCTAGGATGTTTATTTCATAAATTTAAAATCACTCAATTATTAAAAAAGAGAAATTCACCTATAATAGCATTGTAATTAATAAAATACTTAGGAATAAATTTAACAGAGATAAAAACCTGTACACTGAAAACTATAAGACACTGATGAAAGATACTGAAGAAGACACAAATGAAGGGAGAGATATCCTGTGTTCTAAAATTGGAAGAATGAACATTGTTAAAACGTCTACACTATCACAAGGGATCTACAGATTCAATACAATACTTATCAAAATTTCAATGCTATTTTTCACAGACATAGGAAAAAAACTATCCTAAATTCATTTGAAGCCACAGCAATCTTAAGAAAATAATGAATGAAGCTAGAGGCATCACATTTCCTAAATGCAAGGCTATGGTATTACTATTACAAGGCTATAGTAATTAAAACTGCATGATAGTGACATAAAAAAAAAAAGGTACACAGACCAATGGAAGAGAATAAAACCTAGAAATAAACTTACATACACGGTCAACTAATCTTTGACAAGGTACCAAGAACATAAAATAGGTAAAGGATAGTGTCCTAACGGTGCTGAAACAATTGGATATCCACATGCAAAAGAATGAAACTATATCCCTATCTTATATCACTCACAGAAATTGACTCAAATGGATAAAAGACTTAAATTTAAGACCTAAGACCATAAAACTGCTAGAAGAAAACTTCAGAGAGAAGGCCCTTGACACTGATCTTGGTAATGTTCTTTGGATTTGGCCCCAAAAGCGAAGGCAAAAATAAACAAGTGAGATTACATCAAACTACAAAGCTTCTGCAGAGCAAAGGAAACCATCAACAAAATGAAGAGACAATTTACCAATGTGGAAAAATATCTGAAAATCATATATATCTAAAGGGATTAGAAACAAAAGAAATTAGAAAGAAAGGAGCTCATATAGTTCAATAGCAAAAACAATCTGACTAAAAAATGGGCAGAAGATCAGAATAGACATTTTTCTGAAAAAGACATACAGATGACTGACAGGTACATATAAAAAGGTGTTCAACATCACTAATCATCAGGGAAAATGTAAATCAAAACTACAAAGAGGTATTACTTCACACCTATTAGAATTGCTAATATCTAAATGTCAAAATATAACAAGTGTTGGTAAAGACACGAAGAAAAGGAAATCCTTGTGCATTGTTGGTGGAAGTTCTTCAAAAAATTCCTCAAAAAGAAGTTCCTCAAAAAATTAAAATAACAAGTACCATAATGATCCAACTAATCCACTCATGAGTATATGCTTGAAAGAAATGAAATCAGTATCTTGAAGACAAATCTGCACTCCCATTCACAATATCCAGGATATGGAAATAATCTAAGTATCTGCCAGTGGATGAATGAATTAAGAAAATGTGATATAACCCACAGAGAGAGATCTTATTCAGCCATAAAAAAGATGGAAATCTTGCCATCTGTAACATTATGGATGAACCCGGAGGGCACTATAAGTGAGGTAAGTCAGACAGAAGAAGACAAATACTGCATAGAATCACATGTGGAAACAGAACAGTCTTTTCTAGAAACAAAGAGCAGAACTGTACTTGCTAGAGAAATGGAGAGGTCAAATGATGTAAACTTTCAGTTCTTTTTAATGTACAGCATGGTGACTATATTTAATAATAAAGTACTGTACACTTAAATTTGCTAAAAGTAGATCTTAAGTGTTTTCACTGTACACACACACACACACACACACACACAAATACACAAACACACGAGTTAACCATGTGAGGTGGTGGATGTGCTAATTATCTTGATTGTGGCAATTATTTCGTAATGTATATATAACAAATCACATTGTATACTTTGAATATATGCACTTCTATTTGTCGATTAATTCTCAATAAAGCTGAAAAAAATAAGTAAAAAGGGATTCCAGAAAAAAGCTCTTTCTAGGTTTTCAACTGGCAACTTTAACAGACACAACAGAGAAGACATTTAGTTTACTAGATTAAGGAAGTTCAAAAAGAGAGGACCAAATCTATCTTGTAATATTAGTGGTTTTAACCTCTGTGTTTTAGAAAGTAGGTTTACAAAAGTCCAAGTGACAATAAATACTTTATTTTTTTTTTTTAAATTTGTAGATGATTTATTTCTTGAGATACTACATATGTATCTTATCTTTTTTTTCTTTTTAAATGTATTTAATTTTTTATTTAAACAAGTTAACAAGTTAGTTAACATATAGTGTAATTATGATTTCAGGAATGGAGTTTAGTGATTCATTACTTATATGTAACACCCAGTGCTCATCCCAACAAGTGCCCTCCTTAATGTCTACTGCCCGTTTAGCCCTTCTCCCCACCCAACACCCTGTCAGCAACCTTTAGCTTGTTCTCTGTATTTAAGATGACAATAAATACTTTAATATGTATGCCAGGCAAAGAAAAAAATGGACTTTTTTTTTTAAAGAAAGAATGTACATATTTTTGGTCATAAGCAGTAAGTCTCCCTGAGCATTTTGAGAGTCTTCAGGAAGAAAGAATAAACTCTCCATTTTGTACAATTCACTAAAATTATCAGAATCCAGCATTTTAGTACACATAGGATACTAAAAACAATCTTAAACACTTCAAATTCCTAAAATATTTTCTTAAATTTAAAAAACAGATTGAATTACGGTCAGTGTAGCTTTAGTGTTAGTTGTATTTTATTTTTAATGATGCCTTCAAAATTCATTATTCACATTTGACATATATGTTAATTCACTAGAATGTTTCACTAATCATTTCATTTCCTAACTGTATAGAATGAAACAAGAGTATAATGTATCAGGAAAGCTAAAAAATGCCCACTGATTATGTCAGGACCACCAGTTTGGGCCAAACATTTTAATGCTGGTTGTCTCTCCACAGAATACAGGTAAATTACTGAATTGCTATAATATATCCATCTTATACCTTACATAATGCTTTCTGGCATTTTTTTTTTTGGCACACTATAAAACTTTATCATAAAACACCTTTGTAATCATATATCAAATTATATGTACATTCACTGTAAATTTTTTAAAATTACATCTTACAAGACATAATTGATATCACCCCTACTGATGTTTGTTTATATGGAAATGTCACATGCATTCTTTCATTTGTTCTTCATAAGAAATCAAAGAGAAACACAAGGAACCAATAATCATGCTTGTTTTACTGAGGCCTCAAATATACTTCTTATAAGAGGTATTATAATGATATTCTTTGGTATCTTATATTTGTAATTTAAAAAAATGATAATTTAAAGGAAGAAGACTTTAAAAAATGGTTTTTATCTATTTCAAGACAGAGAGTGAGTGGGGGAAAGGGAGGGAGGGAGAGAGAGAGAGAGGGAGGGAGGGAGGGAGAGAGGGAGAGAGAGAGAGAGAGAGAGAGAGAGAGAATCTCAAGCAGGCTCTGTGTAGGTAAGTGCACAGAGCCCAACATGGGGCTCAATCCCACAAACTACGAGATCATGACCTGAGCCAAAATCAAGAGCTGGATGCTTAACCAACTGAGCCACCCAGGCCCCCCCAAAATAAGAATAATTATTAAAAGTTATTCTTAGCCATTATAACGTTGCTTCTGACTTTTCTTAAATTTTAAAAGTATTCCTTGGCTTACCTGCTGCATGTAACAAACTAGCTTCTACTCTGTGAGGAACTCTTGGTGGAATTTTCATAGATGCACGTATCTGGTAAAAACTAAAGAAAAATAGACAAAAAAATAATTTCAAAAAATATTTTAAAGTATGCAAAACCCCAATATCCAAATATCTGTATATATTAAATAATAAATTTGGTCTACCCATATAGTTTCCCATAATATTTATTATTGGAGAAAAACAACATATCAGATCCACAGGTCAAATACCAGCATGCAATAAAACCCAAAGGGAAACTAGCATATGTAAAGATGAATGAGAGAAACAAAAGAAATATATATGGTATTTCTTACTTGAAATGAGAGAATGTCATAGCAACCAGAGGAGTTAGTAAGGAATCTAAGACTTTCATTGCTTAATTTGATTTATTCATTTTTTCTTTCAAAAAATAATAAAGATAAATTAAGCAAATTTTGAGAAAATATAATGGTTTTTAAAAATTGGTTTAATACTATAAATTACAAAAGAAAGACATATATTTGGTTTAAAGAATTAAGCATTTTTTCAAGGTCAGAGCTATTTATTTATGTACTTGCTTATTTACTCTACAGGATTTTATAGTATTTATATCTACATATATAAATCAACAAGTCATTAGTAATAACGGTTTATGTAGAATAAAAAATGATAAGTAAACATTATAATGTTTGTGTTTTATCATCATTACACTACAAGTATTGTATATGTGATGGAGGATAAACATATCTATACACACAAGTACACATGAGACACACATTAAATTACTGAAATCTAAATCAAGATTACAAATCAGGATGAGTTTAGATGTATACAGGGGATCTGAATAATTTATTTTTATTTAATAATTTCCTAGATAGTAATCTATATTATTAAATTTGTAAGTAATACAAAGATTAAAATACTAAATATATTACTACTATTATTTCTAAGAAGGTATAGCATTGGAAAAAACATATGGTCAGGTCACAAAGCCAGAATTAAAGAACAGTGAGTGAAAGGCTAGTCAATTAAATTTAGAACCTTTAAATTGACAATGTGGCCTCAAAGAAACATGGCAAACTCCAAAGAGAGATAGTTGATTACTGAAAACATGAAATAACTAAAACCAAAAATCCAAGTAAATTAAAGGAACCTTACAACCAAAGGAGAACAAGTTTTCTAGGAACTATTTAACTTCTCATGAGGAGAATTTTAACTAAAGATTAAGTAAAATAAAAGAACACATATGCAGTAAGCTCTTTGACACAAGTCTTGATGATGATTTTTTGACTCTAACATCAAAAGCAAAGTCAACAAAAAACAAAAACAAGTGGGACAATTCAAACTAAAAGTTTCTGCATGGCAAAGAAAACCTTCAAAATGAAAAGTAACCTTCTAAATTAAAGAAAATATTTGAAAATCATATATCTGATAAGGGGTCAATATCCAAAATATGTAAGGAACTCACATAACTCTGGGGTGCCTAGGTGGCTCTGTGGGTTAAGCATCTGACTCTTGATTTCGGCTCAGGTCATGATCTAATGGATCGTGAGCTTGAGCTCCGCATTGGGTTCCATGCTGACACTGCGGAGCCGCTTAAGACTCTCTCTCTCCCTCCCTCCCACCATCTCTCTCTTAATATAAATAAATAGACTTAAAAGAAAAACCCTCATATAACTCAACAGCAAAAATAAACAAACCCCAACCAAACACTCCGATTAAAAAATGGAAATGAGAGGGGCGCCTGGGTGGCTTAGTCGGTTAAGCGTCCGACTTTCGCTTAGGTCATGATCTCGCGATTCGTGGGTTCGAGCCCCGCGTCGGGCTCTGTGCTGACTGCCAGCTCAGAGCCTGGAGCCTGTTTCAGTCTGTGACTCACTCTCTCTCTGACCCTCCCCTGCTCACGCTGTCTCTCTCACTCCTAGAAATAAATAAAAAACATTAAAAAAAAATTTAAAAAAAAAAAAAAATGGAAATGAGATCCAAATAGACATTTTTTCCAAAGAAAGACACACAGGTATTTGAAATGATGCTCAACATCACTAATCATCAGGGAAATGCAAACTAAAACCACATGAGATGTCACCTCATACCTGTTAGAACGACTACTGTCAAAATGTCAAAAGATAAGCGCTAAAGAAGTGGAGAAAAGAGAACCCTTGTGTGCTGCTGGTGGGAGTGTAAATTGGTGCAGCCACAATGGAAAACTATATGGAGGTTCCTGGAAAAATTAAAATTATAACTGCCATAATGGTCCAGCAATTCCAATACTGGGTATCTATCTGAAGAAAATGAAAACACTAATTGAAAAAGGCATATGCATCTCTATGTTCATTTCAGAATTATTTGTAATAATTAAGATATGGAAACCACCTAAGTGTCCACTGATTGATGAATGAATAAAGATGTGATATGTATACAATGGAATAGTACTCAGCCATAAAAATGGATGATATCTTGCCATTTGTGACAAAAGGGATGGACCTTGAGGTTACTATGCTAAGGGAAATTAGAGCAGAGAAAGACAAATATTGCATGGTTTCATTTACATGTGGAATCTAAAATACAAAACAAACAAATCCTAAACTCAAAGAAAACAGATTGATGGTTGCCAGAGGTGAGGAAGGCTGGGGAGAGCGAAATGTGTAAAAGGGGGGTCAAAAAGCTCAAACTTCTAGTTAAAAAAGACGTAATGGGGATATAACATAAAACATGGCGAATAAAGTCAATAATACGGTATTAACTGTATGGTGACACATGGTAACTAAACTTATTGTGGTGATCATTTTGCAATGCATTACAAATGTCAAATCACTCTGTTATACACCTGAAACTAATATAATATTGTATGTCAATTATATCTGAATTAAAAAGTGAAAATATTTTTAAATAAACAAATCAAGCCATATATCTAAAAACAATAATCCTCTAGTCATTAGATTTTCTTTTTTGTCATTAGATTTTTGAAAGATCAGTAACATTCTTCAAAAGTCCTCAATGGGTAGGGAAACCAAATTGTAGAATAAGAGAAAACTAATGAAAAGAGCGATTATACATGCTATGTTATGATGGTTGCCAATAAAATGGAAAAATTCACTTAATCTTTACCTCCGGTTCCAAAATTCCAATTAATTATGAACTATCTCAAACTCAACATATCAAAATGAAAAAATCTTCAGCTTCCTTACTAGTTTCAGTATTACCAATATTGTCCAAGTCAATGTGATTTTAAAATTCAACATTCTCTTTTAAATTTCTTATTATCAAAAATACCCAATTTGCAAAGAGTAATGTACCTATACGCCCACTAACCATCTTCAACAATTAAAAAGATTTTTGCCATATTTGATTCATCTCTACTTTTTCTTTGCTGAGCTATTTCAAAGTAATCTTAGATATCACATGTATTCATACCCTTACAAATATATATACATATATATTTTTAAAAATAGTTTTTAGTTAAAATTTTTTTTTAACATTTATTCATTTTTGAGAGACGGAGAAACAGAATGCAAGTGGGGGAGGGGCAGAGAGAGAGGGAAACACAGAATCCAAAGCAGGCTCCCGGCTCTGAGCTGTCAGCACAGAGCCCAATGTGGGGCCCGAATCCATGAATCGCAAGATCATGACCTGACCCGAAGTCGGATGCTCAAGCTACTGAGCCACCTAGGCACCCCTCCCTACATACATACTTTTAATGCTTTTTCAGTCTTGGTATCAACCTCCATATGCAGTCAGTCATTAAATCCTACTATTCTTTCCTCAAAATGTCTTTACAGAAATTAATAATAAAAAATTAAAAAATGTTAAAGTGAGTAGTAGAATGATTTTTAAAATGTCTCTGATTTTTTCACCCATCCTGGTGAGCACCCTGGTGTTCACACCTCTTGCACTGTGACTCCCAATACGAAGTGGAATTTAGTTTCCTAGCCTTAAATCTGGGCTGGCCTTGTAACTTGTTTTGGGAAACATTATGTGGCAGAGATGACAGTATGCTAGTTCCAAAGCCTAGGACTTAAAAGGTCTTCTTGCATAGATTCTCTCTTTGGACCTTGCCTCTCTGTGAAAATAAGCTGGAGGAGGAGATTATAAAACAGAGTTGAGTCCACCCAAATAAGGCCATTCTGTATCAGCTACCACTCAGCCAAGCTTCCAATTGAGTGTGAATTCATAACTGAGCCCTGCAAAGCCAGCCAAGTCAGCCCAGATGACCAGAACCATTCAGCTGATCCACAGACTTGTGAGCAAAAATAAATGTTTATTTCTGTGATGCCACTGAAGCTTTGTGCTTGTTATTAGCTGCATACTGCCACAATACATAACTAATACAGAAATCAGTAACTTTGTAGCAGTATGTACCGTAACAAAAACTTAAAATATGTGGCATTGATTTTGGGACCAAAGTAACAGTTATAATTACAGAAGCAAAAGAAATGGGTAAAAAACAGAGATTTAAAAAATGGTAACCCATGTAATATAGCAAAAAAAAAAAAAAACTTTTAGTAAATACACTGTCAGCAATAACTTAGAAACTGGACAATGTATCTATGAAACTTTGGGACTTGAGCAAATTAATTTCTACGCAGAATGATGAAAATGTCAACTTGCTGCTCCTTGCTAAGTTTAATAAGTTTTGCAAGAAAGGGATGAGCTAAAGAAAGAACTAGTCATTTTACAAACAGAACCTAGAGGGAATAAAGATGGACCAGGACTTGCTAAATTGGAAAACAAAACTCCTTAATGATTTTCCAAATAAAATGCTGCTATGGACAAAGATCATATTAAGGGCATGACTATAAATCCTTTTGTTAAGATCCCTAAAGAAATTAAGGGAGTGTCTAAGTAGACATTCAGTTTGACAAAAAGGCTCTTAGGAAGCTTAAGGGCATGATCCCACAGAATTCTGATTCCCCAAATAGTAGTGATTGTATCTAGAGAATAGTCATGTCTCAAAAGACAATTGAGGGTATGAGTTCCAGAGCTTGGAATGAACTGCATTAGACATAGAGAAGCCTCATAAAGTTTTTAAGTGAGTTTTACTAGCCTAAGAACTGCCAGCTTAGACTCCTGAGCTGGCCTTATAAGTTGCCTAGTCAACTGAATGGAGTGGAAGTAACAAGAGAGCCAATGCAAGGGGTCCTGCCTCCTCTGCTCTTTCTTTGACTCCTGTCTCTGCTATGAAAACAAGTCCAGCCTATTCTGCTGAGGAGTGAGAGACCATGTGGAGTAAAGCAGAGGACAGCTGTTTTTATTTTTGCAACAAGATGGCAAAGCCAAGACCAGCCAAAAATAATAAAACAAACAAAACAACAACAACAAATAGAAAATCTCTCTCACCCACTCTTAGTACAGAACTTCAGGTTTTTACCTGAGTTACTGCAAGCACCTCTAACTGTCCCCTAGTCTTCTATTTCTTCTACACAACAATTAACCTAATATATCACAATCTCCATCATGTTAGTAAGTGTTTATTGTACTACCAGTGATAATTTCATTCTTACTTGGAAACCACTGATGGCTGACCAAATCCCTACTGTCAACCAAATCCCATTCCCAGACATTAAGAGCCCTTCACAAACATAACCTCTCCTTTCTTTACTGTCTTTTCTTCTGCAATTCTTCCAGAAAATATCCAATTTACTAAATATACTTTAAAGCAGCATATTCATTCTTATTTCCAAGACTTGATTCATGCTGCTCTCTTCTACCAAAAGGGTTTTTTACTTTATCTTATGCCTACTTTGATTCTCTCTCTCCAAGACTTTCCTAACATATTGACCCAGAAAGATGTCTTTCTGTCCTGATTCCTAGAGCACTTTCTATATACACTTCTTGAATATTCATCATTTTGTGTTTCCACTTAGCTGTTTTGTGCATATATTTTATTTTTCCCCATAAACCATAAGCTTTTATAAGCAAAAGTGAGATCATATGCATTTTCATAAAAGTCCTCTCAAGTCTCAGGACAAATTCATAAACGCACATTACATATATTCAGCATTATCATTAAATCTATATGAATAATCCTTAAGCATCTACTTAAAACTAAAATTTCTCTAAGAAAATAATTACTTGAATACAGTTCATTGTTTTCCTTATACATGCTGGAATATAAGTATGCAATTAAATTAAATGAAAACTGTACATCTTTTCCTATGCAAGATAGATAATCTTCACAATTAAAATACACACCCTCTCTGAAATAAATCCACATTGTAGAACTTGTTTAGCTCCACAGAGAATTCTACCATTGCTTGAACTTCAGTCATTTTCAATTTATACTCAGAAGACAAATCTGGTGACAGCACCTTGGTAAAAGAAGGGGAAAATCACGAGAAGCACAACAAAAATGCCAACTTACAAAACCACTAATATTTTAACATATTTCAGAGTATGATCTATAGGCAGAAAATAAAATGAAACAACGAAGCAAATTAGCTCAGTGTACCTTAGTTTATCCCAACTAATTAGCACCAGAATCAACAAAATATACTTACTAATAATGTATTTACTAAACAGCAATTATCAAGTATTTAAGATATAATCTAACACAATTCATTTTCTAAGATTTGTTTCCCTGTGTGACATCTATGTGATAATAAATAATATGGCAAATTTCTAAAAGAAACCCTGGACTTTATCTATTACAGATAAAATAGTAAAGGAAAAAAGTAAGCAACCTAATTATTCACACTGCACATAAACCCCAGAGTCAAGAAGAGAATTAGCATTCATTAATCCCCATAAGTTTATGAAGGTTTTTTTCTGTTAGGTGAAGTTCTTAAGTTACTATTCATTTTTAAATTTCAAAAAACAATTTCCCCTCATTTCAAAAGCCCGAAGTATTCATTTAAGGAGTTTAAAAAAATACACACAAGCAAAAATAAAAACATTCATGATTCTATCCACTAAAATGTATACTTGGGTATATATTCTTCATGTGTGTGCATTTGTAAAATTTCCATAAAAATGGAATCAAACCTCATGCATATTCTATAATCTGTTTATTTCATTTAATTTTTTGATGAACACCTATGTCAATGTGGTTTTATAACATTATTTTCAATTGTTTACTATTACACTGTGAATCTTATAATTTAAGCCATTTCCTATTAAGTATTTCACTGGTTTCCATCTTTCCACTATTTCAAAAAAGTACTGTAACAATCACCTTTATCAATAACACATGCTTTAAAACACAATTCAGAGTTAAGAAAGTGTTGAAAGACAATTCTCCAGTCTCCTGTTTCTGCATGTTTTACAAGGAGACACCAACTGCTTCTGTTCCAGGCTACGTTTCAAAGATGTATGTTTAGGGAACAGTCTTGGAAGTCAGAGATAGTGTCTCATACTGGAACAAAGAGCAAATCTGTTTATTCATTAATAGAGATAGTCTCCCCCTGAGGCATAAGTCAGGCACAGACTTACTATCCATTATAAAAGATTTGGGTCCCCTTAGCTTGGGATTCCTCTCATATAATAACCACCTACTCATATGCAGGTGTTGCCTAGTACTATAGCTACCGCTACTGCTATGAGTACAATCTATCTTTCTCTTTCATCTAGGAGTTTCCAGTCTTCTGCCCACATCCATGGCATTGCGGCAGGGTAACACGTTAGCTTGCAAATGGGATAAAATCTCAGACCCTTCATAGTTTTTGAAATAGTTCTTCATAGAAATCCGACAAATTCTCCAATCTCGTAAATACAAAAGTAACATATTCTTACCTCTGCTGGTTACAGCTTCATTTTAACATTATTTAATAACCAAACTTGTACTTCCAGTTAATGATTCTTATTGAAAATATATTGTTCCTCCTGTGAGAAAGAAAGAAAGTAACATCTATTTTAAACATAAAGAAGTCCATTTTAAGGAAACATGTTTCATTAGTCACTTAACAATCTCATTTTATCTAAAAGATCTCTATCTTGGATAAGGCTTAATTTTTTTTTAATGTTTTATTTATTTCTGAGAGAAAGAGACGGCGTGAGCAGGGGAGGGTCAGAGAGAGAGGGAGACACAAAATCTGAAGCAGGCTCCAGGCTCTGAGCTAGCCGTCAGCACAGAGCCCGACGCAGGGCTCGAACCCACAAACCGTGAGATCATGACCTGAGCCAAAGTTGGACACATAACCGACTGAGCCCCCCAGGCACCCTGCATAAGGCTTAAAAATAAGTTTTAGAGATTTTTTTATTCACAGTTTCACTGATATCAGTATTAACTAATATATCTTTGTTAAGGATTTACTTGTGTATATTTCAAAGGACAATAATACATAAGAGGACTTTCTTAGTTCAGTGGCTCAAAAACAATCTTCATGAATCTTCAAAATATTATAAGCCTATTAATTTTTAAGATGTAAAACTTACCATTTTAAAACACTTCCTTGGGTAGAGTAAGTGATTTCTGAAATTATAAATATATAAAATGTGCATGTGTGCATATATACACAATACACACTTGAACTGTTTTAAATATTTTGACAAAAAAGAATGCCTGGATATACTATGGATAGTTTTGTTCACACCCCAAATATTTATAGCCTAAAAAAAAAACCTCTTGCCCTTGGTAAAATTACCTTAGATACTAAAACTATTAGGGGTGCCTGGATGGCTCAGTCGGTTAAGTGTCCGACTTCGGCTCAGGTCATCATCTCATGGTTCGTGGGTTCGAGCCCTGCACCGGGCTCTGTGCTGACAGCTAGCTCAGAGCCTGGAGCCTGCTTCAGATTCTGTATCTCCCTCTCTCTCTGACCCTCCCCTGCTCATGCTGTCCCTTTCTCAGAAATAAATAAAACATTTTAAAAAATAGAATAAAGGTCACATTCACTCTTCTTCATAGATTTTTTCTTTTATTTATCATAAATATATAAACCTTACCACTTTCAATAACTATTTTAGTTTTTATTCATTTATAACTGACATACATGAATATGTTAGTTTCCAGTGTACAACATATTAATTCACTATTTTTATACATTATGATCACGTCAATACGTCTGGTTATCATTTGTCACTAAATAAAGTTATTATTATTGACTAAATTCTCTATGCTGTACATTACATCTCTGTGACTCATTTATTTTATAACTGGAAATCTGTGTCTCTTAATTCTCTTCACCTATTTTGCCTATTCCCCCACCTTCAACCCTCTGATAACAACCAGTTTGTACTCTGTACCTATGAGTTTGTTTCCGTCTTGTTCATTTGTTTTGTGTTTTAGACACCACATATAAGTGAAATCACATGGTATTTGTCTTTGTCTTTTTTCACTTAGTAAAACACCTTCTAGGTCCCATCATGTTGCTACAAATGGCAAGATTTCATTCGTTTTTATAGTTGAGTAATATTCCATTGTATTTACATAGCACATCTTATTTATTCACTCATCTCTCGATGGATATATAGATTCCTTCCATATCTTGACTATTTTAAATAATGCTGCAATGAACATACAGGTGCATACAGCTTTTGCAAGTAGTGTTTTCATTTACTTTGGATAAATACCCAGAAATGGAATGAATTACTGGACTGTATGGTATTTCTATTTTTAATACTTTGAGGAACATCCATACTGTTCTCCATGGTGGGTACACTAATTTACATTACAACCAACAGTGCATGACGGTTTCCTTTTTTCCACTTCCTCACGAATACTTGTTGTTTCTCATCTTTCTGATACTAGTCTTTCTGATTGGTGTGAGGTGGTATCTCATTATAGTTTTGATTTGCACTTCCCCGATGACTAGTGATGTTGAGCATCTTTTTATGTGTCTGTTGGCCATCTGTATGTCTCCTTTGGAAAAATGTCTATTCAGGTCCTCTGTCCATTTTTTAATCAGGTTGTTTGGTTTTTGTTTTTTCTGTCAAATTGTACAGTTCTTTATATATTTTGGCTATTAACTCCTTATCAGATATATCATTTACAAGTATCTGCTCCCACTCAGT